>OW240920.1:57289396-57326362 GCA_933207985.1 Pelobates cultripes | reverse complement strand
TTGCTGATGATACTAAGATATGTAACAGGGTTGATGTTCCAGGAGGGATAAGCCAAATGGCAAATTATTTAGGTAAACTAGAAAAATGGTCAGAATTGTGGCAACTGACATTTAATGTGGATAAGTGCAAGATAATGCATCTCGTCGGCTTGTATTAGCTCGAGAATCACCATGGTAGGAGCAGAAACTGGCATCGAAAGTTGATAAGGATGACATCCGCATGCAAAGTCGCCACCACGGGGATGTGCGATTTGCCCGAGGTTCTCTAGAGTCAACAAAGTTCCTGCGCAACTATAATGTCAACAGCTACTCTGCGGAACAGAGTTGTCTTTTTTTACATGTCCCAATATTTTGGGGGCTACTCCAATTAAAATATATATATATGTATATATATATAAAACCAGTGTTGGCTGCCTCATCCTCCTCCTCCACCGCCACGGTCACCGCCTCCTCAATCTATGGGTCACTTAGTATAAACTAGGTACACATTACCAGAGGCTTGTGAAGGCTTTTTCTCCATGCATCAGAAGTTGAGCATTTCTCCATGCATCAGTACTGCAAGAAATTCACGGCAGGCCGCAAATTTTTCTTTATTTGTATGTCCCAATATTTTGTGGGCTACCACAATAATATAAGAAAAAAAACATAAAATACAGTGTTGGCTACCTCATCCTCCTCCTCCACCGCTGCTTCCTCCTCCACCGCCACGGTCACCACCTCCTCAACCTATGGGCCACTTAGTATAAACTAGATACATATTAGCAGAGGCGTGTGAAGGCCTTTTCTCCAAGCATCAGGAGTTGAGCATTTCTCCATGCATCAGGACTGCAAGAAATGCACCGCAGGCCGCAATTGTTTCTTTTTTTTGTATGTCCCAATATTTTGGAGGCTATCCCAATTAAAATAAAAAATATATATATAAAACACCTACACCGCCACGGTCACCGCCTCCTCAACCTATGGATCACTTAGTATAAACTATGTACACAATAGCAGAGGCTTGTGAAGGCCTTTTCTCCATGCATCAGGAGTTGAGCTCAGTTTGAACAATGAAAGAGAATACCCTGCACTCCAACCCTCTCTCAAATGGATAATTCTGGTGATCCTCCTGACAGCCATGCTTTAGATTTTGATTTATGTTCTTCCAAAGCTAAAATCAAAGATTCATTTTAGTGCTATTTTATGGCTCAGCTGTATTTTTAATTTTTATGTTATTGTAAGTCATTTCCCTATCCACATTTGTTTGCAGGGCACTTGTCCTACTCTTACCCCCATTTTACTTGCTTTAGCTCTTTCACTGAGTTTTTTAGAGGGATTTTTGTGGCCAAAAGTTCGGGATGCCATTGACTTCAATGGGGTTCGGGTTCGGGGTCAAGTTCGGGGTCAAGTTCGAGCCCGAACCCAGACTTTTTTTCAAAGTTCGGCCGAACTCGCTGGACCCGAACATCCAGGTGTCCGCTCAACTCTAGAAATAACCAATAGAGGAAAAAAAGAGGAGGAGCAGTAAAATAATAATAATAATAAAAGAATATGTGTACATTTTATATACAGTATCTCACAAAAGTGAGTACACCCCTCACATTTTTGTAAATATTTAATTATATCTTTTCATGTGACAACAATGAAGAAATGACACTCTTCTATAATGTAACATAGTAAGTGTACAGCCTGTATAACAGTGTAAATTTGCTGTGCCCTCAAAATAACTCAACACACAGCCATTAATGTCTAAACCATCAGCAACAAAAGTGAGTACACCCTTAAGTGGAAATGTACAAATTGGGCCCAATTAGTCATTTTCCCTCCCCGGTGTCATGTGACTCGTTAGTGTTACAAGGTCTCAGGTGTGAATGGGGAGCAGGTGTCCCAGGGCGTATAATGCCAACAAAGTCCAACAAATACCTTACAACCATCTAAGGGCTGATGATCTAAAATTTGGTGTTATCGCTCTCACACTCTCTCATACTGGTCACTGGAAGTTCAACATGGCACCCTTGTGGAACAGAACTCTCTGAGGATCTGAAAAAAAGAATTGCTGCTCTACATAAAAATGGCCTAGGCTATAAGAAGATTGCCAAGACCCCGGAACTGAGCTGCAGCATGGTGGGCAAGACCATACAGCGATTTCACAGGACAGGTTCCACTCAGAACCGGCCTCGACATGGTTGACCAAAGAAGTTGAGTGCACGTGCTCAGCATCATATCCAGAGGTTGTCTTTGGGAAATAGATGTATGAGTGCAGCCAGCATTGCTGCAGAGGTTGAAGGATTGGGGGGTCAGCCTGTCAGTGCTCAGACCATATGCCGCACACTGCATCAAATTGGTCTGCATGGATGTCATCCCAGAAGGAAGCCTCTTCTAAGATGATGCACAAGAAAGCCCGCAAACAGTTTGCTGAAGACAATCAGACTAAGAACAAGAATTACTGGAACCATATCCTGTGGTCTGATAAGACCAAGATACAATAATTTGGTTCAGATGGTGTCAAGCGTGTGTGGCGGCAACCAGGTGAGGAGTACAGACAAGTGTGTCTTGCCTACAGTCAAGCATGGTGGTGGGAGTGTCATGGTCTGGGCCTGCATGAGTGCTCCCAGCACTGGGGAGCTACAGTTCATTGAGGGAACCATGAATGCCAACATGTGCTGTGACATACTGAAGCAGAGCACGATCCCCTCCCTTCAGAAACTGGGCAGCAGGGCAGTATTCCAACATGATAACGTCCCCAAACACACCTCCAAGATGATTACTACCTTGCTAGAGAAGATGAAAGTAAAGGTGATGGACTGCCCAAACATGTCTCCAGACCTAAACCCTATTGAGCATCTGTGGGGCATCCTCAAATGGAGTGTGGGGGACTGCAAGGTCTCTATCATCCACCAGCTCCATGATGTCGTCATGGAGTAGTGGAAAAGGGCTCCAGTGGCAATCTGGTGAACTCCATGCCCATGAGGGTTAAGGCAGTGCTGGAAAATAATGGTGGCCAAACAAAATATTGACACATTGGGCCCAATTTGGACATTTCCACTTAGGGGTGCACTCACTTTTGTTGTCAATAGTTTAGACATTAATGGCTGTGTGTTGAGTTATTTTGAGGGGACAGCAAATTTACACTGTTATACAGGCTGTACACTTACTACTTTACATTGTAGCAGAGTGTCATTTCTTCAGAGTTGTCACATGGAAAGATATAATAAAATATTTATATAAATATGAGGGGTGTACTCACTTTTGTGAGATACTATATATATAATGTATACATATAATTAAATTGAGTGTGTTATCAGCTGTTAAAGTGTATATACATTTTGTTGGTACACCCAGATATATATGTCAAAGTTGATTTTCTGACCCCTCCTGGGTTGTATGTTTATTCCTCATTCTCGGGTCCTGTACCAGAGGCCTGGGAGTCTGAGGGTTTTGCGCAGTATCTTAGCTGTTCCTAGAACCGAACTCTTGTGGACAGTTATGTCAGATATTACATGTGGAATCTGTTGAAGCCACTCTGCTAACTTTGGGGTCACAGTCCCGAGTGCTCCGATCACAACTGTGACTACTATACCGTCACTTTCTACATCCTTTCTAGCTCCTCCTTCAGTCCCTGGTATTTGTCCACATCCTCATGTTTCTTCTTCCTTATGTTATTATTACTGGGTATCACCATATTCAAAAACACTGCAGTCTTCTGTTACTTGTCTGTCAGGTTGGTTGGCCACTACTCTCTCGTCTGTCTGCTAATCTGCATAATTCATAATATATACGTGACATCACAGCACACAATGTACATAAAAGAACGAGAACATATGGAAGCAGAAAATTCCCTAAATCACTAATAAAATACTTGCAATACACACAAACAGAATGCTGAGTACGCACACACAGGCTGCGGAGTACATACACACAGAGCGCTGAGTACACATAGACTGCTGAATACACACACACAAACTGCTGAGTACTTACACACAGACTGCTGAGTACACACAGACTGCTGAATACACACACACAAACTGCTGAGTACACACACAAAAACTGCTGAGTACACACACACAGACTGCTGAATACACACAACAGACTGCTGAATACACACACAGACTGCTGAATACAAACGCACACAGACGGCTGAATGCACACACAGACTGCTTAATACACGCACAGACTGCTGAATACACTCACACAGACTGCTGAATAGACACACACAGACTGCTGAATACACACATAGACTGCTGAATACATTCATACAGACTGCTGATTACACACACAGACTGCTGAATACATTCATACAGACTGCTGAATACACACAAACTGCTGAATACACACACAGACTGCTGAATACACACACACATTCAGACTGCTGTACTTACTTACAGTAACGATAGGATGAAGAGGACCCTGCTCAAACGAGGTTACAGTATATAAAAGGTGGGGTGTAAAACACAATAGGACAGGGAATAGCAATCAAAATAGGTGGGAGAGAAGCAGAGCTGGAGGAGAGAATAGAGTGCTGCCCTTTAAGAGAGAGTAAGAGACAGGTATGTGAGGTGGAGGTTACTCTGGGAGGCCATAAGCTTTCCTAAAAAGATGTGTTTTAAGGTACTTATTTGAAGACCAGGGGAGAGTCTGACGGCTGTAGGTAGGCTGTTCCATAGGAAGCGAGCCGCCTGCGAGAAGTTCTGCAAGCGTGAGTTGGCTGTACGGGTGAGAGTAGCGGACAGGAGAAGGTCAAGGGCAGAGCGGAGACACCGAGAAGGGGCATACCTTTGGATCTGTGAAGAGAGATAAGAGGGGCTAGAATTGGTCAATGCTTTATATGTATGGGTTAGCATTTTGAATTGACTCCTGTAGAATACAGGAAGCCAATGTAAGGACTGACAAAGGGGTGAGGTGTGAGAGGGCTGACTAGAGAGGAAAATCAGTCTGGCGGCAGGATGCATTATAGATTGTAGCGGGGAAGACTAATAAGGAGAGGGTTACAATAATCCATACGGCAAATTACTAGAGCATGGACAAGCTCTTTGGTACCATCTTGCGTAAGAAAGGGGCTATAGACATGCTTGATGTGAGGCGCAAAGGTGATGCTAGAATCAAATATGACACCAAGGCAGAGCGCTTATAAGGATGGACTGATGTGGATACCACTGACTTGAAGGGACATTGAAAGAAGAGGATCAGTATTAGGAGGAGGAAAGACAAGGAGTTCAGTTTTAGAGAGATTTAGTTTTAGAAAGCGGGAGGACATCCAGTCAGAGATGGAGGAAAGGCAAGCAGTAACACGTTGCAGGACGGCAGGGGAGAGGTCTGGGGAGGAGAAATATAGCTGGGTGTCATCAGTGTACAGGTGGTAGTGGAATCCAAATGAGGCAATAAGTTTGCCAAGAGAGGCAGTATAAAGAGAAAATAGAAGGGGACCAAGGACAGAGCCTTGGGTGACTCCAAGAGAGACAGGATGAATGGAGGAGGTATCATTAGAAAAGGAGACATTGAATGTGCATTGGGAGAGATAGGATGAAAACCAAGAGAGGACAGTGTCATAGAGATCGAGTGATTGAAGAGTTTGAAGAAGGAGAGCATGTCAAAGGCAGCAGAGAGGTCAAGAAGTATTAGTATGGAGTAGTGGCCCTTGGATGTAGCTGCGATTAGGTCATTAGAAACTTTAAAAAAAAAGAAAAGAAAAAGAACATTGATACATTGTATCGAACACACAGCAAGTGTTACAGTAAATAAAACAGTTATCAGAACACTGAAAAGAAAGAAACTTTGATAGAGTGGAGGGGTGGAAGCCAGATTGAAGAGGGTCAAGGAGAGAGTTGGAATTGAGCAAGTGAGACATACGGGTAAAGACAAGTCTTTCCAGAAGCTTTGAAGAAAAAGGGAGCAGATATGGGACGATAGTTAAATGGGGTGGATGGGTCGAGGAATGTTTTTTCAGGATTGGTACTACAGTAGCATGTTTAAAGTCAGCAGGGACAAAGCCAGAAGAGAGAAGGCAGTTGAAAATGTGTGTTAAGGAAGGCACAAGACAAAGGGAGAGAGATGTGATAAGGTGAAATGGGAAAGGATCAAACGGGCAAGTGGTGGGGCGAGAGGAAAGGAGAAGTGCAGCCACCTCTTGTACAGTAGCCTGGGTGAAAGTCCAAAGGGCAGCAAAGGTATGATCTACGTGTGGTTGAGAAAGAGAAAGGCAGGATGGGGAGAATTCTTTCCTTAGCTGTTCCTCAGCTGTTCATTCTTGTTGGTAAAGTAGCATGCAAAGCTCTTGGCTGTAAGGTCAGTTTGAGGGGTGGCCACAGCAGGGTGAAGAAGACAGTTAAAGGTGTCAAAAAGATGCCTGGGATTGTGGGAGCATGAACTAATGAGAGAGGAAAAGTATGACTGTTTGGCAAGGGCAAGGGCTGCACTATATGAACACAATATGAATCTATAATGGAGAAAGTCTGACTGGGTGCAAGACTTCCTCCAAGAGCGTTAAGCACACCGGGAGCATCTTTGCAGGCAGCGTGTTACATAGTTACATAGTTACATAGCTGAAAAGAGACTTGCGTCCATCAAGTTCAGCCTTCCTCACATTGTTTTTTTGCTGTTGATCCAAAAGAAGGCAAAAAAACAGTTTGAAGCACTTCCAATTTTGCAACAAGCTAGGAAAAAATTCCTTCTTGACCCCAGAATGGCAGTCAGATTTATCCTTGGATCAAGCAGTTATCACCCTACATTGAAAGATTATATCCTTGAATATTCTGTTTTTGCAAGTATGCATCTAGTGGCTGTTTGAACATCTGAATGGACTATGATAAAACCACTTTTTCAGGCAGAGAATTCCACATCCTTATTGTTCTTACAGTAAAAAAAAAAACCCTTTCCTTTGTCTTAGGTGAAATCTTCTTTCTTCCAGTCTAAATGCATGACCTCGTGTCCTATGTAAAGTCCGGTTTGTGAATAAATTCCACACAATGGTTTGTATTAGCCCCGAATATATTTGTATAATGTTATCATATCCCCTCTCAGGCAATGTTTTTCTAAACTAAATAGGTTTAAATTTGTTAATCTTTCTTCATAGCTGATATGTTCCATTCCTTTTATTAATTTTGTAGTCCTCCTCTGCACTTTTTCTAGTGCCATAATATCCTTCTTTAGAACAGGTGGCCAAAATTGCACAGCATATTCAATATGTGATCTTACCAGTGATTTATAAAGAGGCAAAATTATATTCTCGTCTCGAGAATGAATGCCTTTTTCCATGCATGACAATACCTTACTGGCCTTGGCCACTGCTGATTTACATTGCACATTGTTGCACAGTGTGTTGTCTATAAAAATTTCCAAGTCCTTTTGCGTGTGTTGTTATCCCTAATTCGCTTCCATTAAGGGTATACATTGCTTGTGTATTCTTTACGCCGAAGTGCATAACTTTGCATTTTTCAACATTAAATTTCATCTGCCATTTGAGTGCCCAGTCCCCCAGTCTATCTAAATCCCTCTGCAGCAAAGTAATATCTTGCTCACATTGTATTATTTTACAGAGTTTTGTGTCATCTGCAAAAACTGAAACATGACGTTCAATGCATTCTTCAAGATCATTTATAAACATGTTACATAGAAAGGGGCCGTGAACAGACCCCTGAGGGACACCACTTGCCACCTCTGTCCAGCTTGAAAATTTACCATTAACGACAACTCTTTGTACTCTATTTTTAAGCCAATGTTCTACCCAAGAACAAGCATTTTCATCTAGACCGATTTCCTTGAGTTTGAACACTAATATATTGTGTGGAACTGTATCAAATGCCTTGGCAAAATCCAAATAGATCACATCCACTGCAACACCCTGATCTATACTTTTACTTACTTCTTCGTAGAACGCAATCAAGTTAGTTTCACGTGACCTGTGCTTCATAAAACCATGCTGATTTCAGCTGATAACCATATTCTTCTCAAGGAATTCTTGAATATTATCCCTCAATAACCTTTCAAATATTTTCCCAGCCTCAGAAGTTAAGCTCACAGGTCTATAATTTCCAGGCAAGGATTTTGAACCCTTTCTGAATATAGGAACCACATCAATCTTCCTCCAATCCTCCGGAACACTTCCTGAAAGAAAAGAATCTTGAAAGTGTTGATTTAGTATGTCACTTATATTTTTATTAAATAATGCAATATATAATATACAGATATATAAATAAAATATATATTTATTTTTTACTTCTCTTCCTTTTTTTCCTCTATTGGTTATTCCTCACTTGATCTATGAATAAAATTAACATTTAGTGGCTGTCCGTTGACCATCAATCATCTTTTTTCCCATCAATCATCTCCACTATGGATGTAACTCCTAATCACAAATTAAATGAATGGCTCTTTAATTGTTCATTTTATTTGTTTCGTGATTTGGTCATATGGTGATTCAGAATTATGGATGACCCACCAATTTCTCAAAATTCAGATGAATCACAGTTGGAGACTAAATTTGTGTACAACGGATAAGTTCAGTAAAGCTGAATTATTTTATCCAAAATGTTTATTTTGTTCAAGATGACTGATGCGCATTCATTTGGATGAACATTGTCCTCGAAAAATATTTGACAAAACATTTGGACAAAAACAAAAAGGGTGCAAAAATGGGCCAGTCAATGTACTGCATACATAAAATCTATGTATGTATTTTACTGTACACCGATACGCACTATGCCACCTCCCGCCCTCCCCCCATTTGGTTCACAGATCATTAAAAAAAATTAACTAATAATGTGAAAAAGAGGAAGAGCAATAAAAACAAATCTATATTTATACATTATACATATGTATACAGTTGTAATCAAAATTATTCAAACTCCATTGACAATCAGGTTTATTTACAAAACATTTACAGACTTTCCTTGTGTTTTATTGCTAACTATAATTTATAGATATGTGTCTTGCAGAGATATAAATCCTGTGCATATGAAAACAGATGCATTCTGGGATGCCTCTCTGGGCACAAATGGGCAGATACATGCTCATCCGTTGATGGCCACTGTACTTGTAAACACATCTTTCAATCTATATACTGCATTTATTGGTTATTTCACAAGCAGGATGTATACATTACATTTCAAAGCCAACTTGAAGCTGACCTTGTCATTCACAATGTTTGAATAAAAGGTTCTTTTTAAAGATTACAGTCAAATGCATAAGAACATAATGCTCATGCATGCACACAAGTGTAGATGTGTTTTATCTTCCTTACCGGTATTTTATATTGGTTCCTTTTATTTCACACGCTGGCTGATTTAAATGCGGTTACAGAACATGACTCAAGGTAGGAATGCATAAATCAAAAAATGTCATCTTTGTATAGTCTCTTTCAGTCTGGACAGCTTTTATCCATGTAGGATGTGAATCATAATATTATTTTGCGGAGACAGTAGGACAATGACACAACCACCACTAACCTCTGCAGGAAGGATAATTAGCCTTGTATGAATACACACATACCTGTATTGCAGTTTTTAAAATATTTCTAAGAACAGTTTAAATGTAAACATTTTACACACCTGCAACTTCCAACTCTTAAATGCATGTTGTGATGATTCTGCATTGCCATACACATACACGCACATACACCCACTGACATTACATAGACATTAACACTGATACACTGTGTGAATGTGAGTCTGTTTGATTTTATCTTCTTACACTACTTCTTGTGACATGGAAAAACACTAGAATTGTACGAAGTGAAGTGAATACGACACAAGTGCAAATGTAAATCATAATATTCAAAGGAATAAATGGCACTTTGCAAAAATGCTGAAATCTTTATTTTTATTTTGTTACTTTATTTTGGATTTAAGATGAGGGTTTTTAGCACTGATAGTACATGTTAGTTAAGGGATGATTAAGATTTTCCACTAACTCCATGTATTAACTGGCATTCACAGCAAAACGGCTGCTTCTAAATAAATAGCAATAGTATCAGATGGCTGTTTAAAATGAGCTTTAGTGATATTATTTAATGAACTCACCCACGCCATGCTTTATGTACTGTATACAATAAATTGTACATGATATACACATAAGCCAAAACAGTATGTAAGAGAACACAGAGAACGGGCATACCCAGTTAGCCTGCCCTTAGGTTAGTCCCCTCTAAGGTCTAAAACAAATACAAGCACATTTAGGTCTAAGTATAGAGCAAGTGCGTCTAATGATGCACTTGCGCTACACTTTTTGTGGACATTTTCCTGGTGTCCCCTAAAGCAGGAAAATCAAAACTGATCCTTCGAAATCGGGTATGTAGTGAGGAATGTCAAACTGATCTCATGCACATTCGCAAGTAATAACCAAAATGCTTGCAGATTGACACTGCACGAATATAACCCTTGTTTATAATTTCAACTTTTTTTTTAGGCCTAGCTCCAGAGGCCTAGCTGTTACCCCTTTAAGCACAATGAGAAAAAGGTCCACATCTGGTTTACTAGTTTAACTTTTGGAGACCCTAGCCATATGTAGGTAAGCCTTAACAGGTTGTAAGAGAACATTGGGATCTGACAAAACTCAACTAGCTTGTTGCACCTCATGTGCAGAGAAAACCTGATGGCATTTCAGCTCATCATTCCTTTTGTGTGTGAGATTTTGTGCGCTCCCTCCTGCTGTTCACTTAGTCTAGCGTGGCTGGGTGGAGGAGTGTCTGTTTCCTGTACCGGGCCGGACCCTCTCAGTGAGGACTTCCTGTCAGTCCGCCGGGTACAGGGAGGGGAGAGCACTAGGAGACAGGAGGGGAGGGGAGAGTCTAAGGAACAGGAGGGGAGATCACTAATGGACTGGTGGGGAGGTGAGATCACTAAGGGATGGGAGAGCACTAAAGGACAGGAGGTGATGCGAGAACACTAAGGGACAGGATGCGATTGGAGAACACTAAGGAACAGGAGCGAATGGGAGAGCACTAAGGGATGGGAGGGGAGAGCTCTAAGGAACAGGAGGGGAGACCACTAAGGGACAGATGGGGGTGGGGGGATGCGTGAGGAGAGACTACTAAGGGGCAGATGTGGGGAGGAGAGACCACTAAGGGGCAGATGGGGGGGGGAGGAGAGACCACTAAGGGAAAGATAGGGGAGGAAGGAGAAGGACACTAGGGGAAAGATGGGGGTGGGGGGAGAACTCTAAGGATCAGGGGGTGGCAGGGGAGAGCACTAATGGTCAGGGGGAGTATTACGGGGCAGGTGAGAGCAGTAAGAGTTAGGGGGCAGGGGGCATCACTTTCAGAGAAATGACACTGTATGTAGCACTGTGTTGGCTCATATGACAGATCATATTTGTGGGGCATTGTAATGTCACATGGGGGCGGCAAATTTTTGTTTGCCTAGGGCAGCTGAAATCCTTGCACCGGCCCTGTTCTTAGTAAATAAATTCTATTTTGGCTTGTATAGCTCTTAGTAAATAAATTCTATTTTGGCTTGTATAGCTCTTAGACGTGGATTCTTTATGTTCAGAGTACGTAGTCTGAAATATGTATAAATAAATCATTGACCTGGCATTACAAATAGACCAAAAATAAATACAAATAAAGCAACTGTGTGATTGACAAGCGGCTATGCCCTTTTAGCCACAGGGATATAATATTGTAAAAAAAAAACTTACATACAGCGGCACTGCCGGAAATCTTTATTGGGAAAGAAAGGCTTATAAAAGACATCAATCCTTCAGAGAAAGAAGAATTGTATTACCCCTTTTAAAGGCTTCTGCATTCTGTAACATATATGATTATTTATTCATTCAATAAAAGTCATGCAAAAAAAAAGATCCCCTCTAAATATTGACAGCCGTTACAAGAACTCACCAGAATAAATACACTAAGTCATATAAGTGAACGGTGTTGCAAGCAAGGTCTCGCTTCCATCGAGCACGATATTTTCAAGACATTGATTTAAGTTGAAGAAGTTCACGACCAGGGTCATCCAGTGAGCCAAACTGTCAAATGTCTCAGTAAGCAACCTTAGTGGGAAGAGGGGTGGTGGCTCTATATGGATCTGTTACCTCCAAGGTCAACGGAATGTTAAATAGACTCACACAAGCGATGTGTTTTGCATTTGAACTAAATATCTTGACAAATAAAATAGTGACTGCTAAGGACAGAGAAGTGTGATTTGTTTATCTATTGCTGATTTATTTGTCACTGAAAGGGTTTAATATCATTTTCTAGATTTCTAATGTTTACTGCAGGGGTAGGTGACTTTAGAAACTCCAGATGTTGTGGACTACTTTTCCCACAATGACATCATTCAGGCAAAGCATCAAGGGAGATGTAGTAAACAGAATCTGGAGGGCTGAAGGCTGCCTATCCCTGGTCTAGTGCAATATAAACAGAGATTTCCCAGCATTTTTATCCCCTTTCTTATTTTGTGTATTTTTGTTTATGTCCTCTAGCCTTCGCCTCCTATCCTTGGCTGTTTTGCTCCTTTTCTACATAATTTTTATAGTCACAGCAATTTTTCCTGTTTTTGTTTCCTCTCCAGCTTTTTCTCATTGATTTTACAATCTTTCTTCTATCAATATCCTCTTTAGCTTTTTATATTTTCTTCCCCAGACAAAAGGCACACACATGTGTTAGAGCTTTGTCCAGTGCATGTTATAGATTGGATGTTTTCATTTTGAGTTTTGGCTTTTTAAAAAATATTTTTCAATAACGTGTTCATTTTTATTCAGTTTTATGGCCTGTAGGTATCACTCAAGCTATGGATTGTGGGGTATTTGCTACAGTATGTGGAATTGGACCTACTGGTAGATTAATCCCAAAATACTGTCCTGTGTACTGTGAGTACATGATATCAGGTGCAGTACAAATAAAGACAAATGTAATGATGATTGGGGCGCCTGAGTTTTGTCCTGCCTAGGGCAGCACAAAACCAGGATACACCACTGCCTCTGCCACGTGCTCTTGGAGGGTCCTGCTGGCCAGCCTCTTGCCTCAAGACTATGGCCCTTGTGATCTGTTCCTGCCTTTTGAATTAGCTGGTTCGGTATCTGGGATTCACCAAACAGATAATACTTATTGGGTTTGTATACCGAATGAACTACCAAACAGCCAGACAACCCAGGAGAGGTGTGTTCTGCTTGTTGACTTTTTTAACCCCTATCAACACCTTAAATGCAACATTCTAAGCGGTCGGTTGGGTGGTCGTCGTTCGTATGTGCGAACATATGGCGGTGGCCATCTTTAGCCATGAACACGTACAGCGGTGTTTGGTCGTCGAGTGCATGGAACTATAATCGGACACTAGACGGTGCGAACACCGCTGGGACTTCCATCTCTTCGTACATTTGGCTGGATTCACATGAGAAGAGCAGCGTTCGGTGGGAACAAGCTCCTGAACGAGGGACACAGATTGAGAGCATGTACGAACAGTTTCATTCATATATATTGTTGTATTGTGAATTCCTGAAAGAGACCAACTGCACAGCCTGATTTCATGGAACTCTTTTGGGCAGTAGCCTCGTGTGTGGTCGGTCAAATTACGAACTCCATGGAAATCCCGAACTCCTGCACCAATCTGGGTGATTTTTGGATATGTTGGTTCCCCAGATTGGGGCTATCAGGGACTGTGACTTTTTGTGGGATTTCCATGTGTTTTGGGGGTACTTTCGGGAGGTTGTTAAAATGTGTGTTTTCTGTGCCTGGTATAATTGAGTTTTGTACAGTTCCTGACTCAATTATCTCTCTGGAACAGGGGAGGGATTACCCTGTTTTGTGTGGGTGTGTCTTGGACCTGAGAGCTAATGTAAGTAAAGTATGTACTTCATCATAGTCCCCTCTCAGGTTCAGAGGGGAATGCCCCTGCAATATGTTAGAGTAAACCCCTTGCATGGGGACCTACATATAAGGCCAATTGTGGCTGCCATTAAAATAATTCCTCTTCACCCTCAACATAGAGCCTCGTCTTATGTATGGAGAGGAGTCTGGGGATTGCTAAAATCACTATACTCCCTTGGATTACATCACTTGCTCTTGTAAGAGCAGCCTGCTTTACTCTCTGGTCTACCCACTGAATGCTGGATCCTGGTTTTGGGTCCAGGGTGGGCTGAGGACCGCGAGACCCCAACCAAGCAGTAACGCTGGCTGTGGGGTTTATGGTGGTTATAGGGTCCGGTGCATATGGTACTCAAGGATTACTAGGAAGCAGTGATTGATGGAGGCACCCAGCCGGTGTGCCAGGCAGTCCATCACAGATGCTATCTGTTGAAATTTTTAGAAATGGTGTCTAGAAACCCAACAGTTTTTCATGGCTACCTGAGCACCAAATTCCAAAAGCCACAGTATGGGTAATGGTACATACACATAATAAATATTGACTCTTGTAAAGAAATCCTGCTGGGTGAAACATGTAAAGTGAGATATGTGGAGCCACTTTGGACCCCTTGATTTTATATTGTTTTGTTTATTGTTTTATTTGATATATTCTATATCTGTCATAAAGTTAAATCCCTTATATATTATACTACTCTTACATTTAAAAATATAAATATTTCTGGCTGGCTTCCTGGCTGCTGTATATCCCAGGTCGGGATTATACTATCAAGGCTTTCTTGCTCTAAAAATTGTAAGTAGAACATCTTTACAATAAGTTACATTGATCTTTAAATATTGCACTTTTGGGTCTACTTCCATTTTGTCTTCACATACCATGTGGCTACTGTCTATTATCTTGGATCTACGTATATATCATGAGACGGGGATTGTACCGTCTATGCGAAATACATTAGAGTTCTTGGAAGCTCTCTAAAGTGTGAGTTAGCCCTATGCACACTTTTTGCACTTTTCATATTTAATTAACATATATCACCATTTTTGTCCATGTCTTTCTCTTTGAGGTCATGAGAGTTTCCCTTTTACTCATGTGGTTTTAAGTATTATAGCTGTGAAATAATAATTCTAGATATATTGCCCAAAAAGTTATTTTAAATATTTCTTTTACCATTTCTTTAGGCGAGGTTTATCCTTTTCTGTTTTGGTATTTTCACAATTTCCACAAGGGTAGACTAAATCTATAGCATTAAGAATCTATGTTAGTACTCCTTACAATATAACGTTAGTTTAACAAAGTTCTTCTGTTCCTTCATTTCAGATTCCATTTAACTCTGTTTGTAAAAGCACCATGTAACTCAATTGTACATAATGTTTTAAGCCAGTTGACTTAATTGTAAAAATATAATGCTTAATGTCCAATGAAAGAAAAAATAAAATGAGCATTGCTTTATGTTATCCATTTAAAAAAATAATGAAAATACTATTTTGTTATTCAGTTCACTGACAAAATAAAAAAACACTAATAATGCAAACGTTTCATTGGGACTGCCCTTCTTCCTACTTGTATTGATTGTCTTTTACATTTCCCTCTGCAAGCCAATAGAAATATAAGTGTTTGCATTGTACTGTTATTTTTATGTCTGGATTGAATAGTCTGAATTATTTGAATACAAAATACCTTTGTAGCATTTCTCAATCACTAATAAAGAATAAATAAAATTTGAATTGTAACATGACGCACACTTTTTATGCCGCACTGATTAATGTAAATTTCTCCTAAGTAACATAAATGTATGATTTAACAGAACATGATTATAAAGAGTGCACACTAAAGATACAAGAAGCACAATACAGCATAAACATTAAGAAAATTAAAAATCAGCTAAATGTATTGAAAATATTGTAAATACAAGGTGATATTTAATCCACATACCATAGAAAAGAAATGCCCAAATCAAAAAATTGGATTAGAAAATCATTTAAACATTCAAGGGACCCTGCAGACCCCTAAAGCTATAATTAAATAATTAAATGAACACTGCACTGTCCACTACAGATAAACATAAAATCATTGTTTAGTAGATATACACCAAATTAAAATGTGCATTCGTTTAATTATGTATTTTGTCAATGGAGTATATCTAGAACCAGCTTAGAAATGCTGCAGTTCTCTTGTCTGCTGCCTTTGCTGGCCCTCCCCTTCTGACCCCGCCAAGACTTTCTGGGGCTGTCCAATCACAGACTTCAACATGCAGCTCAATGAAAAGTCTTTGGAAGGTAGATTTTGTTGCCAATTGCTGCCTCTTGAATATCAGGAAGTAACAGGACCAGTTATTTGATTAAAAGTCTTGGTGGCAGTATGTTCACTGCATCATTGGCTGAGATGATCAAAATTGACAATGTCAGCCAATCCAAGCATTGGCTTGGTTGAGATCATCAATTCTGATGATCTCAGCCAGAGAGGCAGGGCCAAACACTCCACTTTACCAATCTGCATCTCTTCAAAGAGATGTATTGAATCGGCATGGAGACACTGAATGTAAGTGCTGCACAACAGGAAGCACCTCAAGTGGCCGTCTGAGTGACTGCCACTGGAGGTGTCCCTAAGGAGCAATGTCAACGCATGTTTACAGCAAAAAGCCTGCAGGGACATGCTATACTCACACACCAGAACAACTACAGAAAGTTGTAATTGTTCTGATGACTATAGAGTCCTTTTAAAGTAGCCAACCTGGATAGCCAACATAGAAAATTTCTTCAGTTTAGCTATTTTTTAACTTGAATTTGAAATTAACCCTGAATTCACTTTGACTTCTCACTTTAGCGAATAACCCTGATAATATAAAAAAAACAAAGGGCTAAATAAAAGGCCAACAGCAGACGGATATAAAAAAAAGCTGTAATGAGATAGCCTGATCTGAAGATCCATAAGCAACATAGGCCAAGTTGTCAATTCTGTAAAGGAGCAAAGACGGGCTGTAATTCAGTCAAAAATGGCCGTAGAAGTTTGTACTTCAGAAATCAACCAGCGTCAAAAATAAGACAAGCGCAGTGCAAGGAGCAAAAATCAAGGAATGGATGAAGAAACCAAAAGAGAAACAAGTAAACGTGTTGGGGTTTGGTACTAGGCTGCAAGGAGCAAAAATCAAGGAATGGATGAAGAAACCAAAAGAGAAACAAGTAAACGTGTTGGGGTTTGGTACTAGGCAGAAGAATATCTAAGCACTAGGTGTAGCATACTCGGTCGTTTATATGCAATTTCAGATAGATGTTCATGTGGGATGTAACAAGTAATGTTGGCATAGTTTTGACAAAAACATGGTGTGTCTGACTATTGACTGACGCAGATATCACAATGTGTCATGATCGAACCCCAAGCATGCCTGGACACTGCAAAGATACAGATAAACAGGTAAAGATGGAAAGATGGCAACTTGCCACAATGACAAAACCCTCTACTCCACCGACACATACAAAATATTGGCTTTATTTTTAATTTCAAAAGCCGAACAATCATGACTGGGAGGGAGGGAATCTCGCCCATCTCTCGCTCCTGACTAGATTTGCCTACCAGGCTTGTCCTCATCATGCCCACCACTTCCTTAATTCATTGTCATCAGTTAAAGTGAAACTGTCACATTCATCTTCTGTTGCAGTCATAAAGAAAGTTATATAAATTTAAAGCTTTATTAAACCAAAAACAAATCTAGTGTTAACATTTTAGGATAACGTTACATAATTGTGTGTATTTTGTTAATTGTGTTCATTAATGTATTCATTGTTTCCATACAGCCTGTATCAATAGAATTCTACTACCTACTGGAATTCTTTGGCTGGAACAGATCAGGAGATGCAAATCTTTCTCATGCTTTGCATATTACAGAAAGTCTTCCCACTCAGCATCCTGAATCAGCTCTGTGAAAAGACAAAGCATCAGCAGCAGCAATGGTCCACAGAATACTGCAACACATTAGCTCCAGGCAAAGAAGCAGATCTTATAAGGACGGCATCAAACTGAAGATCTGTGTTTGGCATGCAGCTCAAGATTTAAACAAACAAATATATAAAGGGTTTGCCTTGAAACTGTACACAGTATAGGAAGCGAGTTAGACATCTTAATAACATGCATCGTTTATAGAGCACATATGTGGATTTGAATTGAATACATTTATTTTTAACATAATTTAGCACTCATGTTGAACACCTATATTAAAAGAACACTATAGTATTAGGAATACAAGCCTTTGACCTCCAGATCTAGATGGTTTGAATTCATCCTCTGCCTCTGAATTACCCCTGTTGGGAAGACAGGCCAGCATTTCAGTTTATTCTTGAGAGTGTGATTTTTTTTTCTTTTAGATTACATTTTGAATACATTTGCAGGTTTTATTTAATTTACTTTATATGCTTTGGCGTGTGTTTTCTTTTTTTATTCAATGTTTATTTCTTTTATTAATTATCCATATAAAAACTTTAGTGTGTGTTTTCTTGTATTTACAATTCTCATTTTTTGTTATGCACTATTGTATATTTATTGTGGGTTATATATTTTTGGGTGTTGGTGAGACTTTATTTTATTTCATTTAAAGAATAGTAGTGTTTTGTTTTTCACGTGAAACGGACTGGGTGCCTATAGTGTCCATTTAATGGCCCCTATGAATCAAGTATTTAATTAGGAGTTCTAAAAAACCTAGCTGTTTATTCACTGAACACTGCTATTGAAAATGCAATTGTACAATTTCAACCAAAATTGACATTTTTGAAAACAATTCTATTCTAAATCGGCTATCCAATAGATTATTTATTTATTTATTTTTTGCTTATTGCCCCACTCACTGTCTACACTGCTTGAATGCTTAAAGGTTCTAAAAAGCAGCATACTAACAGGTTGTTTTTTTTTTCACTAAAGTGAGAATTGTTGTGATTTCACAGTTCAAGGTGAGTTCAAGGTGAATTTTAAATTTAGAGAATAACATAGGTCCAATTGATACACGAGGCCAAGCAAGGGCTAACTATTAATAAAAATAAATAACAACTAATCAGTGTGTCAATTCTTTATGTAGTAGTTCATCATTTCAACATATAAGTTAGTAAAAACAAATCACAATTTTTAGAAGCACAAGTTTTGTTAGGTTGTGATGTCCCTTTAAGATGCTTTTGCTTGGAGTGAAGCATTTACCATTGAATATCTGTGATTGGATGATTACACCTAACTGTTATAGGATGATTTATTTATTATATCAGGGTTCAATGTGCTATTGCTGACTAGTCACAAGTGCAATAAGGGGGGACCTGGCACAGGTTAAATCCTCACGCATGCCCCTACCTGTGCCATGTTCCCCCATGTAGTAGGTGCATGTCGCCTAAAAAGTCAGTGGCTGCTTGCTGTCATTTAAAACTGGATATAAAAATCTGTATTTTATATAGAAGTGATGGAGAGCTACAGTAAGAGTACATGTAACTAGTGATGTCCCGAACGGTTCGTAGAACGGTTCGCGAATGGTTCGCCACGAACGGTTCGCCACGAACGGTTCGCCACGAATGGTTCGCCACGAATGGTTCGCCGTGGACTCATCATTGAGTAAACTTTGACCTTGCACCTCACAGTCAGCAGACACATTCCAGCCAATCAGCAGCAGACCCTCCCTCCCAGACCCTCCCACCTCCTGGACAGCTCACTAAGAATGCAGCTTCACAATGAATGTAAAATGGATGCTGTACAGGAGGTGAAAGGATGTGGGAGGGAGGGTCTGCTGCTGATTGGCTGGAATGTGTCTGCTGACTGTGAGGTACAGGGTCAAAGTTTACTCAATGATGAGTCCGTGGCGAACCGTTCGTGAACCGTTCGGCAAACCGTTCGGGACATCACTACATGTAATCAAAAGTTATAGCAAAAACTATAACAATGTTGCAATATGAAAAAGTAGCTATTTAGATCTGAATAGGTACTTTTTACACGTAGTAATCTTGTAGCTCTAACACTTCTATATAGGATACATTTTATATCTAGTTTTAAATGACAGCGAGCAGCCAGTGGCTGCTCACTGTCATTTAAAACTAAATATAAATCAGTATTGGGTTCACTATGATCCCCATATTAATAAAAGGGAGGTTAAATTCTCCCGCATGCCTTGCTGCGAGTAGGGGCATGTCACCCAAACAAATTTAAAAGTACTAGTGGCTGAGCAGCTATTAGTGGGGAACACATGGTGGGGAACACAAATAACAAAAATGGGGGGATATAGTGCCCTCCACCCCCCCACCCGTGAACCACCCCACCAGCGCCACTCATGGGTGGGGACCGGAGTGGGACAATAGGTCCACCCCTTTAATTAATTAGGGTCCTGACGCGTGGCTCATGGATGGGGACCTGGGGGTCCATAGGTCCCCCCTATTATTTTTTATTTAATGAAGGTCCCCACCCGACGGTCATGGGTAGGGGACTGGGGGACATTATTATATTAATAGTCCCCACCACGGGACTATTTTAGTTATTTGTGTTCCCCACCATAGGTGAAGGGTCCCCCCTTATTGCACTAGCAACTGGGCAGCAATAGCTGCCCAGTCACAAGTACTGTTAAATTTGTTTAGACGACATTGCCCAGACAGATGCTAGATGGGTGTCTCATTTCTTACACTATTTTGTCTTGTATTAGTCTAGACTGGTTTCTTTTATAGGTGTGGTTATCATTAATTCCTACCTGGCACTATAATTCTCCAGAATTTCCCCTATATTTTAATACCAGGGGGTTGCTGATCAGCTGCCTCTGGGGTACAATAACTTGTCTGAGCAGATATTATGACAATATCCTATTGACTACTTGTTTGACTTTTGAAAAGGCTTGTTAGGTTTACGCAGCTAAATAGTGTTTTGTATAACTATTAGCTGTATTTAAACTCTGTCCCTCCCACTATATATCCTGCTTGAGTATTTCCCACATTTAAATTCTTCCATGTTTGATCAGAAATAAGGAAAACATTTTCATACTTACCTTAATTTATTTTCCTGAATTTTTCCATTTTGGCTACTTATGACTTACATTTAAAATTCAAAGTCTGAAGTAGTCAAAATTGAAATATTATCTCAGTCAGATATGCTTCCAGTTTGGCTACTTTGGCCTTATATTTAAAATTCACTTTGAAATCTCATTTAGTGAATATCACTGCTAGTGTTCTCTCCATCATTAGAAGATAAGTCGAATGTTAATTGGATTTATGTCTAATGAAAATGTTCCAGTAAATATTGTTTATTTAACAAAAGATGAACTCTGAGTCACATCAAAACAAATGTGCAGTTGAATACAGAGCTTTTGACGTAATTTAATGTGTCAAAGTATTAAGCAAAGTGCACCAACATGAATAATTTAGAATGAACCACAGTTATTCTAAGATGAGAGATCTCAAAAACGTTGTGGGGTGTGAAGGCAGAGAAATAAAAAAATAGGAATGGGGCATGATCTCATATTGATAACTAATCGCTTGCGTAAATAATCATCATAGTGGCCTGATGCGGCCTAAACAGTCTTAAGCTCAAACAGTTAATACAGATCAAGTAGAGTGAAAACCATACAGAGACAAGATATACTCCATGGCCAATAAGTCCCAAGTGAATGGCCATATTTCAGTTTTCGACTATTCGAATATATTAAGGTGTATAAATGTTGGGAGTATATGGACTCTATATGGGCAATATTTCTAATTATAAATAGTCTAGTGCTGTAATATTCAGTCCCATAGATATCTGATATATTTACAATTACTCCACGTACATAAGTATGTTGCCTTTTGAACTGCAATTAGCAAAGCATAGCATTCTACACCATAATTTTGATTGTGTAGTAGGATATAATTATCATTGTAATAGGACTTTCCAAATAGGTTTCTTTTACCGATATACACATGGATACATTTTCGGAGGGTTTGTTTATCTGTTCCCATTCCTGTCCATCTAAAGCAGTGGTAGTCAACCTGGCCCCTACTGCCTACTTTTGGGGGATTCAAGCTTCTTTGATGGGTGGTGGGATTTATCCACGACCCTTGGTTCTCTGGCTCAACCATCACGCATCTCCCGCCATTGAGGGAGACCTCACAAAAATGCCTAACACACATTTCGTGAATTACTTCTGTTTGATAAATCTCTCTCGCTGGCTAAAAGGAAGTGCATGCGTCTGCACTCCTGATCGGGACAGGTGGGGGCATGATGATTTAACACTCCGGAAGAGGAGGGGAGCCGACTCCCTCGATGTGAAAGCAGGGACAGTTAGAAGTGTGGCATTTAGAGTGGCTGTTATTGAACTTTGTTCTGTTATTTTCTGTTTATTTGGTTTACTTAACATAAAATAAAATAAATAATGAAAAGGAAAAGAAGTAAAGTAAGGAGAGGGAGAGACTAAAGAGAAAGGAAAAAGAGACCGCTGATATATATATATTCCTTTTTTCTGTTTTTTTTTTGTTATTGGCTAATAATAACATCAGGAGTCTTAAACTCTTAAACAACATCTTGCAGACACCTAGGGATGTGGTATGGGATGTAATGTGTATTTGTAGGAAATGTAATATGTGTGTAGAGGATGTAGTTTGTGTTTGTATAGTGAATGCAGTGTGTGTATAGAGGACACTGTGTGTGTGTGTAAGAGTGTAGGTGTTTAGTGGTTGCAGTGTGTTTGTGTTTGTACATTTGGGGGTTGGGATAGGGGTTGTGTTTTGTGGGAGGTGAAGGGGGAGAAGATTATTTTTTTAATTTCTGCTGTCTCAATCTATTCTCACAAGCCCATTATGTAGCATGTTCTGACAGCCAGGGCCTGTGGGAGGTAACGTCTGCTGGGACCCCCTTTTGCCATTCAAGCATGAAATGGTCAAGGATCCCTAACATTATATGTATATTAAGAGCGCTAGTCATTATATATGTATACAGTTGCATTGTGGGCCTGGGACTGCCGCCCCCCATGGGTAGCCTGTGCCTCTTGCAGTTGTATGGGCTGTAACTCCCTAATGCCGGCCCTGATGGCTAGTCTTATCACCCAAAATGCAGGAAATACACTTTGTTTATAATGCTGGTCCAGAACACCAGTGGCCATTACAGCCATTACAGCTCACTGTAGTGATTATGGTGCCAGTAGTGCTTCTGGCAGTGGCGTACACACAATCCATGGGGCCCCGGTGCGAAACTGATCCATGGGGCCCCGGTGTGAAACTGATCCGTGGGCCTCCCCACCTTCCCTTAATCAGTGGGCCCCCCAACACATACATACAGACACACACACAGATACATACAGACACAAACACACACATACACACCCCCTCCCCTGACAGACACATACATACATACATAAAGTCATCACAGGAGGCTCGATCGCGCTGGGTGCTTTAACAGCGCGACCGGGCCCCCTGGAAATCCATACCCATTGGGATGCCCTAACAGCATGGGCCAATGGGCCCCTTGAACAGCAGGCCCAGCAGTTTGCAGTGCGGCCTGGGGCGGCAAAACATGATGTCGGGTACCCGGTCGCAGGGGACCGCAGGGCAGCCGGGCCCCCTGGAGTGACAGGCCCAGTCGCAGCTGCACCTCCTGCGACCGCGGTATGGCCTCTGGTAAGCATTTAAAATGTTCAAAAACAGTTTGGCTACTTACAATGGAGAACTCGCTATAGTGGTTATGGTGCTTGGGCTATTTTTTAAGGCTTACCGGAACAGAAATTCCCTTATACAGCATATACACAAATTAATATATATTATTCACAGGTATACTTGTTATTTGTCAGTTTAATAAGATTGTGATCACAGCAAATCTTATTATGAATGTATCATTTATTATGTTTACTTTGGATGCATGCAGCAGTGTTACAACCTCTCAGAACTGTACTGTGATTATAGCTTGTTCTCTGTTAGCAACTCCATTCAACACAACATTGTTTTTCAATATCTACAGAGTGTTAAAAGATATTTACTGCCCGAGCACTGTCTGTGCCTGGCAGTTAATGAGAACTGCCTCAAGTCATTGAAGCAGCAAAACTAGCAAAAAAATGCAGCCCTTGTGGGACCTTGTAGCCCAAGGTGATAAACTATTTCTGTTCATCGTTAGCCATTTCATGTAGCTTTTCTTGTTGTTTGTTTACTTCGCACATGCCCTCTCTTTTCCTACTATTGCTACTTCCTCTAGGGCCACACAATGGACTTTTCCATGTCAGTGACTGCAGAAAAAGCACTGATCTCATTTTGAATTGATGTTGAGAGGTCAGCAAGTAATATTCACGGCGGTACAACGTGGTCATCACAAGAAAATTAGGATTTTTTCCTTCTTCTAAATTTAGTCTCTTAGTTTTTTTTTTTTTGCTTATTCTTTTAGTTATGTTGCAATAGTACAGATATCAGTGTCTCGAAAATATATATATATTTTTAAAAGAATAAAGTTTCAAATAGTGGTATTTTGGAGTAAATTGCTTAAATGTTGAAGGACATTCCACTGGTCTCCACGGTGATTGCTCCTTACTTAGCAGAGTGCTCCGCAATAGTACCTGTTTTTGCCTTGATAAAACTCCCTTAAGGTATTTGATGCTTGGCATTAAATAAAGAACAACTGTATTATTTGCACAACAGTAAGAAAATTGCAAGACACGTATTAGTGGTGCCTATGGCAATATGTTGCTTGTGAGGCTCCATTGAAAACTAGTGTCCACATTAAGTCTCTTTCCCAGTTGCAGACAAATCTCCTCCTCCCTACAAGCACAGTGTATTCCCAATACTATAGGGCCCTCTGTTCCCCCCTTATGCTCCCCTTGCAGCATTTAATGGGTTAGAAAACCTACCTTTCAGGTTTACCTACCAGATTTCAGTGCTGATGTCCTTCGACACTGGTCAGTGCTCTGCCTCCTCCTCCAACATCCATCAGGATGCTCAATGTTTTCCCATGGGGATTTCACTGACACTGTATGTGTTCATGTCCAGAGGTAGTTAGGAGTCTGTTAAACTACCAGTAGACAGTGACTAGAGGCTGTCTTAGTGCTGCAATGTAAACTGCAGTTTCTCCAAAAACTGCAATGTTTTACATCGGAGGACTATGGGAGACACCCCTACAACATAGTTCTCATATTCAAAACTAGTACAGTCTCCTGGCAACATAAATCATAGATCCTTAAAACAGTACAGCCCATTCTGTGGAATTCTCAAGTAGCACTGTGCTACTTGAGAATTCAGCATCATTCTTCCTCAGTAAAAGTTTTTTAAATGTTTTAAATACGTTGGTAAAGGTTTTCCCTGGCTACCTACCTTCATGAGCCATCTTACTATCTCCTGATTTTTGTAGCTAAGCTCATGTCGTGAAAAGAGCTTAACGCAGAGGTGTACCTAGGTTTCATGGCACCCGGGGCAGAAAAGTATGACACCACCTCCTCTCTCTGTGCCACCACAACCACTTTTGTTAGGGAAATTACACGAACAAACTGACATTCATATTTATACATACTTAAATGAATGTACGCACTTATATTTATATACACATACATAGACACAGACTCATAAACAAACTGACACAGACATGGAAACACACATACAGACTCACATATACACACACACTGACTCATCTACACACAGGCTCTTGCACAAAAATAGACATTCATATTAACACTCATAATTACACTGAAAAAACACTTTTTAATAAATAATAAGTACATAAACAGCCTATCAGCAGCATAATGAGCCATCAATAAAAAGGTGGGGATGGCAACTGCATTATATTTTTTTAACACATATTTATCATTAGTCATTACATCAGCAGTAGATTTGATTTCTTTTTTATTTAAAACAAAAACTAAGGAGGCACCGTCCTACTGACCTCTATGGACCTGCCTCTATTGCCAAATTGCCAATACATAAGTGTGCCATAAAGGGATCGTCCATGTGGGATCTGAGCAGTTTCCCCTTCCATGCTTCAATAAAGGACACATGAAAGCATTACTAAACTTAGATATCATGGGGCATGGACATCAAAAAGCTTGTTAAGTAGGTCAGTTTAAATGGGACCTGTCACTGCTCTGGCAATTACACCATCGAATAAAACTATTGGAAATCTCCTATACAGATTAATAAATAGTGAGTCTATACATCAAGAGCACCAAAGCACACAATCAGATAGTAAGCCACCAACCCATCATTTCACATGGTTTGACATTTACTTGATTCCCCCAGGCACTTCTGGTCAGGCCCCCTCTTCTCTGACATTTTTAAAGTGGAAGTTCCCCTTTTCTACAATAGATATCACTTTTATGGATATACAATGGATTGTATTGACTTTGAATATATTTGATAGCATCATACAAATATATTTGGGGCCAATGCAATAGGACATAGGACAGAAGATCACTCATTTAGACTGGAAGAAAGGAGATTTAGTCTAAGGCAAAATTATTATTTTTTTTACATTAAGAACAATAAAGACGTGGAATTATCTACCTAAAGAGGTGGTTTTATCAGAGTCTGTACATATGTTTAAAAGCTATTGAATAAATACTTGCAAATACATGATATTTAGGTATATAATTTTTTAATTGTTGGGTAATAGTTTCTTGATCCAAGCAGATATCTGACTGCCACTGTTTTTTTTTGTCCTAATTTGGATCAACGGCAAAAATAAAAGTAAGAATCTGAACTTGATGGGTTTTTTTTCAGATATGTAACTATGTTGTGGAATTCATTAACTGAGAGCATCATCTGTTTATCACAGAAACAGTGTCCACAGCTGCTTATTGGCTGCCTCTCTTGTGGTGCTCAGGCTTAAGTGTCAGCATAAGCTCCAGCAGCAAAGAAGTGGCAGTGATGACCATCATTGGTCACCCATCAAACGTAAACACATGCACATTTTTTAAGTTACAACAACACAAAAGTGATAATTAAAAGGCGCTCTAATACAATATGTGCAAAAACCAATGTGACCAAAACAATGTGAACAGCAAAAACACTCCAAAAAAGACTCTTTCCCCTTCCACCAGAGAAAAATAATGGAGAAAAATAATAAATGTAATTTAGAAAAAATGTAATAAACAAACTTTCTCCGTGATACCCGGTGTTCCAGTTTGAGAACATTCCATACGTTTGATGTAGTGGTGGGACATCCTCCATATTTTCATGCTGGTCCATGTATTGAACGCTGCAATTTGAACTGAGTTAAGGCTCTCCATCCAGTAAGTGATCTGCAGTATAAAAGCTGGGAAGAGATCAATATATATTTTCTACATTCATTGTTTTATTTATTTGTTACACATCACTGTTTAGATTTTCAATGCATATCACATACTTATACGTATATTGATTTTCATATTACACATTGTAATTTTAAACTACTAGTTCACATCACATTATCTTAATGTGATTTATATATTCCAGTTGTACATTTTGTAGATATGTGATATATTTATATACATATTGCACTATTTGTGCTTTATGTTTTTCTTTTGCATGTGTGAAATTTTTTTTTGAGATCTAGATGGAAGTTTCGGTAAGTATTAATTCACAAGCGCATTTCTTGTTTGTTTATTTACATTTTGTAACTGTACTCAAGATGGGAGTTCAGAGACAGACTGAAACCTTTGGCCTATCCCTGCTGCCCCTTCAAGCTAAGGGTTCCATCAGGGGACTTCAGGCACCATAACCATGTCATGCAGTTCAAGTGGTTATGGTATCTCCAGTGTTCCATTAAATGACAGAAAAACACATAGCCTGTAACTATGATTGACAGGGAGCCAAGATAAAGGAATTCAGTTCCAGTATAGACACATGTAATTAGAGTGGTGTGGATTTCTATTATTTATTTATTTATTTTAAATAAAATAGATATGAAGACATATTAGTTAAAATTCTCAGATGTGACAGTTTTCCTTTAAGAAGACAAATTCATTTGTTTTAGACTTGGTTGCATTTAGTTTCCAGTCCTTTTTTCTATTGATTTCACATCTAGTCTCAGGCAGGACAACAAGAAACAATGTGGCTTTATAAAGAGTGCATGTTTTAAATGCATCTCAGTATGGCAGCTGCCTCTGTGCAAAACTGCTTACTGAATTATGAACAATGTTCGTCTGAACAATAACCAAATGTGGAGCTGTAAAGATGCAATCCTTTGCCAAAGTACAATTCCATCCAAAAAGCACATCGCTTTAGGTAAACATGTCCTGGTATTTCAGGATTCTGTAGGTGGGGTCTATGGGCTCATGTTTTTCTTCTCTGCTGACATAATGTCATTCCTCAGTACAAGTTATTTAGTTTAGCTTTGTCTCAGATAATCATTTTAACTTTGTTTAGGTTATCCGAATACTCCAAGAAAAGTTAAAAAGTTAATGTTGTTGTTCTGGTATCTATATCCTGTCCCTGCAGGCTTTTTATTGTTAACACTGCCTTTTCAAAGAGAAGGCAGTGTTTCCATTGCTTCCCATGGACACCTCCAGTGGCAGTCACTCAGACAGCCACTAGAGGTAATTCCTGGGTCGGTGCTGCACAACGTGCATCACTGATGTTCAGCGTCTCTATGCTCTGTATAGAGGAGCTGAACTTTCCCCATAGAGATGCATTGATTCAATTCTCTAGGAGGAGATGCTGATTGGCACAGCACAGAGTTTAGCCATGCATGTGCGATAGCGTCACAATGCTTTCCAGTGGGAATGCACTAGATTGGCTGAGATCATCAATTTCGGACCCTCGCGGCACTGGAATAAATTAGTTTTTTTTTACGTTTTATTGGAAGCAGAGGGGGCTGGCCAGCTAAATAGTGTTTTTAACACTATAGGGTGAGGAATGGAGACCTTTAACTTTGGCTGTTCTTGAACTGGAAACCTGGACCTAGCTAGAAAATATGCTTGAGCTGCTGATAAATCCATTTCAAAATAGGAACCAATAAATATCTTGTTCTTTATTCTATAAAGAGTACATAACATATGCATAGTCGCCTTTGCAGCATATGCGTGATAAACCCAAAACCCCCTCCCCACAAATATTCAGACACCTTTATTTGCGAAAGTATCACAGTTTTATTAACATAAAAATAATTTAAAATAATGTAAGGTCATTGTTACATTAACATAACATATCCTCCCAACTATTTTAACAATACTGTGCCAGACAATGACCCACAACACAATAAGTAAAACCACATTATAACATAATTAACCTGTAAACAAAATCATTGCCACCAATGGCATGACATAACCAAGTGCAACGAGGGAATGGGTACTGTGGCGAAACCGACCTCGCCACTGGGCATTGGAGAAGACTGATTGCCAACCTCCTGCCATGTGACTATGGTCCCTGGGATGTATTGCCCTTTAAAGATATTATTTGGGCTTATTGGATTTTGAAACACTTTTTCTGCCCCTTTGAATAAATGAGAAAGGTGTGCCCCTCCCCCATTTCCTGTCTATTGTTCTTCAGCAGGGCGTTGTCCCAGGGACACTGCAAGACCAGTTGGAACTTGTTGCTAACCTTTAACCCCATGGCGATTTGACTGTGTTTGTGAGATCTGAGCGCTGTTAGGAGATAGTGAGCGCTCAGATCCAAGCTATCTGGGGATAGTTTGAATGTGGGGTTCTGTTCAGTATGATAGGAATTATGTATTTTTAGGTGTTTTTACTGTTGTTGTGAATAGAGCTATTTTCTGTATGCTGGAGATAATTGGCTTACCACACCCAAGCCATGCTTGCAGATGGTCACAAAGGGACTTTCAACTAACTTTTGACCCACTTAACCAATTTGTATGATTTTGACGTATGTTTGTATTTGGAGTATGCTGATTCTGAAAATGTACGTTTTATGTGAATGTGATGTATACTTTTAGAGTTATGAATATTGTGTAAAACTGTGTATTTTCCTGCCTGTGATAATTAAGTTAGACCATTGTGTTCAGTAATTATATCACAGGCAGAGGGGAGGATTTTGTGTGGGAGTGTCTGAGTGTATTGTACGTATTGATTGGTTGTTCTGCAAAACCCTGTGGGCAGTACTATGTGTGTAAAATGTGCACAAAAGTGCTTGATTAAAAGCTTAAGTTCTACTTCACCCTCAATTTGGAGTGCCGTCTCTTATTGGGGAAATCTGCTGCAAGGGATTGCTATGCTTGTCATACTCCCTTGCTATAATCACTAAGCTCTATCTATACACTTGAAAGGAGTGGGTCACCATTGTAGATATGTATGGAAAAGATAAAACAGCAAATAGTGCTCACTGGTATAAAATCAAACATAAAAATAAATAAAATGAGAGGTACTCACAAAAAGGGGAGCAAAAAAAGTATTTTTGCTCAATCACAATCACATAGGTGGTATAATCCCCAACAAGGATATAGCTGGATGCTTCCGCTTGATAAAATCTTCTTTGAAAACCTCCAGGAGGTTCTAGAAAGAAATTAAAACTTTTATTAGAAATACAAATATTTAAATACACTTAAATGTAGTGGTGCTGGGGGTCATTCCCTTGTTCACTCACCACATAAAAAATATTTAAAAAAAATTTAATTACTTTACTCCTGTTACAACTGATTTTTTTTAAATACCTTTCATTGTAGTGGTTTGGCCCTGTCTGACTGTTAATTTAACATTACAGGGTCGGTAACACAAACATGTATTCCTGACCCTATCATGTTTAATCCATCATTTAGGGGGCTTGCTCCCCCTTAGCCCCTTAAAAAAGGTGAAAACTCACCTCGCCCCCACCCTGCCTCCTTGGTGACATTATCAGAATTGCAGATTTTCCCATAGTGAAAGCATTGTATTGGCTGAAATCAGCAAAGAGGCAGGATGGGGGCGGGGCCAAACATAGTGAAATCAATGCATCTCTATGGGGAAAATCAGCGTCTCCATGCAGAGCGTGGAGACACTGAACGACAGTGCTGCTTACTGTGCAGCACTGAGCCAGGAAGCACCTCTAGTGGCCATCAAAGTAGTGGTCACTTGGAGATGTCCCTAGGGGCAATGTAAACACTGCATTTTCTATGAAAAGACAGTGTTTGCATGAAAATGCCTGCAGGCAATGATGCTCACCAGAACAAATACATTAAGCTGTAGTTGTTCTGGTGACTATAGTGTCCCTTTAAAACAGTCAGTATAAGCTGTTAGGACACTATTTTCCCCACAAACAAGGATGGTCAACTGACGCTATATGCTGGATGTGTCAGAATGCTTGTGTCAGGGTGGAAGGGGTGAGTGAGTGGTCACAGACTTTTCTGCCCGTTTTTTTGTTTTTTTAATTCCCATTCCCACATGGCAAATGGAAAAAAGATTACTATCAATCAATTATAAAAGAAAATTCTTTCACTTTTTTAAATCCAGATTTATGATGATCTAATCTTACCAACTCAGAATTGCCATTGCAAAAAATGTCTGATATTACATAGCCATTAGACCAGGCAATATTGTAGCTGTTTTTCATGAATTCGTCACAGTTGTCATCACCATTTTGCCTTCTGTTTTGGCTGGTCGAATTGCCTTCCAGAATTTATTTTTTTCTTAATAAAATCCGGCCGAGATGAACAGTAGCATGAACTAAATTATGCCATCCTACGATTTTTTTTTTCAGCCAAAGTATTTCAGAAGAATCACCCTGCACAAGTCCACCCTATACCCAATGCCATGATATATGAGGCAAGCATAATCACATTATTTATATAACACAGGTCTGACAGGTTCCACTCAACATGACTTTGTACATATCCATAGAATGTAGAACATTAATGGACGTATTAGCTGAGCCAAGTTTGCATGTAGTCCAAAGCAGAAACCTGGTGACACCTGCTACTTATTTGATTAAAACTAGTGAGCTCCAGGTCTCAGTGTGCAGCTGCTGTGTCTGTGGCCCGATTACTATTCTTTTTTGTGATTTGTTTCATAGATTGCATTCTAGCTAATCCATCCCTTTGTCTGCCTTTAGATTGTGACCTCATCTTGCCTGAACTCAGCCTGATACTGACTTTGAAACAGCTCCATGTTACTTGCAGTAGGCGTGCTTAGAGTCGTTGGATAGTTGTTTTCAGGGCATACCCTTTAATCAGTGAATTTTACTACTACGTATGGTGCCTTAATGTGTTACATTGTTACTATGGTGAATCTTGAAGCATGATTTTTTTTTAAATTCACCTCTGTTACAGTCACAGCTTGGGTATTTTGTCACAATCCACTGTTTGATATATAGAAACATAGAAACATAGAAACATAGAATGTGACGGCAGATAAGAACCATTCGGCCCATCTAGTCTGCCCAATTTTCTAAATACTTTCATTAGTCCCTAGCCTTATCTTATAGTTAGGATAGCCTTATGCCTATCCCACGCATGCTTAAACTCCTTTACTGTGTTAACCTCTACCACTTCAGCTGGAAGGCTATTCCATGCATCCACTACCCTCTCAGTAAAGTAATACTTCCTGATATTATTTTTAAACCTTTGTCCCTCTAATTTAAGACTATGTCCTCTTGTTGTGGTAGTTTTTCTTCTTTTAAATATAGTCTCCTCCTTTACTGTGTTGATTCCCTTTATATATTTAAATGTTTCTATCATATCCCCCCTGTCTCGTCTTTCCTCCAAGCTATACATGTTAAGATCCTTTAACCTTTCCTGGTAAGTTTTATCCCGCAATCCATGAACCAGTTTAGTAGCCCTTCTCTGAACCCTCTCTAAGGTATCAATATCCTTCTGAAGATACGGTCTCCAGTACTGTGTACAATACTCCAAGTGAGGTCTCACCAGTGTTCTGTACAATGGCATGAGCACTTCCCTCTTTCTACTGCTAATACCTCTCCCTATACAACCAAGCATTCTGCTAGCATTTCCTGCTGCTCTATTACATTGTCTGCCTACCTTTAAGTCATCAGAAATAATCACCCCTAAATCCCTTTCCTCGGATGTTGAGGTTAGGACTCTATCAAATATTCTGTACTCTGCCCTTGGGTTTTTACGTCCAAGATGCATTATCTTGCACTTATCCACATTAAATGTCAGTTGCCACAATTCTGACCATTTTTCTAGTTTACCTAAATCATTTGCCATTTGGCTTATCCCTCCTGGAACATCAACCCTGTTACATATCTTAGTATCATCAGCAAAAAGACATACCTTACCATCAAGACCTTCTGCAATATCACTAATAAAAATATTAAAGAGAATGGGTCCAAGTACAGATCCCTGAGGTACCCCACTGGTGACAAGTCCAAGCTTCGAATATATTCCATTAACTACAACCCTCTGTTGCCTGTCACTCAGCCACTGTCTTACCCATTCAACAATATTGGAATCCAAACTTAAAGATTGCAGTTTATTGATAAGCCTTCTATGTGCAACAGTGTCAAAAGCCTTACTGAAATCTAGGTAAGCAATGTCTACTGCACCACCCTGATCTATAATTTTAGTTACCCAATCAAAAAAATCAATAAGATTAGTTTGGCATGATCTCCCTGAAGTAAACCCATGTTGTCTCTGATCTTGAAATCCATGTGTTTTAGATGTTCATCAATCCTATCCTTTAACATGGTTTCCATCACTTTCCCCACTACTGAAGTAAGGCTTACTGGCCTATAGTTGCCCGACTCCTCCCTATTACCTTTCTTGTAAATGGGCACAACATTCGCTAACTTCCAATCTTCTGGGACTACTCCTGTTAACAATGATTGGTTAAATAAATCTGTTAATGGTTTTGCTAGTACACCACTAAGCTCTTTTAATAGCTTTGGGTGTATTCCATCAGGTCCCATTGACTTATTTGTCTTTACTTTTGACAGTTGAAATAGAACCTCTTCCTCTGTAAACTCACGTGTAATAAATGACTCATTTATCCTTTTTCTCAACTGAGGTCCTTTTCCTTCATTTTCTCTGTAAATACAGAACAAAAATATCATTGAGGCAGTCAGCTAGACCTTTATCCTCTTCTACATACCTTCCTTCTTTTGTTTTTAATCTAACTAATCCTAGTTTTACTTTTCTTTTCTCATTTATGTATCTAAAAAATGTTTTGTCCCCCTTTTTTACTGACTGTGCTATTTTCTCTTCTGTGTGTGATTTGGAAGCTCTTATAACTTGCTTAGCCTCTTTCTGCCTAATCTTATAGATCATTTTGTCTTCCTCACTCTGGGTTTTTTTATAATTCCTAAATGCTAACTTTTTGTTTTTAACTATTTTGGCCACATCTGCGGAGTACTACAGTGGTTTCTTTAATTTTTTGCTTTTACTGACAAGCCTAATGCAATTTTCTGTTAGCTTCAATAGTGCAACTTTTAAATAATCCCATTTCTCTTGGACTCCATTTAAATTGCTCCAGTCTGATAATGACTCCTCTACACATATTCTAATTTTAGAAAAGTCTGTTTTTCTAAAACTTTTGTTTTTGTGTGGTGTGACTCAGTCACTGTTCTTATATTAAACCACACTGACTGATGATCACTGGATCCTAAACTGATATATACAAAATATGGTCAGAGATCCAAAAATCAAATTAAAATATCCTGGAAAACTTAGAGGATGCACAGCCCCAGAATGCTCTGTGTGGTGGTGGTGGTGTGTATTCAATAGACAAAAATAGAATCTTCTGAAGAATCCACCAGGACTCCCACGTGATGCTAAAATAAAGTACTTAATTAGGCTTTCCTTACTGGAAAGTGACGTTAGAATCTGTTTCTGATTAAATGCGATTTGGCCAAATTTGGGCCACTTGGCAATTCTGCTGAATAAACGAAATCTGAACTGCCACATAAACTTATTCCAAAGTAACCGAAACACGCAATTGCCTGTTATTATTGACATTTATATAGTGCCAACAAATTCTGTAGTGCTTTACAATATTATGAGAAGGGGGATTTAACTAGAGAGAGTAAAGTGCTGCTCTTTAGGAGAGATCAAAAGGCAGGTATGTGAGCTAGAGGTTACTCTGGGAGGCCATAAGCTTTCCTAAAGAGATGGGTTTTAAGGAACTTATTAAACAACTGAAGACTAGGGGAGATTCTGATGGCAGTAGACAGGCTATTCCATAGGAAGAGAGCCGCCCGCAAGAAGCCCTGCAAGCATGAGTTGGCCATACTGGTGCGAGCAGCAGATAGGAGAAGGTCACAGGCAGAGCGGAGAGACCGAGAAGGGGCCTACCTATGGATCTGTGAAGAGATTTAAGAGGGGCTAGAATTGTTCAGTGCTTCATAGATATGGGTTAGCACTTTGAATTGACTCCTATATGATACAGGACTGACAGAGGGGTGAGGTGTGAGAGGACCGACTAGAGAGGAAAATCAGTCTGGCGGCAGCATTCATTACAGACTGTAGCGGGGCAATGCGGCTTTTGTGAAGACCAATTAGGAGAGGGTTTCAATAATCCATGCAGGAAATTGCGAGAGCATGGACAAGCTTCTTGGTAGCATCTTGCATAAGAAAGGAGCAGATGCGGGCTAGGTTTTTAAGATGGAATTTACAGGATTTGGCAACATACTGAATGTGAGGCTCAAAGGTGAGGCCAGAATCAAGTATGACGCCAAGACAACTCGCTTGCAAGAATGGTCTTATGTGGATACCACTAACTTGAAGGGAGAGAGAAAGAGAAGGATCAGTATTAGGAGGAGGAAAGACAAGGAGCTCAGTTTTAGAGAGATTGAGTTTCAGAAAGCGAGAGGACATCCAGTCAGAGATGGAAGAAAGGCAAGCACGTTGACACGTTGCAGGTCGGCAGGGGAGAGGTCCAGGTAGGAGAGATATATCTGGGTGTTATCAGCGTACTGGTGGTATTGGAATCCAAATGAGGTAATAAGTTTGTCAAGAGAGGCAGTATAGAGAGAAAATAGAAGGGGACCAAGTACAGAGCTTTGGGGGACTCCAACCGAGATAGGACAAGGGGAGGAGGTATCATAAGAAAAGGAGACACTGAATGAGCGTTGGGAGATATAAGAGGAAAACCACGAGCATACAGAGTCATAGAGACCGAGTGATTGAAGAGTTTGAAGAAGGAGAGCATGATCAATGGTGTAAAAGGCAGCAGAGAGGTCAAGAAGAATTAGTATAGAGTAGTGGCCTTTGGATTTAGCTGCGATTAGGTCGTTAGTAACTTTGATAACAGCAGTCTCAGTAGAGTGGAGAGGGTGGAAGCCAGATTGAAGAGGGTCAAGGAGAGAGTTGGAATTGTGGAAGTGAGACATACAGGTAAAGACAAGACTTTCCAGAAGCTTTGAGAAAAAAGGGAGCAGGAATATGGGACGATAGTTAGAGGGGGAGGACGGGTCAAGAATTTTTTTTTTTAGGATAGATACTACAGTGGCATGTTTAACCCCTTAAGGGCAAAACGTCTGGAATAAAAGGGAATCATGACATGTCATAAATGAGGTGTGTGTATATGTATGTGTCTGCATGTATGTATGTCTGTTTGTCAGTATGTATGTATGTATATATGTCAGTATGTATGTCTGTGTGTGTATGTTTACATCTATCAGTGTGTATGTATGTCAGTATGTATGTCTGTGTGTGTATGTCCGTATGTATGTATGCATATGTCTATCAGTATATATGTGTGTATGTATGTCTGTGTGTGTATGTCAGTATGTATGTATGTATGTGTATGTGTGTATGTATGTCAGTATGTGTGTATGTATGTCAGTATGCGTGTATGTCAGTATGTATGTCTGTATGTATCTGTGTATGTATATCTATCTATCTGTATGTATGTCAGTATGTATTTATGTGTATGTATGTATGTCTGTATTTATGTGTGTGTGTCAGTATGTGTGTACGTCAGTGTGTGTGTCTGTATGTCAGTATGTGTGTGTATCTGTATCTCCTTAGTCATGTGTATGTGTCTCTATATGTGTGTGTCTGTTTCAGTATTTGTGTGTCAGCATACCTGTATATGTGTATGTCTGTTTCAGTATTTGTGTCTGTTAGTATGTGTGTATCTTTCTGTGTATGTGTCTGTGTGTGTGTATTCCTGTGGGCGGGATTTGTAGACGGGGCTTGGAGGCTGGCACCGGGGGGCCCAGACTTTGAGCTGTGTTGGGGCCCCACAATTTCTGATGGCAGCCCTGATCATAGATATATATATACACACACATATACCTATGAGTGTTTAAACCATGGTTAAGGATGCAGTTTGTTAACAGAGGGATTTCAGGTGAGGAGAGGTTCAGTGACTTGATTGGTGTGTTTTAAAAACAGCTGATCTGTTGCTTTGTGATTAGGTGTTAACTATTTGGCTGATGGCGGAAAT
>OW240920.1:57275258-57289296 GCA_933207985.1 Pelobates cultripes | reverse complement strand
ACCTAAGTGCACTATAGTTTTCAGTTAGTAATGTAATCTAATATATTGAAAGGGTGAAAAGTAAATTTAACTATGAAAAAAAAAAATGTTTGTTTTTTAAAGCAGTCATGCTAAATATAAATATACAGATTCCAAACCATTTGTTCAACTTATTGAATTACATAATGTGAAAACAGAATGTCTGCTTTCATTTTCATTCCTACCATAAATCCTACGTCCCACCTATATTAATGATCTGGTGTTGGTTTTACGTTACGAGCTTGGAAGAAAAGGATAATTTCAGAAAGGATGGATCAATAAAACACTCTTGACCTAAAGTTAGTTGGCAGGTATGCAATTATCAGTGTGAATCAAGAAATCCCTAAGTGAGCCTATTATTCCTTAGAAAATGGCAGGCCAATGCCAGAGCAATATCAGTATAACCTACATTCCTCGATAGACAAGTCAAACAGAATTATCATGCATCAATGTAGTGCTGAGGTTTTTTCCTGCTTGATAGAAAAACCATCTTTTGTGACATACAGAGAGCAGAGGGAACTCAATAATAAGCTACCCAGAAGCGTGAAGATAAGCGTAATATATATTTAGTGATCATAACCATAGTAACATTTTATTTCCCCTTTAAAAAAACAAAACAAAAAAAAAACGTACATATTCTCAGTTTGTAAAAGCACAGGAGAGTAGAAAACTTGTCACTAGACGTGCATTTAAGAGTAATTAAATGTAAAGATAACTCAATTTTGTGCTTGTTTTTTTACTTTCATTTCTAAATGTTTTTTTTCTCTATAAAGCATTAAACGGTAGCTAGGATAATTCTGCAAATGTTTCACATTGGATAAATTATGTGAAATCATACAACATGATAATCTTCTAAATGAGAAAAGCCATATCTTCATCGTAGTACAAACAAGGATATGAAAGAAAGTATAAAAATCAAATATCCCCACCAAAATTGTTAGAGCTGCTTCATATGCTCCCTTTCTAGGCACTTCTGGAGCAAAAGGCAGTCAAGATCTATAATTCTGCACAAGAGATATAGGAACATGAGATGATCGATTTAAACGACCACTATAGGCACTCATACCACTTCAGCTCAATTAAGTGGTCTGGGTGCCAGGTCCATCTAGGATTAACCCTTTCTGCTGTAAACATAGCAGTTTCAGAGAAACTGCTATATTTACTTTAGGGTTAATCCAGCCTCTAGTGGCTGTCTCGTTGATTTTCACAGTGAGAAGACGCCAGCGTCCATAGGAAAGCATTGAGAATGCTTTCCTATGAGACTGGCTGAATGCGCGCGCGGCTTGTACCGCGCATGCGCATTCAGCCGATGATGGCAGAAGAAAGAGGAGATTGCCCAGTGCCGAGGGAGCCCGGTGCTGGAAAAAAGGTAAGGGATTAACCCCTTCCTCACCCTAGAGCCTGGCGGGAGGGTGGCCCTGAGGGTGAGGGGGACCCAAGGACCCTATAGTGCCAGGAAAATGAGTATGTTTTCCTGGCACTATAGTGGTCCTTTAAGATTTTATTGGACCTCACCATTGAGGTGTAGCTGATACCACTCCTGGGCACAGTGAACAATGTGTACATGTCTAGATTACATTTTAGACTAAGAGAGACCCTAGCAATACGTAAATAAATCCAAAGAGATTATGAGAATATATTGAATGCTCCTTGACAATGATCAAGTTTAGGCTCCACTTAAATCTTAAAAATGTACAAAAATGATGTTCTGTCTTATGATTGACATTTCTATGTACTCAATACTAATACAGATAGACTCTCATTAGTTTTAAAAATATATGGTTCCATTCATTCATGTTTCCACTAACACAGGTGAGCAATGCAAAGCAGAATATTTTGTTACCAAAAATATTAAATTTTTTAATGCCATCATAATTTCTTGGTTCTTTCTAATCACAAAAGGGACAATAAAAAAAAGTATGTATTTAAAAATATGTATATATATGGAGCACAAGAAAATACACATTGAAATCCATTTCTAGTACAAAGAATACAAAGCACATATCAGGCATTGTAATGAAATGCAAAATAGAAACTTTACCTGAAGTGTATTTAGTTGGGCTTTTGCCTTGGAAGCCACTCTCCTTTGTTTTGTGTGGTTTTTTTTTCATAAATTTAAACACGTATTTTACTGGCTGGCAGTAAAATCATGGTCCGGGTGAACAGTTGACCCTGGGAGGGATTAAATAAATGTAAATGTGCACTTCAAAGAGTTTATTTTATGTGTGTGTGTATGTGGGTATGTGTGAGTATTTGTTGAGATATTTCATGTTTTGGTAAGACAATGCCAACAAGCCATCACTGCAGCCTGTGGGAATATACGGGGTTAGAAAGCGTGGTGAGTTATTTTCAGCTGAGTGGATGTGAAGTCTGGGGACCTTAGTTTATGAATGGTGTGAAATCCATGTTGTATTTACAAGTTGTCACGCTACAGTTTATACTCTATCTCACCAGAAGACTGGATTCTGTCTGAACAACTTTTTTAAAGATGCAAAAATGGACAATTATTGAAAGAGAGATTTATCTAATGTCCATAATCAAAACAGAAAAAAAAATTTAAACAAATTATTGAAAATGACATTGTATGTAAGAAAACAGTGTTCTACATTCTATAAAAACAGGAATAAGGATAAAGTCAATCAGAATGTCCCAAAGACAGACAGTAACTTTGTCAAAATAAAAAATTTAAATGCTGTTCTATTTTGGTTATGGCAAAGTGAATGACAAAAGAGTCAATGGAAATGTCACATTTGGAAATGGGTAAAGATACGATTAAAGTATGCCCTGGGAAATTGAATTACTGCATGTCATAATGGTGAGTTAGGATGAGTCAGAGGAAGCCTGTGGAGGCGGGCAAAACGCATCACATGCATGTCATTAGAGGGGCGGACCCGGAAGCGGACCACGTGATCGGAACGAAACCAGAAAGTGATTCGCATTCTTTGCTGTTTTACATGCTTTTATGTGGGTGGCTCTGCGAGTTTATACCCACCACATCCCAAGTAAGGGTTTTAACTTTTGTTATTAAATAAATTGCTTGTGATATTATTCTTTTCCACACAGTATTATTGAATTGCCAGTGGATACATCATTTGGAACGATCTTCAGTGTGGGGATACACCCTCTCCAAAAGAGCTTTGCAAACCCAGAGCCAGGGGTGATAGGGCTCTGGGACATGTGAGTTTTTCCCTCATACCTCCCCAATTTATTTCTTTTATGTTTATCCAGATTGTCTGCACTATCATTTGCTCTCCATTATATTTACAGATTAATTTAGCGCGCTTTTTTTTTGTAATTATTGATTTTTATGCACATTTTTGTGTGTATCATTGTTTTAAGTGCTGCTATATTGTCTGTGTCACATCTCATAGCGCTTGCTTACACATTGGTTTTTGTTCTTAGTAAGGATGAGCTCATAATAAATCTAGCAGGATGTCACATTTCAGTTACGTACTTCTGAGGAATTTCATATCTTCAGAAGCCATGCAAAATTCCAGTAATGGGGTAAGTGGCTCTAATCTATTGTCTGATAATGTCACGGCTCCTGGCATGTCTGACCGCGTGGCTGTACTCAAACAGAGCAACCACGCTTTCAGACATAATCTAAACTTATCTTGGGCTCGGCGGGTAGCTGTCCGGTCTCCCTCCTTTCCGGTCCCCAGCTGGTGCAACACTCCAAGGAGCGCCGGCCGCTGCGGACCGGGCTTTTATGGGAAACCTACCTTTGCCCACATCAAAGATGACACCGACGTTTTGGGGTCAGAGGTCAGACACAGCCAATTACAGCCTAAGGAAGGATATTTAAACTTAAAATAGCATTTGGTCAGTGCCATGTCGTGGTTTCCCTTAGCTGCTTATCCGAGAGTGTGTTCCTGACCATTATATTGCTGGTATTTGACTTTGGCTTCATTTGACTTCCCTGATTTCTGGTATCCTTGACTTTTGGCTTTCCCTCATCATAGTGTCTCGTTCTGTTTCCCTGACCTCGGCAAGTATTCTGACTATTCTTGGATACGTTAAGTCCGGCCATTTTAAGGTCCGGTTATACGTTATCCTTAGTCCTAGGTGTGATATTATTCTGCGTGCTGGATCACTTAGTAATCCTGACAGATAATAATCAACATGTTAATAACTGTGAATGAGATGTCAACAATGTTGATCCAATCACAATCCTGTTATTCTGATATTTTTCAATAATGCTTTTTCAACTTTTGTTGGAAAAAAAAAAAGACTCTATATGTTACATTAAGCACCTAGTGCATATGTGATCACAATCACTCTGGACAAGATTTATTGACTAATTAATGGAGCCATTTATTTTTGACTTATCACATTTAACAGCCTGAAGGGCTTCAAATTTCACTGAAACATGTTTAAACTAATTAAACAACACCTTGAAAATTAGCAAATGGTTTGTGCATAAGAAGAAAAAATACCCCACATACCTCCTCTATGTTGATGACAAGAAGAAACAATGTCACACAAACAAACAAACCGTTTTTGGTGATCAAGCAAAGCACAAATTACTTTATATATTGTGACAAACTGCCATTTGCCACTGGGCATTGGAGAGGACTGATTGCCAGCCTCCTGCCACATGACTATGGCGCTGGGATATATGGCATTTGAAAACACTATTTGTGCCCTGTGACAAAACTGGAGTTTGTGCACAAATATGACTATTGTCCATATGTTTTATGATTCCCTTTGTTTGTTGCACTGTTCCCTATGTGTTTCATCTGTTGGTTTGGCTGGATAGACTATCAGACAAACTGTGGAGTTACTGGGTGGCCACCATTTCATGTATCAGAGGCACATGGTGAGAACAATGGATGAAGCACATGGTGAGAACAATGGATGGCAGCCATTTTAACTCACAGACACTGTTTTGACTTTTCTACACGGTGCCATCTCGCCGGTATTTGGTGCACAAAGACATCGTTCAGTAGTTTTAAACTACATAACAGGGGACACATTTAACAGTAATTATTTTTCATATAGCCTGTATATGTTCTGCGGAATCTACATTAAACCGTATCTTCCAAACTACTGAACGGATCAGGGTGAATTTTGGATTTGTGGTTCACCCAGGTCCCCCGGTTCCGAGGATATATTAACTGTGTTGTAATGTGTTGATTGGTTGTTCTTCAAAACCCTGGGGGCAGTACTATGTTTGTAGAATGTGAATAAAAGAGGCTGCATGTGCCAGTACAAACAGATCTTCTTTACCCTTCAAAACGTAGCCTCGTCTCGTTATTGGAGGGAACTGCTATAATCACACTGGGGGTTGCTATGCTCTGCATACTCCCTTGAGCTTTAATCACTTAGCTCTTTAAGAGCTTGTTCCTGATACGCTCTCCTGGAGGAGAGGTCTTCCCCAGACGGTCCTGGAGGATAGAAGCCGATCCAGGGTGGACAGAAGACGGCGAGACTCCAGTTAAGCTACGGCGGTTGTGGAGTCTGCGGTGGTTGTGGTGTCCAGTGCGGTGCTTGTGGTCCTCGGCGCAGGCTAGGAAGCGTCCATCAACGGAATGTACTCGGTCAGAGTACGGGGAGTTCCGTTACATATATAATAAAATCTGTACACAGCAACACTATACCCAAAATCTGAGATTTGAACATACTTGGAGAAACATGCAGGCATATCATTGTCAGTTTGGAACACAGCATTTTAATGACCACGCATGTCAGCTGTTATCCTCTGTCTGTTATTATCAGCTATGTCACCTGATGCTCTATAAAAGGGGTCAAACAGGCAGGTCAGTTCTTTACAAGATGATTAATTTGTTGTTAAAGGGGAATTGTCACTTTCCACGATTTTTCAGATTATGTTTACAATTTCCTATATTTAACAAATATGTATTTGTGAGGTGTGTAAAAGAAAAGAAACTGCAGGAATATACATCCCTTTATCCTGCAACTGGGCGCCTCCATCTTATCACTGTCAATTATTGTTATAAGCTCTGTATATTGCATGTGGAAGAGAAAGCAAAAGAGAAGAGGAGAAATGAGACATTGTTTCTGTTCCTTTTCTTCTTTTGCAATGTTTGTCCTGGCTTTGCCTTGTCTGTGCTGGATTATGGTGTTGTTTGCCAAATCTTTAACATACATTTAAAAGAAAATGAATCCTCTTATGAAAAAAAAGGCTAACAGGAGTTATAGGTGATTTTGCATTGTCCTTTTCCGTATTGTAAATTCAAGAGAAGTGACAGATCACCTTTAATCTCGTCCAATGTTGCAGTATAAAGGTCGTGATGATGTGATTAACAATGACAAGTGATTTTAAGGTTTTAAGTGGATAACAATTTTAATTGTGTTACTGGCATTAAAAGATTTGTAACATGTTTGTACTGTGATCATGTTGAATACACATACAATTCCAATCAAACTTCAAAAATATAGTCGATCAAATACCAGCTCTGGATTGTGTACAGTTATAGAAAGCTAAGTATATTGGTATTGGTGTTATTATTTTTATTTTTATTATGATTTAGAAAGTGCAAACAAATTATGCAGCACTGCACAATAGGTGGACTAATTTTCGAGGAACAAAAAAAAAAAATGTTTGTTTGCTAAACACCTTCCACACCCTGCCCAATTATACTGATGAAGCTCAAAGAAGGCCAATCATAAACATACCTATGCATACAAACAAGGGAGGATACAGCTGCAGATCTACAACATGGATAAAAAACAAATAATAGTGTAACACTGTTATATAAGTGTTAAAGTGCTATGTAGAATAACAAAAGAAGGATGAGAAAATATCGCCCAAGGGTGCCTCCCCTGATGTAGATGGGGGGTCAAAACCACTCCTCCTATTTTCAAAGATGATGGAGTCAGACTCAGGATAGTAGAATTAAAAATTCTGCATTATTTTAAAATAAATGTAAAAATAAAAGCATAAGCTCCTATCGTACCAGTTTCTACACGTTTCGTCCTATCAGGACTTCATCAGGAACCTCCTGGTATTAAAAATTACAAATAGCCACAGCAATATAAATAAAAGCAGGAACTAAACATACCTATGCACTGATACACATACACATTCAAACACAATGAGGGAAATTGTGAATTGTTTTAAAAAGCAAAAATGATTATGTTTGGCTGATAGTCACAGTGTACTTTTGTGTTGATGAAGTCAGAATGTCTCACTTACAGTCAATGTCACTATCTAAGACTGTGCTTCCCGATGTCACAGGCCCACTTATTCTCTTAATAATGCCAATACTAATGTGTTCACCTCTAAATCCGGTTAAAACTATTGTTCAGTGTGCATATTTATGAGACAACTAATGTGCTAGAAACATACAAATGATATAGTTAATTTTCTTCGCAAAATATGTCTACAATATTGTGTTTCTGTAATAACGTAGCTGGAAATGCAAACCATGGTCTCTTTGCCATTGTTTTACTAAAGGTCTGTCATAAACTTTTGCAGTTAACAGCCGGTAGATATTAGCAGCCACAAATGGCAGAAAATTTCTAAAATTGTCGCTATTTCTTAACTGCTAGTATCGCAACTGACAGCGATCACCACAAAGTGATTACCTCTGTGAAAACTGAAAAAAGTGCATCTTACAATAAATTACTATGGAAACAACTAGGACAAAGTCAACCCTTTCAAGATTACACCCCATTGTGCCATTGAAAGGTACAGTATTAAATTTTACATGGCAACTTAAAATCACCTATCATAGCAAACAAGTATTTGGATTCGGTTCCATCATATGGCTTGCAATGATTACAGCTTAATTTGAACCTGAAGACTCCTCAATTTATGATTTCCTGTGGTCACCATAAAAGGTGCACCCATAATGTATGGGGTGCTCAGCCCAATAGAACCTGGCCTGGATTCCAAGTCTTCATAGACATAATGGGAATTGTGAGTACACTCAGAACATGCATTTCTAAGCAGTGGAGCAGCCGTAAAGACCAAAATCTATACAAAATACAGTTAAAGGAACAGGGAAACACATAAACAACAGTTTTAAATTTTACAAGGCTACTTAAAATAACAAATATGGGGAATCCGTTCCACCGTATGGCCAGATTGTGTTAAGCCAACCACTACATCACCGTACACCAAAATCAATGGGTCCCACACAGATGCGTAACTAGAAATTACTGGCCCCGGTACAAAGATTGCCCTGCCCCCACGCCCCCTGACACCCCATGCGTCTCATACCCTCCCAGCTCCCCATGCATCTCATACACCCCCAACCCTTCCATGCGTCTCATACTCCACAAGCCCCCCCATGCGTCTCATACCCCCCCTAATCTTGGGATCGCACCTACAACAGGGCCCCCTGAAGTGACGGGCCTGGCTGCAGCTACAACCCCTACGTCCATAGTAGGTACGCCACTGGTCCCACACCATTATTTAACATGGGAGATGTGCATGCTAACTGCAATACTGTATTTTGTTTTTGTTTGTGCTCTGTTCCTTTAAGTGTATTGTTATGGGCAAATGCAAATATTACAAATTTTAGAATGAAATCTATTTCTTAAACTGTGTACTTTGTCTTTAAGAGATATTGCAAACTGACAAGGTGTTAGAAATGGAACATATTGTTTTTCATAACTGTTTCTTTAAGCAATAACCTCAGTGCATAATATGTTTGCGCCATTTTGTCTCAGACGAATTACAATAACAATAATGCATAAACAAGCTTCAAGGCTATCCTACGACTTTCAGTACGTAATATACTGTAGTAACCTTAGTAGATAAGGATGTTCAGACTTTAAGATGCCATCTTGAACTAAGTCAGGAAAATTTCCATGACATATGCACCCTTTAGTAATGGCCTTGTATGTTTGCCAAATTAAGGGAGGTCCTAAAATGAATAAAGTAAAAGAAGTGTTACTTTTTCATATATGAACTAAAATGGAGACACCTAAGGTATAAATAGGTGTCCTTTTAAATGTTAAGACACAGAGGAGAGACTTGGAGAGAGACGCTGCTCCATCTTAAAATGACAGAGAGGCTGACATGATGACATGTTCAGGGAGTATGTTAACCTATTAATGATATTTGCAAGCATTTAGTTTAATCTTATAAACTCTGCTATAATGGATTTTATATGTCTATATTTATATTTTTATATAATAAATATCTAAAAAGACAAAACACTATTGCTTCCAAGACAATCCTTATTTTATATTGTATTCTCAATTATTTATATATGTTAAATAGAGGATCTCTTACACTAACTATATAAAATTATGGCTAAGATATCTGTATGGTTAGCCCTGCTAAGTTCTATGCTTTAAGACGTTATAGTGGTAAATAAGGGAACCAGCCGCGGTTACAGTATTTTGTATAGATTTTGGTCTTTACGGCAGCACCGCTGCTTAGAAATGCATGTTCTGGTTGTGCCCTCAATTCCCATTTTTCTGTGTAATATTGAATGTATCTTGGTTCTGGACTATATCCAGTAAAGTCCAGCTCTATGTCATGAATTTGAAGCATCAGCCAGCTAGGAATTGCTATCATGTATATTCAGCCTTGCTGGAACCTTTTTTATTTTTTTTTATTTTTTTATAACTAGGAAATAGTGCATGCGGAAAAATAAACCACAAAAGGGTAACATTGCCGTTATCTCAACTGCTTCCTGACAGTGAGCCTGTAATGATTTCCAGCGGTTGAAACTCATTACAGGCAAATGTCTAGAAATGGAAAATAATTAAGTCGCAAGGCATTTTACATGAACACGTTTTGAGTAATACGGATTTTTAATAGTACCTAAATCAAGTACAGAGCTCTAAAGCACGCACAGAACCTTTCACTGGAGGGGCACAGAGGACAAGTGGAGAGTTCAAGTAAGATCTGATTATATAAGAACTACAAGTCAAAGTTCCGCTTCTAAATATACAATGACAAGCAATGTCTCTGCGTCTCTGCAGTGGGAAGGGTAGGGACTAATTTAGTGGGGTTTTATTATAATATTAACCTCGTAAATAGCAATGATAATGGCAAATAAAGTTTCTATCCATGTGATTTATGTTTACAGTGACAGTTATACTGTATTCACTATGCATTTTTCAGTTGTTGGAGAATAAGCCACCTACTTTCTGGACTTAAGTTAAACTATTCTACATCAAATACTACAGTGCTATAAAATGAAATTATCCCAGATTTTAGGTATTCAATGCTGTGGTTATAATACAGGATCTTAAATCTACCCTAGCATTATAATATTTAATATTCACCATCCAACTCTGAAAATGCACAGATGAACCCTTCATTGCTGTGAAACACAATATATTGGTTTGACATGGATGGAGGAGATAGGGTCCACCGACACCTGCACCATAACCACTTTAATTAATTGAAGCGGTTATAGTGCCCAGAGTATCCCTTTAACCAGTTCTCAGGAAAACCATGAAGAACAATTATCTTTATCATGGCTGCTGTACATATTAAAATTAATGAGCTGAGGTTATTGAACCAAAATTAAAGTCCACAGGTAACTTGAAACAAAATGACAAATTAAAAACCCCCAAATTAAAAAATCTTAAAGATTGATGCGCATTCTCTTGAGAATCCTTGAGAATCCTTGACATTGCAAACGTATCGGCTCTGTAAACACTCAAACGGCTCCTGTCACAGAATTCACAGGCCTTCTTTCTGTTGCAAAAGAAGAATGGAATCCGCATTATTGAAAGTCTATAGAAAGTTCACATAAATTACTGTTTTGTCATCGATCCCACGTGTAAAATAGGATCCATCCTGTGAAAATATGTGAGTCCTTGAAGGATTCGCACGTAGAGGAATAATTCTTTGAGAGGAAGTCAGGCATTTTCAGACATTGTAGAGTAGTCTGGGACTGAGCTTTCCATGAATCAGCTATTATCCCCTTTTACTGAAGATGGTGATTATCCTCTCCACGGCTTTTCAGAACTCTTTTTAACAAGCTTCTGATTTTTTTTTTTGGTTCATTTTCTCTTCACCTTACTGACAATTATCCGTGAATACTCCCTCAGGGCTAGAAAAGGGCTGTTGTTGTGACTGATGGAAAAATTGCATGTCTGAAGCATTAACAGTGATGCACAGGTAATGGAAAATGAATTACCTTAGGCTGTATATTAGAGACAGCTTGAAGGGAGAAATGGTTAATGGGAATAGGTACTGGGGTCAATATGTCAAAGTATGATTTAAACTGCTAGTCCTGTTATTGTAAATGAACATAGACTATTCAGATGGTAAAAAACTGCTCTAGGTTATATACTGGAGGCCACATTAAGGACCATCTCCACACGATGAGACTAATTTGTGTCATGGTTTGGTTATACAAAGTATCTCCTATGTTGGCTTACTCATCTCTGGGTATGAGTTCCTTGGAGTCCGAGTCCAATAGATAAGGTGTAAATGCAGAAGTCCTTTTATATTTTAGGTGCTGGTGCAGGTGATGATGCATGGATGCTGGGAGCTCGGGTGAAAACGTGTTTGGTATATTCAAGAGAATTTAGTAGAGAGGATATAAATTAAAGAGAGTAAGAGTAAAATGGGTGAAAAGAGTGTGAGAGTTGGAAAGAACTCCTTAAGATTCCATCTCCAACAGAAACTAGTTGAATGTTATCACTTCTTGTCTTCAATGGTCAGAAATCACATTGCATCCTTGGATTTTTCCATCTTAATGCTTTCTTTCTTGGGTCCACAGTCTCAAGATCTCATGTGATCTCATGGATACTACGTCAGTCAGGGAACAACAGGGATAAGAAGGCATGATTGGTGATGATTAGCTATAGGATAGCTACTCTGTGCTGAACTTGTCAAGCTCAAACATATATTTAAATGGATCTAGAGAGATGCTCCAGTAAAAAAAACACAAAAAAAAAACCTAAGGTTAGAAAGATTCCAGAAGAAACTTCAACTGCTGGTGAGTTCCATTCTGTAACAGAGCATGATTTATATTGCATTCTGTCACAGAAACCCAGTGGGAACATATCCTCCTGGACAACTTACTTCCACAGTAATCTAATACTTCTTACTCTAACCCACATAAATATAAATAAGGAAAACAGAAGATAATACACAATGAAATAAATATGATCATAAATTAAACATTGCACAAAATAGTGACATAGTAAATATTTTATTGCTAGCTAACACAAGTTAATATAATTAACTGTAATAGCATAAAATAGGAAAAATATAAATAGATAAAAATTGATTTTTATCCTGGGTCACCGTTGGATGCTAGTAAGTAAAAAAAAAAAGAACTAGAAATTCAGGAACTGAATCATTCTTTGATAACTGGGCCATAATAATGTGATTACATGCACTCTTTCTGAGGATGTCATCAATTAACGACTAATTTTTTTCAATCTCTTATTTCTTTTTTATTAGATTATTAAAGAGGTTTTGATTTTAAGTATGTATTATTTGTTTTGATTTTGAGTTTTATATAGATTTATAAATTATGTAGAAATGTAGATATATGTCTGATAGTTAGGATGTCATCAGTATGTGCCATTGTTTGTTTTGCACATGGAATTATTTGCACAGCACTACACTGTTAATTGGAAGTATGATTTTTTTTTTCTATTTTTACACTATAAACATGGTTTATAACAATACAATATAACGTGTTTTATTGTATTGTTAGCTTGATAAAGGCTCTGTTAGGAGCCGAAACGTTGTTGCTCTTCATCCATTAAATCTGCCTGGATCTTAGGCCTTTGCCCAGTCTTTCTTTGTTGGTATTACAGTTATTACAGTCCTTCTGGCATGGTATTCGAACAGCAGTAGTGGAAAAATGTGCCGTTGTGTTTACTGTATCATAGTACATGCCTTGTGTACTATTTTTCTCTTTTCTTAGCTCTTTTTAATATAGGATTTGCATTGTGCTAATGTGAAACTCTGCAAATGATTTTCTGACAGTAATTACTCATCATATCAGATAACCTAATATTTCATTTTCTCCAAAGAATCTGCCAGGTAAAGTTTTGCAAAGACTGCTTCCACAATGCTGACATTGGCAGAAATGTAGGAAATGCACTGCCTTTAACATACCTGCATGGTTAGGAGATCTCCTTGATTGCTTAGTTGTTTTAATCAGTGGTTTATATTGCATTTTTTTTCCCATTTCTCTGCATGTCACCCTCAACTTACTGCATTGTGTTACCTGGTGATACGTCTGCAGGGCCGGTGCAAGGATTTTTGCCGCCCTAGGCAAAAGAAGGATTTGCCGCCCCCCCACCCCCAGAACATCGCAATTCCCCACCCAAATGAACTAATGCCAGTGCTGCACATTAAAAAGCCTGCAGGGACAAACTATAGACACCAAAACAACTTTATTAAGCTTCAGTGGTTCTGGGGACTATAGTGTCCATTTAATGTGAGGTAAATTAGCGATTAGTGTCACTAATAATATACTAGATTGCCTACTTACAATCAGATGAGGATGGTGATGGGCTCTGGCTGCAGTTTGGCTCCACTGGTCTGGTGTAGAACATGATCTCTGGAGGCTGTTTGTAACTGTGGTCACAAAATTCAATGTTCTGGGAGAACGGGAAGCAGCTCCATTTTTTGGGACCTCTTACATAGCTCAAGGTCTGGGCCCCAGGGCCTGACGGTGAGTATGCCTATAAAGCCCACCCATAAGTCCACCTACATGTTCCACCCATGAACTCACAGGGAGTAGAGCGTGTAGGGGATGTGTTATGTGTTACTGTAGAGGATCTAATGTGTGTGCTTATGGAATGTAGTGTATAGGGATACCAGTTTGTGTAGGTGATGCAGTGTGTTTGTGTGTAGTGGAAGCAGTGTGTGTGTGTGTATAAGGGATGTATTGTGTGTTTCTTGTTGTGTGTAAGGGATGCGTTGTGTGAATCTGTGTTTGTATGCATAAGGGATGCAAAGTGTGTTTCTGTGTATGTAAGGGATGCAGTGTGTGTGTCTGTAAGGGGTGCGTTGAGTGTGTGTAAGATATGCATTGTGTTTCTGTGTGTGTGTGTAAGAGAAGCAGTGTGTGTTTGCATGTGTGTGTAAGGGATGCACTGTGTGTTTCTGTGT
>OW240920.1:57206085-57275158 GCA_933207985.1 Pelobates cultripes | reverse complement strand
CCGCAACCCGGCGGGACTGACAGGAAGTGCACACTGAGTGTGCACTTCCTGTCAGTCCGGCCGGGTCGCGGACTGGAAAGGAGCTCGGCCACGCTACAGTGCCGGGGAGGTGAGGCAGTGCAGCAGCCGCCTGAGCGCTCTCCATAGAGCGCTCAGGCGGCTGCAGAATTTAAAGGGCCGGCGATGGGGGCGCAGGGCGCCCCCTCCTATATGGCGCCCTAGGCGGCTGCCTAGTTCGCCTTATAGGAAGCGCCGGTCCTGTACGTCTGGTGCAAGCATGTTTTCTTTAGTTAACTTTAATAGTTACCTGAACTGGTTTTGTTCTAGCTCCCTACATTCTGCTGAAGATCTTTGTCTATCCTCTGTACCCTCAACTTTGCTTCTCGCCTTCAAGACTTCTCTAGGGCTTGGAACCTTTGGAACTCCACTCCCTGTTTGATTAGACTCTCACCAAGTCTTCATTCCTTCAATCACTAAAAACTCACTTCTTCAAGAAGGCATATCAATTAAAATGTTAACAGCTTTCCTTCCCCATACCTCTCTAATCCGCCTTCACTCCTGCCACTGTGTAATTTAATACAATTGTAAACTCTTCTAACAACCTATATTTCCATTACATGAAATATATCTTACTCTTACCTTTTATGTCATTTTACCCCACTCCCCTTAGAATGTAAGCTTGATTGAACAGGGCTCTCAACACCTTCTGTTGCTGTGCATCCAACTTGTCATGTTGCAAAATGTAAACAACTTGTCTATTAGTGCACCTATTGTACAGAGCTGCAGAATTTGTTGGCCCTTTGTAAATAATAATAATAATCTCCCAATGGACTCTCCTTGCTATCTGAATACCAACTTGGATATGTATCATGGACTACTCTTGATCTGCACTTGGTGTCCTTTGGCTGTTGGGTGCAGAGGAAGGTAAGTTTTATTTACCCAAACCTGTCCCTCACAGCTGCTACCATGGTCTTCCTGCTGGTCCTCAACAGCTCCTAGCACTTCATTTGCCAGGAGCCCTCATTAGAGTTGTAGTCTTGCACATGTGTGAGAGTACAAAACTGAGGACTAAGGAGGAAGTTTTTTTTTTACACCTGTCATTAAGGACATTTGGAGGAAATGACAAAACATGTTGGCAGTCGCTCTACCTTTTGTCATATTTTGCCAAGCATAGGGAATATACTAAGACAAAAATAGCACCTAGGCTTGTAGAGCCACAATAGCACAGGCAAGCTTTCAATAATACACGTTGACATACCGTTATGGCATGATATGTACTAGCACAATTTTAAAGAAATAAAATAATGAAAACAGAATAAGAAAACGTGGTAGTCAATCGAGTGGCTAAGCATAGACAAAGCTGGATATGATAGCAGACTATCCATTAGGATTACTGTAGGGTAGACAAAATTAAAAAATCAGGTACTGAAACAAGATTAATTTGTAGGAGAAGAGATGACCACCGCCGTGGTATGTAAATATATATACATATATATATATATATATATATATTTCAATAACAGACAGAAGAAACAATACCTCTGACAGAAGCAAAATATATCTTCTGCTGAACATGTCATAATGAAAAACCTAGTAGAGAATATCTGTAGGTACACAGGCATATCTTTGAGAAAGATACTAAGGAAGTAGTTTCATCCTATGCCTCAGCTAGGGTCTGTGTCAGGCCATAAGAACATCCCAGTTGTTTTGTAGGGCTCCTGAAGCCAATTCTTCCAGTTCTGGGTCACCTTGAGAACATCGACACAGTGTCTATGGAACGTTGCACACAGGGTGATCAGGTTGGTAGCCTGAGAAAGCCCCACTGATGAGATATCGTCCGGGTGTGGATGATGTCTGGGTAGAGGCCCCTTCTTGGTTCCTGGCCCAGAATGTAGGAAACAGGCTGGAGTGCCCACTGGATCTGTACTTTTGGAGAACGAAGCTTCATTGAGTGCCCATGTTTGGACAGCATGCCAGAACTGAGCACATACATGATCGAAAGTGCACAGAAAGACCTCCCTCCAGTCCTGCATCTAGTCTTTCTCCATGGTCTGTGCTAGAGTGCAGTCCGCCACCATCTTGAGGTTTGGTATCACATGCACAACTTGAGCTAGCTAGCAAGACTTGAGCTTGTTCACGAGTGAGGTAAGTAACACTTGGTGTAGTGGTGGGGACTGGGATAACCACCTCCAACCCAGAGGATGGGGAAACGGGGCTGTCACTGATCAATGTCGACGGGGCTGCCACAGATCAATGCACGTCCAATGCCAGGGGATCAGCTGGAGCGCTTGTCATAGAATGCCTCAGACTCAGACTTGTGTAAACCTTGCCAGAGGACCCTGAACTGGGACAAACATGATGCACTTGACTTGATATTTATCTGCCAATAGCTCAGATGTTCAGTTTGCAGGTATGTCTGCTGAAAAAGATTAGTTTGTGCCCAGCTCTTCGGGAACTACATTAGGGCTCATCTGGCCATCTTAGCTGACAGGCTCCGTCTCCAATAATAACGTTTCTTTATAAGTTATAAACCAATGCACAAATATATGTCATTGAAACAACCCTCCAGGTAATCCTTTAGGAGGGAACTTATGAATCAAATGTCAGAGCACTCATAGTATGTTCTTAGCTATTGATTGTCCATTACATAGGATGTCCTGTAGAATTCTCGTAGTCTTTCCAACATGCTTCAAAAAAGAATCTATTAAATTTGTAGGCCACTTCCAGTTCTTTTGAATGAAGTACTTCACATGTCACATGTCGATTGGTGGAGTGCTAAAATACCATATACATACTAGTAATAGTCTCATATCATCTTCTTATAGTTCCTTTACCCCATATTTTTCAGATAGTAATGAAATAAGAGGCAATTGAAATGTGAAATATGGCATAAATAACATGGACATGACATATGAACACTGGATAACAATACTATATAACAGATAAAAATGGTGTATGGAGGATGAAAACAGTGAAAAGAGGGTGAAATGGCAAACGAAAAAACTTGTAGCAAATTAGATGTAGAGTTTAATGTGGATAATGGTCAAATAGCACACGGCTAAATCGACTACAATGTGGCATATTGGGTGCTTGCAAGTTGCGAGTACCAACAGATTAGTAGACCCTTGCACAATATCTGTCTACCCCCACCTTAAATGTATAATAAATTAGGTATCCCACAGACCTCTCCTCCACCTGGTGCAGACCATCTGAATTACTTCTTCTGATCTGGCTCTCAGTGAGGAAATCAGAGCACACACTGGGATCCTGGCAACTGAACTGACTCCGTCACTGAGTGTTGAAACAGCAAGGGAGTGATTTATATGGTCTGCAAAAGGCTAGAAATGCAGAACATGCTCTCCTCCAATGAACTACCATTGAATAATTTTTTTAATTTAATATATTGACCATTTTTATGGGGGCAGCAGTATCTTTGAACACCACACTCCCTGCTGGTGTGGTCTAAGACAATTACTGTCCCGTTTGATACTTACACAATTCCCCTGAGAATTCACAACATGGAAAACCTTTGGCTCATGTGTCAGCAGAAAGGCTTCTCTGCCTGTTGTGGCACATGTGCGATAGGTTCGCCATCTCGGTCCTAGGCTCCACTGGATCCATAAGAAAATAATTTAGAATATTATACATCATTTAGAGAGGTTGTGACCTTCCGCAGCTGCTAAGACTAAATTATGAAACAGCTTTACTAAATTTATAAAATCTCGAACTTAGAATTAATGGAATATAAAAAACCCTGATTTGGAAATTGTGGCCGTACCCCGAACGGAAAAGGGGTTTGCCACCAGAGATGTTCTTTCCCCCTATTCAGAGTTATGCGGTCCTAATCCCCAGCACGATCATCCAACCACGGTATAGCTGTATAGCTCTTACAAGAGCTGGTGATTATAGCAGGTTTAGCGGTTCCCTACAAGCATGAGATTAGACTCTATGTTGAGGGTAAGCAGGAACTCATTTATTGGTAGCCACACTGGCCTTTTATGACAATCCCCATGCAAGGGGCACTCCCCTCTGGACCTGAGAGTAAACGACAGTATAAACATATACACAATCACATTGGCTCTCCAGGAACCAGGACACTCCCATACCTAATAAGATAATTCCTCCCCTGTGCCCGTGAGATAATTGGATCAGGAACTGTACTAATCTAATCCAATCATACTTTTTAACAGTACCCCCAAAACCCCTGGAAACCCCATAAAAGTTACATCCCCTGATAGCCCCGATCTGGGTAACCAACATATCCAGAAATCACCCAGATCGGTTCAGAGGTTCAGGAATTTCCTGTAAATCATAGTTTTGACCGACCGCACACATAGTCCAATGCCCAAAGCAGTTCCAGAGAATCAGGGCTTGCGGTCGGTCTATTTCGGCAGTTTAAAAAGCCGAACAAACAGGCAAATGGGACAGAAAGCTTTTTAATCCAGGGATAGGGAATCCGTCACAGAAACAAAAATCACTATTCTTTAAAAGGACAGAAACAGGTGTGCATGTATATATTTGTCATGGAAGAGACCATTAATTAGATGCTGGTTGACATGAAAATCACTGATGTAATTGTTCCGGTGTTGTCCCAAAGTAGCTTGCCAGAATCTATAAAAGATTAAATGATTTGTCTGAAGACTCTGAAGCCTTTGTGAATTGCCAATCCCCCCTTTATGTGATGACCTCTTTGCCTTCCAGGGGCAGGACACATCTGACACTGTATCTGCTGAAGACAACGGTCAACATGGTAACAAAATTCAGCAGCATCGTGCTCATAATAATGCATTCTCAGGCATTCCTCTGCTGCATATTTCTTTTCCGCCAGTTCACCCTTGTACACCATTACTGTATAGTAAACAGTTCTGATGGGTTGTGACATGTTTCCTCGTGTTAAATTAATAATAAGAAACAAAGTGGGCAACATCAGATACAACATCAGACATTAATTTCTTCACCATGAAGTATGAGGAGGGGAGAGCTTACCATGTTTCCTCAAACCAGAGTAAAATAGTAACCAGGTTAGTTATGCTACTAGGTATCTTCAGAGCCCTGCTGCAATAAAGTACCAAAAAATACATTACACTTTGAAGAAGCAAACAACATTAAGAAGCAAAAAGCATTTAATATATTTTTTAATGGCACTTGTCAAGGAGTGGGATATATTAGGCAGAAATTAAACATTCAGTTCTTGAATTTCATGTGTTTTAAGCAGGAAACATGGGCAACTGAAAATAGCTAAGTGACTTTGACAAAGGAAAACTAATGATGACTAGACCACCGAGTCAGAGCATCTCCAAATTGGCAAGGCTTGTGGGCTGTTCCCACTATGCAGTAGTTAGTATCTACTAAAAGTGATGCAATGAAGGACAACCGGTGAACCGGTGTCAGGATCATGGGCACCCAAGGCTCATTGATGCAAAGGCTAACCTGTCTGGTCCAATCGGACACAAGAGCTATTGAAGCTCAAATTGCTGAAAAACGTTAATGCTGGCATATGGAGCTAAGTAGCCACAGACCAGACAGAGTTCTCATGATGACCCAATGATGTCCACAGTCGAAAGTGTTTTTAGTGAGAACAATAGTGCCATCACTGGAATAGAAGAAGGTTGCCTGGTCTGGCGAATCATGTTTTCTTTTAGATCAGGTGGATGGCCGGGTGCATGCGTGTCATTTACCTTGGGAAGAGATTGTAGAAGGATATAGTATGAGAAGAAGTTAGGCCAGTGGAGGCAGTGTTATGTCCTGGGTTATGTTCTGCTGGGATACTTTGAGACTTTACATTCATGTGGATGTTACTTTTGACTTGCACCACCTACCTAGATTTTGGTGCAGATAACGTACACCCCTTCATGGAAATGTATTCCCCTTAAGGACACCCCTTAAGGACACATGACATGTGTCACATATCATGAGTCCCTTTTATTCCAGAAGTTTGGTCCTTAAGGGGTTAAACAGGATAATGCATCCTACCACACTGCAAATATTGTTCAGGAATGGTTTGAGGAACATGACAAAGAGTTCAAGGTGTTGCCTTGGCCTCACAATTCCCCAGATCTAAATCCGATTGAGTATCTGTGCAATGTGCTGCAACAACAAATACAATCCATGGAGTCACCATCTCAAAACTTGCAGTACTTAAAGGATCTATTGCTTATGTACTGGTGACAGATACTACAGAATACATTCAGAGATATTGTGGCGTAATTGACTCGATGCATCAGCTGTTTCTGTAGTACGAGGGGAACCTCCATGATATTAGGCAAGTGGTTTTAATGTTGTGGCTGCTCAGTGTATGTACTCACTTTTAGTTCTGAAATGGTCAGAAAGGTGGGTTACCAAAAGCATAAACAGTCTAATAAATTTGGAAATCCATTGTTGTATTATCTATAAGGGCATTTGGGCAAGATCCCACCAGATATTTGTTGAAATAATACAAATTAATAAACTATTTTTATTGTTTCCCTGAGGGTAGGGTTAACTTGCAATTTTCATCAAAGGATCTGAACCAGAGAGGGCAGGATGAAAGACTGAACACTTAGCCTAGAAACTCTAGAGGAAAATACATTATTTTATGATTTTATTACATATAAAATAAAATTAATACAGACTTCCTGCCTTGGAATCTGTTTGTATTTGACCTTGTTTTAATTAAATTTTATTTGTAATAAATGTATGGTGAAACCTTCCGCTCTGTACTTATTTATCTAACCAATATTTGAGTCTAAAGGAGATTCTTCAATATTCTGATACTGGAAAACCAGCTTAGGGCCAAAAGAGCTATTCACTAGTTATTTTCATGGGCGTCCGCAGGAATTTTTCCAGGGGGGGGCATAATTGTAATGACATCAATGCTTGGTACCTTTTTGACAGTGTCATGAAAGGGAAGGGGCACAGCCATTATCACATAAAGCCAGGGTGAATAGCGTTTTCACAACTATGGTGTCAGGAATATATGTTTGTATTCCTGACACTATAGTGTTCCTTTAAGCAAATTAAAGGACCATTCTGGTCACCATAACAACTTCACCTAAATGAAAATGCTATGATGCCAGGAAGCCCCTGGGTGCTCGCTTTCCTTTAAGGGGTTAAATCGCTGTCAAATGGTTTAACCTCAAAGGCTTCCTCCAGCTCCAGGTCGCTCAGTGGTATTTGGCTTCTGAAACAGAGTGTCAGGAAGTGCAGATTGACGTCAGGCATGGGTGCCGCTGATTGGCTAGAGTGGTCAGTTGACGCTCTAAGCCAATCGCTAGTTCCCGGTTCATAAAATATTTTTACTTTTTTATGAATGGGGAGCTACTGATTGGCTTAGAGTGCCAGCTGACCGCTCTAGCCAATCAGCAACACCCCTACCCAACGGCACTCTGTGCTTCCTGACACTCAGTAAATAAAAGTGAACACATTAACACCGATATTTTTTTACCTTTGGAGATGAGAAGGTCCAGCGTTTCCCTGCCTGGCCCAGGTACCAAAGCCTTATGATGTGGTGTCCAGAATAAAGTGGAGGGTTCACTTCATTTGTCCTTCCTGCTCCAATCTCCTTTTCCTCTCCTTCATTTGACAGTCTTTTTTTTTCTTCTGACACTGTTTTCTATCCTTGGCCCCTTCTGCTCTTTTACCTTTCTGCTACTTTCTGCTTATTTTGCGCCCTTCTGCTCCTTTCTCATTCTGATCCCTTTCTGCTCCTTGCAGACCCTTTCTGCTCCCATTTCTACTTTACCTTTGTGCTCCTTGCTTTCCCTTTCTGCTCTTTCTCCTACTTTACCTTTGTGCTCCTTCTGATTCTTTCTGCTCCTTTACCTTTGTGCTCCTTACTGCTCCTTGCAGGCCCTTCCTGCTCCTTGCAGGCCCTTCCTGCTCTACTTTATGTTTGTGCTCCTTCTGCCCCTTCCAGCTCATTTCTGACCCTTTGTGCTCCTTCTACTTTACCTTTCTGCTGCTTTACCTTCCAGCTCCTTGCTGACCCTTCCTGTTCATTTCTGTTCCTTTGTGCTCCTTCTCCTACTTTACCTTTTGTGCTCCTTGCTGTCCCTTCCAGCTCCTTGCTGCCCCTTTCTGCCTACAAACAGCACCCGCACAGCACCCACAAACAAACAGCACACTCACACACAAACAGCACCCTGACAAACACACAACACCCACACACAGCACACTAACAGGACCCGCAGAAACACGCACACACAAACACCCTCTCACACATACACACAGCACACTACCAGTTCCCTCACACACAGCACACAAACAGCACCCTCACACACAGCACACAAAAACACCGTCACCCACATAGCACACTACCAGCACCCTCACACACACACAGCAGTGTGTGTATATATATATATATATATATATATATATATACACACACACATACATACACACATGGCGTGTGTTTGTGATTTAGGGTGCACACGCTAATGCAATAGGCTCACTAATCTGCTCACTTCCCTAATCTATAGGCTACCCCCCCAAAATCTATGGGCTGCTGCCCCCCCAAATCTATGGGCTGCTGCCCGCCCCAAATCTATAGGCTGCTGCCCCCCACCTATGGGCTGCTGCCCCCAAATCTAAAGGCCAAAGGCTGCTGCCCCCAAAGTATATAGGCTGCTGCCCCCCAAGTCTATAGGCTGCTGCCCCCAAGTCTAGGTTGCTGCCCCCCAAGTCTATAGGCTGCCGCTGCCCCACCCAAGTGCTGCTGCCCCCGCCCCCAAGTCTATAGGCCGCTGCTGCCCCCCAAGTCTATAGGCTGCTGCTGCCCCCAAGTCTATATAGGCTGCTGCTGCCCCCCAAGTCTATAGGCTGCTGCCCCTGCCCCAAGTCTATAGGCTGCTGCTGCCCCCAAGTCTATAGAGGCTGCTGTGCCCAAGTCTAGAGGCTGCTGCTGCCCCCCCCTAAATCTATAGGCTGCTGCCCCCCTATCAAACCCTCCCCCCATCCCTCACTTACCTGATCTGTAGGCTGTCTCTGGCTGCATGTGTTGTTCCCCTGCGGTTTCAATCAGCAGAGAGAAGCAGGGATAGATGCAGCTTCCTATCCCTGTCTCTCTCCATACACAGCACCACATACTGGCCGGCGCCGGTATTGCAGTTCATTTTAAATCTCACACGAAAAATAGCAGAACAAGCTGAAAAATCCAGGGGGGGGCAAGTGCCCCCCCTTGCCCCCCCCTGCGGATGCCCATGGTTATTTTCATCTGGAGCCCAGATAGTCTGAGCCTGCTAAACCTGGCTCGGCATCATGTGAGTGGAACTGATTGAATGTTCATTTATATATTTATATATCAGTCAATGCGCTGTGTTTTGTTCTTCGATAAATTTAACGGCTGGACTATACTCAAAGCCTGAGGTAATATTGTATACATTTATTATTTGCAATGTTTTAACCTTTTTTTTAGTGTTGGTTATGTGCTGGTCATATCTTCTGCACTTAAAGGATTAAACAGATCATATAAAATAATATTCTTCCAACCGGACAGCCATTTTGATATTTCATATCAGTACAATAGGTCACGAGGTGAAGTTTATAGAGCAAAGAATTGGAGTTAAACTCCATGTGTGGAGTCCAGCATCCCACTATCTTAAAACTTCCCCATCAGAATTTGTACTTATCTTTTACCCTGTAAACATATGACTGAGGCTGTCAAACAACACATGTTTTTAAAGGGGAACAGTCACTTACCAGGATTTGTAATATTATGTTTAATAATCCCTATATTTAACAAATATGTATTTCTGAAGTGTGAAAAATAAACTGAAATGTAGAAATCCACACCTCTTTCTCTTGGCGCCTTTCCTTTAGCTCCCTGTCAATCATTGTTGTAAATTCTGTCCTTGCTTATGGTGGCTAGCGTAGATTAAGCATACAGAGAAGATGGGAAATTAAAAAGGAGTATTGTTATTTTTACTCTTAAAAGTAATGTTTGTCCTGGCTTTACCTTGTCTGAACTTGGTTATGATGCCATGTCCTAATTGAATGAATTTGAAATAAAATGGAGTATCTAATGAAAAAGGGTGACACAAGTTATAGGTGATTGTCAATGTTTTACTGAATGCTGTAAAAATGATAGAAGTGACAGCTGCCTGTAATGTATCTCTGCAGAATGTGAACCCTTGCAAATCATCTCTAAGTGTAAAAAAAATGTGTTTTGTGCCCTTTAAACAGGCACTGGACTAGAAGAAGTAAGCATCTAACTCCTGGGCTCTGAATGAAGTACCAAAGGTCAAGGGTTGATTACAGACAGAGGAAATATAAAAAGCTTAACAAAGCAGGCAAGTCAAGGCCATTAATGACTATAACAATAATGACCTGTAGAAACATTAAAGAAAAGAAAAAGAAAAGAAAAACATCTCCCCCCAAGTTCTCTTTACTAGCACTGCAATTATTTCATCTTTGGACTGTGTGCCTTTTTCACCTGTGCACTTGACAGAGTCCATTTCATTATGAACGTTCCTGGTACAGATCAGTTAATATATCACTCTGAAAAAATAATTTTGCAGTGAATCAGCTTATTATCCATGACTTAAATGTTAATTCTTAACAGGTGGCATTTTCAGCAGGACACATTATAAAATGCATTGACAATCCTCCCGAGGAGTGGGAAAAAAACGAAGAACAACTCTTAAGAATAACTTTTATCTTTTTTTTTTTTTCACAAATTTTCCTCCTTTTTTTCAAAATTTTTTATTTTAATTTTAAGTTTCAATATTTTCAAGGAAATACAGAAATAAGAACAAAGTTCAGGAAAATAAGTCATTACACGTTCCAAAAAGAATACAGGTTGTAGATCCTTGTCGAACATAGAGGATTGAAAGAAAAAATGATTATAAATAGGATGGCGCAAATGGGAGAAGGATCTTAGTACATGCAGCAACCAACAAAAACAAATCCTGGTAAAACGATTTGAACATAAAATAACTTACAGTAGTGATGGTGCGCAACAATAAGAATCGTATTCACTATGGACCTCTTATAGAGAGTGAAAGTAACCCTGTGTACATGAAATGAGGTGTATACAGAGTGAAGATATTATAAGTAATTAAAACATAAACAGTGATTGTGGTAAAACAAAGCACAATCTGTAGGTATACTTGCAAACATGGAAATCACTCTGACACCTATTAAGGAGACAAATACAGAGAGAGCGCTCCTAGTGCAGCATAGTAATTCACATATATATATATATATATAAAATGACGCAAACAGAGGTGCCCTAGCTATTACACTCACAAGATTGGAGTGGTAAAAGCACTTGTTGTTGAACATAGAGGATCAGCTGAGGTTCGTACACGGAGCAGAAAGTTGTGCCGTGACGGATTTATGTGGAGGTAAGACCCAGATTAGTTCTGAGAACCAAGGCTCTGACATGTGTGTAAGGGAGTCGCTAATGAGCCCTGATGGGCAAAGCATTTGTCATTTGCTGCTATAGGGTCTCTATCAAGTGTAAGTGACACGCAAATGGGGAAAGACGGTTTCCCCATCAGGTGCTTCATTGGTGACCTAATGTAAGAGAAAGCAGTTTTAATAAAGGCTTGACAAATTTTCCTTTTTTAACAGAAAATGAAAATAAATTCTGTAACAATTGGCACTTGAATTCCAAACAATGAAACTCTCTGTTGAGGGCTGGGGAGAGGCAGAAACAAACAATGGGTGAGCCCCAAAGCTATTTGTGCTACTTTGTTGCACTACTGAGGTCTGAGTAACAGAGAACGCTTGGGTTCCAGATCCAGTACTGATTGAATTGTACAAATTACTTGCATAAGGACTAAATCTAATTTCAAATGAATTTAAAACAGACTTATCACATTTATGATAGATCCGTATATTCCAATCCATCAATTTAGATGGTTTATTGATTGATGTATTTATTATTTAAAAGGCATGTTCAATAGAAATGTATATATATGTATAAATGACAATACATAATTTCGAACATTAGGAGAAAACATATCTATATATATATATATATATATATATATACAATAAACATGCCTATAATAAAATAAAAAAATGTGTTAGAGCCTCAGCTTCCATTATATGTTCTTACTGATAAGCATTAAAGGTATATTATAGTTACCAGAACCACTACAGCTTAAAGTAGTGTTTCTGGGCATATAGTATGTCCCTGCAGGGTCAGTAGTGTAAACACTGCCTTTTCTGGGAGATGACAGAATTTACACTGCTGCCTAAATCCACCTCTAGTGGCTGTCACTTCCTGGGTTCGATCATGCAAAGATTGCAGTACTGTTGTCTAGTGTTTCCATGCTCTGCACGGACACACTGAATGCTTCCCAGAAGGATACATTGATTCCATGTATCTATATGAGGAGATGCTGATTGACCAAGAGTGGCAATGTCCCGAGCATGCGCACAAGCTTCTCAGTACTTCTCTATGGGGAAGCATTGGCTTGGCTGAGATCTTTGACGCTGCCAAGGAGGTGGTTCAGGGGCTTGGATACAGCTAAGTGAAAGTGGAATATACAAACAAATGTGCTGCTCACACTAACAACCCATTCTAGAATGTCTACAATTATGTTTGTCTATGGAAAGATGGCTGTAAATGTGCCTATGGCTCTGGTTTGCCACTGTAGTCCATATATATGGTTATTCACTTCATTCTATCCCATTTGAGTGGATACAATGTACCATACACAATACACAATACTGCACCTTACCTTGTGTGTTTAAGTCCTATGACTGGGCTATTTTTAGACTGCAGTGTTACCATCCAAAAAAATTGTATGACATTTAACTAATCAGGGACTTTGCAGTCTAAAGCATACATAACGGGAACAAAAAAGATTGAATAGTCATTTTTTCCATTGTCTGTTAAAATTCATTATGAGCCATAGAATTGTTTCATGTGGATTTGATATAAAAGTGTAATGGTAGCAAACCAGACAGCAAGTGCTATAATTTAAAAAGCATTTTCATTTTTCATATGCCAATTCTAGGTACCAATTACAAAGTATTGTCAGCTTTTTTTGTTCTGAATAAGGCTCTGAAGGAGAAGCACTAAAATGGCAATCGATTTCATGCTTGTAACTTGTTCTATAAATCCATGGAGTCTAATATTAAGGGGTGGAAGAAATTACGTTCATAAATCAGTTAATATTTTATATGACAAGCCTACAAACAGGCAATGTCCTTGTTAGGCAGACATCTGCTGCTCCTACTACATAAACAGGTTTAGAGAATGATATTATATTTAGAATATAAATGAAATTTTCATTTACATTTAGATTTGTTGCAGGCTGAGATTTCGTTTCATTTGGACTAGCATAACGATCATTCATATATATTGATTGCACTGGCTTTAAAAATCAGATAGATTCTTTTTGTTGTTTGTTGTTGTAACATCTGATGATATTCATAATATTCTAGCATCACTGTAGGCTGTGTACGTTCTCTCCCTGCATAAGTACAATCAGAAGATTATAAAAGAACCCAGAGATCTAAAGGTAACTTCATTGCTGCATTCTGACTTGACCCTTTTGGAAGGTAGGTGATAAGTATGCAGAAAATAAAATATGAGACTGGACACTCCTCAAGTCCTAATGGCTACATTTTGGTACTCTAGCTGCTAAAGGACTACATGTTCCATGACTCTCAGCTAGTCTTTTGATCAGAAGGGTAATGCCTAAAAGTGAGATATGAAGACTGGAAGGCTAATAGCATTAAGTCAATTCAGAAGAATGAAACTTTGACCCTTTATGTTATGTAAATGAATGAGTGAAACAAGGCAGAATCCTAAATAAACCTACTGTCTGTCGTGGCTGAAAGTTTCCATCTCTGTAGTCCGTTCTCCACAATTCATCTGCTATACTGAATTCATTCCTGAATGTTGTCAGCAGTTTAGTTTATGGAAATGGTATGAGACACATTTTCCATAATGTGAATATTCCACATTATATATTCTGCTGAGGAGAAGAAGTGAAAGTTGACAAATAAAATCATAGATTAGATGGATGGGGAGATGTATTGATTGGTTACAGAAGCACTCCACGTACCATAACCACTAAATCACACTATAGTGGTTATGACCCCAGGAATGCCTTTGTTACCTCTTCCTCCCCATTGTAAGTAGTCAAACTGGTTTTCAACAGTCTGACTGCTGACTTTGCTGGGTTCCGCACTCCACCTATACTAGTAATGCTTGAGAGTTGGCAGTTCCTAAGCTAACTGGAAGCATGGTTGATTTGGGGAATTAATAATTTTCTAGAATTTTGGCCTTAAATGTAAAATTCACTTAATATTTACTTTGGATTTCCATTTCTCACTTTAGTAAATAATCCTGTTAGTGAATAATATCTGCTCTTTGGTAGCAATTTTCTGATTAAACCCTAGCACGAAAGTAATACTAAATTATACTGTTGAACTGAATCAAGTGTGCGCTGCGTATGATAAACTTGGCACCAAAAAGTGGACCCATAACTGGCAGCAAAATAAATATATGTCTCTTTTGGGTTTTTCCATGATGGTAGATTCCTTTGAATTTGAACAAGATTTCAAACACACACACAAAAAAAACAAAAAACAAAGAGCAAAATGCCATTAGGTAATAATATAGCATTTACATTTCAATGCATTCACAAACATCGGCTCATGATGAGTTAACAGCCAATAAACCTGGTTAGTGGAGTGGCATCTCATTGGGTTACTATTAGTCCACAAAGCAGGCATGAGCAAAATTCAACCAGGTATTGCACAGTATACATTTATTTTATTTGATTATGTATACTGTTGCAAGCATGATCTATGTAGATATTAAAATAAGTGAAAGTTAAGTGATAAAGATGATGGGGTTTTCTGCCTCCGAAGTAGCGGCCAGTTCCAGGGAAATTGTCATGGAAGCTGTAGTAGAACATGCATTGTCTACAATATCGTGAAACATTACACATCATTATCTTGCAGGAACTATAAACCTTTAATCTCAGGTCAAAGTGCAGGATGGAATTTGAATGTGAAGCAACAACTATCTCTTTTTTCCCATGTGGGATAAAGTCAATGTAAGTACTACCCCTTTCCAAAAAAATTGTTTCTCACATTTGTCAAAGGGGAAAAAAATGAGCATTGCCAAGTCACTTAAAATACATTTCATGCTCTCCCTGACTACAGGCTCATAAGAGATTGTGTCAAAGACAGGGATAGTCAGAAGGGAATCAAAGTGGAGTCAATAGCAGATGTCAAGGAAACTAGAACAATGTCATAACAAAAGGTTCTCACCAAACGTCCAAGCAGACAGAGTCCTTCAAGGTCATGGCTCAAAGTCAAAGCACAGTGATTGAAAACAGCACTTGGGAGCTTTGAGTCAGAAACCTAATCATACAAAAGACAAATGGAAATTAAAATTGAAGAAACAAAAAGTGATATCACGCCTTGGCTTTAGGAATGAATGTACTTGTTATTACTTATTACATTGTACAACACCATCATTAGTAAGAGCACCAATCATACACTAGACCCAGGGTAGGCAACCTATTCTCCTAATGCTTTGCCAGAATTATAGCTATAAAAGCATTATGGGAGATGTAGTACACAACATCTGGAGTGCCGAAGGTTGCCTACCCTTGCACTAGACATTGGTTGCCTGTATAAAAAGAGAACTTTTTTAATAACACAATGCAAAGTATGTACTTAGGGAAGTCATCTGCTATAATGGCTTAAATGCCCACAAATGTAGCATGAATTCTAAATATATCATATGTACTGTCACAACTAGAACAGAAGACCAACCAACAATAGTGTGTGTGATCATCTTGTTGGTAACAATACCCCTCATCAGAATTTAACAAGATTTATTTCTTCTAGTATTCAACCGGATATAATATATCCACCTGTATTTGTCCCCATCTGCAAATTGTAGTCGTCTGGGAACCTTAATTTCTCTAATGACTAGACCAGTATTGGCTTTACTGTGATACAAAGGATGTTTGGATGGCTTTGAGGACATGTAGGTGAACTATGCAAAGCATACTTCCATGTTTTCCAGTTGCAGATACAGCTATGTTTTCATTATAAACCAGTTACTTTGTGAGTGTTAGTGGTTGCTTGATAATCTAGCACTAACATGTTAATGTTGAATACATAGACAATCAATAAACACATCTTTATAATATTGGTTAATTACTAGCCCACAATGCTAGAAGTATGAATTCAATTGTGCTGACCAACACCTACCTAGGACTATACAGCAACCCTCTGCTTGACTCGTCCCTCATAAAAGGTTAATGGCCAAGTGAAGGGGTGATAGAGGTATACAAGTAGGGGGTGGAAAAATACAGTGATATGTAACTGAGGAGTGGGAGGAAAGGCTTGTATCATGGCTGAGTATCATGGAAATGCAGTCAACAGACATTTGTAGTGTCAATGTTAGATATTGTTTAAGGAATACATTTCTTGATGTGTAACCAAAAGTATGGCTGCTGGGGGAGAATAGTTGCCTAAAGGAGGCAATATAGCATGAGGAAAAGGGTTGAAGGCAGAAAGCCCACCAGTAAGAGTTTAGGAAGGAATTGTATAAATACTAGCTACAATCAGAGGAGGAACCAGGGCTGGACTGGGACACAAATTCAGCCCAGGCAGTTAAAGGCAGAGCAGCCCACTAGGAGGGACATGGACATAAAGGAGGCGTGCTATGTAATCAAGCATGCTCCCCCATCCAGTGCTCTTGGATAGAGAAAAATTTCTACTTTTGTTTCTGCACAATGCAAGCATGTGCTGCGTTTGCTTGTGACTTGTCTCTGGTGTCCCCAATAGTGGGAGACCAGAGGACAAAAGTGAAACAGGGCTGTTAAAGTGTGTTGTGTGTGTATGGGAATGCTCCCTGTGGTGTGTATGTGTAAATGCTTGTAGGATTGCATGTGTATAGAGGAGATTGTTTGTGTTGTAATGTGTATGTAAAGGGGTCTTTTTGTAGCGTACTATGTGTGACTGAGTGCTGTAGTGTGTGTGCATTTCCTGGCTGTAAAGTATGTGTGTGCGTGTGTGTAGAGTGTGTGTGTGCCTGAGGGTTGTTGTATTTATCTAGGGGCTGCAGAGGGTGGTATTGTGTGTATATCTAGAAGATGTGGTATAGATATATATGTGTATAGTTGTGGTACACAGGTGTATATACAGTAAATGTATAGGTTTAGTGTGCATGTGTGTTTATGTATGTTTAAGGTGTGTACTGTGTGTGCATAGGGGGTGTACTGTGTGTATAGCGGTATAGTGAATGCATAGGAAGTGCAGTGTGTGTATAGGGGTATAGTGTGCACTAAGGATCGACCGATATTGATTATTTTAGTGCCAATACCGATACTCTGTGAACTTTAAGGCCGATAGCCGATAACTTACCGATATTCTGTACATTTACCATTCTAAAAAAATAAACATTTTTTTCTACACAAATCTACTGTTAACTGAACGTGTTTATTTTATTTTGCTAATCTTTTTTTTATTAAGGTAAATGAACAAAATATACATGCCTGTCCGAATTTTCTATGTTTTCAAGAAAATGTGTAGTGTGTAGTGGATGCAGTGAGAGTATTTGATTAGTAAATGCAGTGTGTGTGTTTGTGCAGTGGATGCAGTGTATCTTTGTGTAGTGGATGCAGAGTGTGTGTTTGTGTAGTGTGTGTGTAATGAATGCAGTGTGTGTGTTTGTGTAATGTGTATATAGTGAATGCAGTGTGTGTGTAGTGTGTATAGTGAATTCAGAGTGTGTTTGTGCCGTGAGTGTTTGTGTAGTGTGTGTATATAATGAATGCAGTGTGTGTGTTTGTGCAATGAGTGTTTATGTAGTGTGTGTGTGTGTATATAATGAATGCAGAGTGTGCGTGTTTGTGTAGTTTGTGTGTTTGTGCAGTGTGTGTATATAATGAATGCAGTGTGTTTGTGCAGTGTGTGTGTATATAATAAATGTAGTGTGTGTGTGTTTGTGTAGGTATGTTAAGTGTGTAAAATGGGGAGGGGGCATTTTTGTTTTTTTAACTTTATTTAAATATTAAAAAAATTATGTTTATTTTAATTATATCAACATCTGCTTGCCACAGATGGAGTAGTGTCTCCACCGCTTAATTTATTTAATTATTAGCCCAACTGTGCAGGTGGACAGTGATCTGTCCACTACCCATTCTTTGAACGGAAGCCCCGACCCAATATCCATGGGTGAGGCAGGAGTTTTTAGTCCCCCCTCCCTGCTTCTTACCTGGCCAGGGAGGGGGGATATGGTATTCCCTGTGGGGGCCCAGCAAGCGCTTACTTACCTTCCCAGCAGCTCCCTTCAGCTCCCCGTCTAACTCTCGCAGCCTGTGTGCCACGCTGAGCTGAGCAACGCTCTGACGGCTGCGGCACTCGCGATAGTTAGACAGGGAAGCTGCTGGGAAAGGTAAGTAAGCACTTGCTGGGCCCCCCAGGACCGTCACGGGTCTTCCAGAACCCTGATGATGGTCCTGGTCTGCATTATTGCTGAAAATACAGAATATCTGCCGATAATATCGGCCAGACCGATAATCAGTTGATCCCTAGTGTGCACATAGGAGGAGTGTGTGTAGTGTGCTTGTGTTTGAGTGCAGGGGTGTAGTGTGTATGGGCTTAAAGAAATTAGGGAGGTAAGATAGGGGCTTAAATAATTTATAATAATTTTTTTTTTTTTTAAACTGATTCCTGGTGATCCAGTGGGCTGGTTATTTGCTCTGTACTTTGGTAGGGTACAGACCAAGTCTCTCCCTCTCGTGAGCTCCTGTGGTTCAGAGTGTTGCCACAGGCTACTACAGCAACTCTCTGATAAAATCTGAGGTAGCGAGAAGACAAACGAAGGCTGCCTGGCTCTCTTTCCCCAGCATTGAAGTTCCCAGAAGGTTCACTAGTCTCTCATTGACCCATGAGTGGGACAGAAATCCATTTTTCCCCATGGCTAGCCTGGGCCTGGGTGGAACTATCATTATATCAGAGAAGCTAGTTGTCTATTCAAGTTCTGAAGCCCTGTTTCGGTAATCCAACAGGATTAAGAGTATTATAATAAAGCGCCAAATATCCCAAATTAAATACACTTACTTCGTAAACAGTCAGCCTGTGCTTTAATACATGCATTTGTTCTGAATCGTATGCTATTAGTAGCATTTTAAGGAGTTAATGCAGAACTCCAGAAGCACTGTATAGAATTACTGTTTCATGTATAATAGATAGAATTACTGTTCCACTGTGGGAAGCTGAACACAGTGCAATATACCCATAGAAATATCCATATCTCATGGAGCTCAAATGGTCATTTAATAAATTGATTATGTACAAGTCAATATTTTTCTAGTACAGAAAGATATAAAATCTTGAAAACTAAACAGATTGTTTATTGATATTGTCCTTTTAAACAAGAATGTAAGGTCAGCTTAAGTCCATACTCAAATGAATATTATAACAGAAACATATTTTTTTGCCCGATCTGTCAAAATTAAACGCTAAAGAAATAATATTTCAGCAAAAGCCCTGAAGGTAAAAATAATACTGCTTATGGTTCATCTTAATGAGCAAAAATCAACCAGTGGAACTTGTACAGATGAATGTGACAGATGGGTAGGTTTATATATTTATTTATATATTTATTTATGCTTGTATCCTGCATTAAAATGAGTCACAAGTTCTACTATTGTAAAAAAAAATTATTACTGTTTAAAAAATCTCACTATTAATAAACTTACAGGGCTGATATGCCCTTCTTTGAAAGTCATTTGCAATTTCTGCGTGCCTCTGTTTCTAATTTTTTTTTTTTCAGTTATGCAAATGAAACACTTAATACTTTAGCCATTAGTAGTTTGAATTGTATTGTTGTTTTTTGCTCAATAGCAACAACCTCGTTGGACTCTGTTCCACAGTGCCTTGCAAAGGTATTCCCCCCCTTGACTTTTTACCTATTTTGTTACATTACAGCCATAAGTTCAATGTTTTAGTAATCTGAATTTTATGCGATGGATCAGAACACAGTAGTCTAAGTTGGTGAAGTGAAATGAGAAAAATATATACATAAAACTATTTTTTAGAAATAGAAAACAGAAATTTGGCATGTGCGCAGGGCCGTACCTAGAGCTTTTGGCACCCGGGGCGGATCTTGTGCTTGGCACCCCCCCCCCCCCCCCCAAAAAACTGTAAAAAATGTTAAAGGTTTTCTTTCTTTTTTTTACAATTTATAAACTTTGCAAAACCGCTGTCAGCCCCTCCTACAAAACCCTTGTCCTGCCCCGCCCCTCCTACAAAACCTCTGTTCTGCCCCTTCTACAAATCCTGTACTGCCCCTTCTACAAATCCTTTACTGCCCCGTCTACAAAACCCCCGCAACCCCCTTCCACGAATCCCCTGCTTATCCCCCCTTATAAAGACTCCTGTACCAATACAAAACCCCCGCCCCCTTCTACAAAATCCCTGCAGCCCCACACACACATTTACAGGCAGACAGTCACACACTCAGTTACAGGCAGACAGTCACATACAGTCAGACAGTCACACATACACATTTCCTCCGTGCGGCCAGTTTATCAGCTGTTTGCTTGTGTGAGCTGTACTGGCCGCACGGCACCCTAACTACCATGGGACACTGTGCGGCCACAGCTCACACAGCCCCCTCCAGCCAGGGCCGGTGCAAGGATTTTTGCTGCCCTAGGCAAAAGTAAAGTTTGCCGCCCCCCCCATGTGACATCACAATGCCCCACCCATATGATTTGCCATGTTAACTACGCCAGTGCTGCAGTGCCGCCGTGTTTACATTAAGGCCTGCAGGGACAGGCTATAGACCAGAACCACTACATTAAGCTGAAGTGGTTCTGGGGACTATAGTGTTTCTTTAATGTGAGGTAAATTAGAGCTTAGTGCCACGAATAATATACTAGATTGCCTACTTACAACCAGATGAGGATGATGATGGGCTCTAGCTGCAGTCTGGCTCCACTGGTCTGGTGTAGAACAGGCTCTCTGGAGGCGGTTTGTAACTGTGGTCACAAAAATCAATGTTCTGGGAGAACGGGAAGCAGCTCCATTTTTTGGGGGTCCTTTACACAGCTCAAGGTCTGGGTCCCAGGGTCCACCTTCATGTTCCACCAATGAGTTTGTTCACAGGGGGTGGAGTGTGTAGGGGATGTCCTGATATGTGTGTAAGGGCTGCAAGGTGTGTTTCTGTGTATGTACGGGATGCATTGAATGTGTGTAATGAATGCATTGTGTGTTTTCGTGTGTGTAAGGGATGCATTGTGTGTAACGGTTGCATTGCTTGTGTATGTGTGTGTAATGCATTGTGTGTTTTTCTGTGTGCAAAGGGTGCATAGGGGTGTGTATGTGATGAATGTCAATTTCTCTTTCCCACCCCCCCTCCTCCTCCCAATTTCTCTTTCCCACCCCCCCTCCTCCTCCCAATTTCTCTTTCTCCCCCCCTCCTCCCCCCAATTTCTCTTTCTCCCCCTCCTCCCCCAATTTCTCTCCTTTCTTTCTCTCCCCCTCCTCCCAATTTCTCTTTCTCCCCCTCTCCTCCTCCCAATTTCTCTTTCTCCCCCCTCCTCCTCCCAATTTCTTTCTCCCTCCTCCCAATTTCTTTCTCCCCCTCCTCCTCCCAATTTCTCTTTCTCCCCCTCCTCCTCCCAATTCTCTTTCTCCCTCCTCCTCCCAATTTCTCTTTCTTCCCCCTTCTCCTCCTAATTTCTTTCTCCCCCTCCCCCTACCTTTGCTGTAGCGTGGCCGAGCCCAGTATAGTCCGCGGGTACAGGGAGCATCTGTTTCCTGTACCCGGCCGGACTAACAGGAAGTGCACACTCTGTACCCGTTGGACCATCATGCTGCAGGGCTCGGCCACGCTACAACTGAGCGCTTCCCTCCTGTCAGCCCCTCTCCTCAGGCTGCGCCCGGGCGGTGCGGTCCGCCCTCATGGACGCACCGCTCGGGCAAAGCTGCAGCCGCCAGAGGCTCTCTACAGAGCGCTCGGGCGGCTGCAGCATGGGGGGGGGGCGGTGCTCCTGGTCATGGCACCCCCCACCCTGGTGGCACCCGGGGCGGACCGCCCCCTCCGCCCCCTTAGTACGTCACTGGGGGGGACCTATTGTCCTCCCCCCTGGCCCCCACCCCTGAGCGGTGGGTGGGGGCCCTAAATAGCACCTATTGTCCCCTTGGCCCCCACCCCTGAGCGGCGGGAGGGGGCCCTAAATAATAATGTAACCCCCCCAGGTGACTAGGGGTCCCAAACCTCTAGTCACCCCCTCCCAAAAGAAATAACCCCTACCTACCCCCCTCACCCTAAAATTAATGAGGGGGGACCATAAACTAGATACCTGTAAAAAAAAATAAAAATAAAAAAAAACCTTACCATTTGATGTCTTCTTTCTTCTAAAATCTTCTTTTTTCAGCCCCAAAAAAGGCCAAATAAAAATCCATAATAACCGACGCACTTTGAAATAAAAAAACAAACGCCAAAAAAAAAATCCATCTTCACCCATGGAGGGAATACTGAGCTCTGCAGGGCAGGGGAAGGCTAATAAAGCTTTGCCCCGCCCTGAAATTAGGCTCAGATCACTCTGGTTGGTTGGTTTAAGCCATCCAATCAGAGTGCTCTGATAGGTAAATGAAGAGACTGACAAGTAAGTCTCTACATTTACCTGTCACAGCACTCTGATTGGTTAGCTTGAAATCCACCCAATCAGAGTGCTCTGTGTCATTTTACACAGTGTGGGAAAGTTCTTTGTAATTTTCCCACGCTGTGTAATTTGACTCATAACAACACTCTGATTGGTTCAGTGAAAGTAACCAATCAGAGAGTTATGAGTCAAATTACACAGTGTGGGAAAATTACAAAGGACTTTCCCACGCTGTGTAAAATGACACAGAGCACTCTGATTGGTGGATTTCAAACCAACCACAGGCTGCTCACTGTATAATAGAAATGCCCCTACTCGCGGTATAGCAAGTAGGGGCATAATTTACTAATACTAAGTAATCTTTACTTAGTATTAGTAAATTTGGCTGAAAGACCAATTTAGGTATTTCAGCCTTTTAGTAGATAGCTCTCTAATACGTGGGAATTAGGGAGTGTGATAAAGTGAAAGCAGAGAGGCATTTAACATTTAACCCCAGGGGAAGTACGTGTTGTATGTGTGGTGTGCAACACAAAGCTACGTTTAGTTATGGGCCCCTGGGGTGGAGCATTTGGAGAGCAGGGTGGGCCAATGCTCCACTCCTCAGTTTATACACAACTGGGAGAAATAAGGTCCAGGCCAGAGTTTTTTGGAACTGTCTCCAACCCACTGCTCAGCTGCAGATAATCAGATGTAGCAGTGGGAATAAATCCCTCCCTGCTAGGCAGGTAAAGGGGGATTGCTGGCTTCCTCCCTGGAAGCAGGTAGGAGAGAGTCTGTTCTCTCCAGTGAGAGAGTCAAGGAGACTGAGCACTGGGAGTGCAAAAGGAAAGCAGTCAAGGCTGGCTTGGAGCACTGGGAGTGCAGAAAGGAAAGCAGTCAAGGCTGGCTTGGAGCACTGGGAGTGCAGAAAGGAAAGCAGTTAAGGCTGGCTTGGAGCACTGAGAGTGTAGAAAGGAAAGCAACAGGCTGACTTAGCACTGGAGTGCAGAGAGCTGACAAAGACACTAGGTTGGTAAAACCAATATTGTATTGTCCTAGTTTAACCTCTGAGAGATAGGGAACCTGCAGTTAGTAAGTGCTAAGATGAGGTAGGTTTTTGTTTATAGGGATTTGTGTTACATTTATGTTTTCATTTGCTGCTGTCTCCTGTGTGGACTTACAAATAAAGTGCCTGGATTATATGAAAACAAAAGGACTGTGCCTGTTGTTTACCCTAGAGGACCGTGCTATCTGCAAACAAGGATCACAGGAGTTATCTACTTATTAATTCCTGTCATTCCATTGAGAGGCTAAGTAACTTACATTTTATATGAATGTATGTTACTTGATTGTTGTAAGTGTTGCAAATGCTTACAGCTGAATCCTGGCTATGTTTGTATACTATTTATTTAAACTTGTATACAGTGTAACATTCTTCATTCTTCCACTGGGTAAGTATATTAGTACTTAGGTAATACTGTGCTTCGGCACTTTGGCACTTTGACACTTTGGAACTTCTGCACTTCGATACTTTGGAAATTCGGCAATTTCGGAACTTCGGCAATTCAGCTATTCGGACATTCAAAAGTACCTGAATGTCCGAATTGCCCGAAATTCGTCTGAATTCGCATTCAGACCGAAACAAATTGCACATGTTTAGTGGGCAATTGACCACCTACTCAACCCTTCCAGAATGACAAGAACAAAGCTTTCCCACGCATCCATTTTGTAGCATCACTGACTGTCCATCAGTGTGGGAAAAACAGAGTGCCCTATCAGCTGTTCCAAACTGCTTCTGTAAAGAGACCAGGCACTGCAAGAGTCAAAGGCTAGGTAAAAGCATATTTTTCTAACACAGTGAGGGGATGCAGTGAGGGCGAGTGACATCACCGGAGGAGGACCAGACTGCAGGAAAAACTTGGACTAACTTTGGAGATACGAGAGATGGGGAAGCGTGCATTTGAAGATGGAGAAAAGGCTCAGTAACTGTAACTCATTAATTCTAGAAATACACAATATAGTATTAATACATCTAAATACATTACATACACACACAATGTCAGACCCCCAAAAGACACACAGCTCTGTATGTCAAACTCATGACTGTATTCACAGACACACTGACATGCCTTTCACATTGGCTCCTACATTCATACACACACACTATCCACCCAAATACACCCAAATGTTCACACAAACTTGTGCCTATTTAATTATTAATAAAGTTTCCATGAAATTTGAAAGTTTTTAAATAATGAATTTGGCAACTGTAAAAGGTCCATAGAAAAAGTACTATTGGAAAATCTGTCTTTGGCTTTGTTACAAATATTGAGAAAGAAATCTACCAGTTGGAATTTTTCCAACAACAGGGACACTCTAAGCACCATAACCCTTACTATTCATGGAGTGCCCCTTTATTCCCAAATTATTTGAACCACCACATCCAACATTCTGTCCCTAACCTTGATAATTATTATTTTTGCTGCTTGTATACTTTCAAAGTAAATTTTTTATTTTTTAATATAAATATTCTCTGTTAACTACTTAAAGAGGCAATGTCACCCTTCCCCTTCAGGACTACTTTGTAGTATACATTTTTCCTATAGTTGACAAAACCTGACCTCCGCCAATGAAGACTTCCTAGCAGGAACCGCGGAAAACCTCTGCGCTTCTGCCCTATTTGCCGTTCCTTGACATGGGTCTTCCTGGAGCCTCTCCATCCTGGAACAGGATAGGGGACCAGCTCTATTCCCTCCCAGGGACTAGACAACACACATTCCTGGGAGCTAGAGTCCTTACAAGGACTTTCCCTGCTGAAGGACCAAGCTGCTGAGCAGGGATTAGTCCTTTCCCCTCCCAGTAACTTGACAACACATAGTTCTGGGAGTACAACTGATTTTAATAAGCCAATCTCTGCCTTTTATGCACAGACCCCAGCAGGGGTTTTCCATTGTATTCAACACAAGCCCCTCCCAGGAATCCCTGGGCCTGGGAGATAATTGCGTTAAAGGCATACACAAAAACATAAAACATAAAAATTCCCCAAAACATCATAAAAATATACAATAGCCCTGGTGTGAGCACCGAAGTTTGCTAAATAGTGCTCAGATCCATGCTGTGTAGGGAAAACACCACCATGTTAAAGTTCTGACCGGCCGCAAATGTGGTCCTATGCCCGAAATAGTTCCAGGGCATTTGGTGCTTTTACCGGTCAACTTTCAGAAGCTCCTGTGTCCGAAATAATGGGGTGCTCCACCTGGCTTTTAGGTAGCGTTTGTTCTCTTAGTCTCAGGCACCTTCCCTCCAAAAATTGGTTCAAAACCCCGGACCAAGTTGTCCTGTAACTGCATGGTCAACTCATGCCGAAAATAGTTCCATAATATTCACGGCTAAGTACCGCTGAGGTGACCGGGAACCCACAAAGTCCTCATATCGAAATGCCACTGAGGACCATTCATGGGTTTGGTTCATGTGAGCGGCCGCCAGGGAGCTAGCGTTCGGTTCCATTCGAATGAAGGTAAAGTGCCGAACCAGGGGCACCCGAGGAAAGCTACTAATGGTGGCTGGGCAGGGTAACTCCCAAATGGTGTCTCAGACCTGGACCATAGTCGGTGGGCAGGATGCCGGCTTCCACACTCCCCCAGGAGTCCATAGCAAACATTTGTGGGAAGGTGCATTTGTCACAATGACAAAGGCCGAATTACTGTCATGCTCCTGCCTTGATGGTCATAGCGGCTCCCACGAGGGACAGCTCAGGCCACTGATTGCGGCAAGTCACCATCAATGGTCTTTGCAGAATATGCCACAACCCAGAAGGTGATAGAACCACTTTAACAAGAGAACTGTCACAATGGAGATTTTTGCAACAGAATAGCTAACTAAAAGAATTAATTTACTAAAGTGAGAATTCAAGATGAATTAATTCTAAATTTGAAATTGTATGTAAAAATAGCTGAACTGGAAAAATTCTCTAATAGGGATGTGCATGATCCAAAAATTCGGGTTAGACAACAAATTCGGCACTTCGGAAACTCTGTAGGGCTCCCTAACCCTACCCTACCCTACTCTCCCCCTAAAAAACCCTACTCTAACCCTAACAACACCCCTAACTCTACCCTAACCTAACCCAACCCTAAAAAAACACAAGTGCTCTGTGAATATATAGGCGCTTAGGTACAGTTATAAAAATATAACAAGTTCACACCCTACTACACTCAGGTGGATATCCCCCTATTCCACCCCACACGTGAGAGCAAACAAACAAAAACCAGAAGGTGCACAATACACAAACCCAAGCGTGTAAGGCGTACTATAGGATACACCTACCCTGTGTAACCAAAAATCTTTGCACCGGCTCTGGGCGGTTTTTGTAAGAGATTTTGTGTCATTTAGAATGTGTGTTGTACAGGAATTGAAATGAAGACATTGACATGTCTTCAAATTTCCAAATGCCTACATATAGATTTTTTTATAAGTATATATGGCCTGAGAGAGTCGCTGTCAAGTAACGCTATGCCCAGGGTGAGACAAGTGGTAAATTACTCTCTCCTGCTTATAGCTAACAGGAGCTGGCTGGAGATTCTGAGTCATTCCTCACTTTTTTTTTTTTCACCATAACAAAAGAAAATCTTTAGAATTCAAAGTCCTTTATCTGTAGTTACTTTGAATGTTTAATGCTCCATGTCAGCCTACCGCTTTCTCTATGCTAATACTGTAATTTCAGCAGTAGTTGGAACTGTTATGAGCTTGAACATGTGTTTAAAGAACTTACTGTCTGATAAAAGCAATTGACACTCTGACCAGAACATATATTGATAAAAGGCTTACTTTGGGTCTGCAAGAGCATAGAATGACCCAATACCACATTTAGAAAGTACAGGAAAAATATAACACATTAAAGTTGCACTTAAATATAGGGATTAGTTCTTGAAATTTTGCTTAGAATGTTTGTGGCAGCCAAGTATCCAAACAATGAAACAATATATATATTTATATAAAGCATATGCCCATAACGGCAAAACTGTCTAATGGTGTATAGCAAATAATGTTATACTCACGTGCTTAGCTCAAGTAAAAGAGCAATAGCAACTTTACCCCCACCCAAGATCAAGAAGTATATTGGAATGCAGTTGATTTTTGGAGAGAAAAAGATAAAGGGATTCCAATTGTGTTGCAGCTCATATAAATAAAGTCAATAAATAGATAACCAGAATATGTTCAGGATGATGAGTCTTTAACTATGCTCACAGATGGTAAAGATTTTGGTGGTATTATCCCCACCAATGGATACTCCTGGTGCCACCTGCTGAAATTGACAGGAGCTGGTAATATTGAATAATATCTTCTTAATATCTGAATAAAGAAGCTAAAATACAAACGTTATAAAAACACTAACATGGGGGGGCTGGGCCTGACTGTCGCTTAGGATAGTCGCGTGATGCAGGAGCTCCTCCAGGAAAGTTACTTATACAATAATGATCGGGACATTACTCCTAATCTTTTTGGCTGAATACCTACTCATATGCTTGGAAATTACTCTGCTGCTAGATAACCATCGCTATACTTGCTGCCGGTGGCCCCACCTCATGTTTGATCTCCCTGCGTCCTGCGAATCTGCTTGAGGATGGGGAAGTGGACGATTTTCGGCCTTGGTGCAGAGCCTGCTAACTCTGACCGGTGAGAGATATCCCAGTCCCCACTAAGAGCTGTGGTGGTCACTCCAACAAACTCGTGAACTTACCAGTACTTCGGAGAGGCTCAGGCCTGGTGGTCAAGATGGCCGCTCTGCAGACACCTACGCCTGCTGAGCCACTACTTCTGGCTTTTGAACACATCTGCAAGGAATTTTTGGCAAAACTTGAGGCCTGAAGCCTTAACTCTACCCCTTATAGAGAAACAGTATGCATCCATGTTATTGCTTAAGATGCATACTAGGTGTATTAATATTAATAACTGGTGCAAAACAGTGATTGTGACCAAACAGATATAATGAGTAAATATACTTGCAACAGTAATCACTCTGATATCTATATAGGAGATAAAAAAAACCATCCTCTTTGCACCATCCTATTTATAGTCGTTTTTACTGTTAACTCTACCCCTGTAATCCAATTTGTGACTCCATGGAGCTGGCCTGTTACTGGACACAGAGCATCTGAGCAACTAATGCTTGACCCCAGAGGTACATTGCGGAATAGACCAACAAGCAGCCGACGCGGAGACCAAATACTCCCCGCCACTCTGGTCTCCACAACTCACCCAGACATCAGAATCACAAGCTCCTTTGGTCCCAACGCAACTTGCCTGACCTGGAGAATTCCAAATCATACAGCACGGTGTGCAAAACTGAAAAGCCCAAAACAATGTGTCCCAGTTGAAATCCTGGCTGGACTGTCTGATGCCCTGGGCGCGGTGGAAAGTCCTCCTCGAGGTTGCTAATAATGGTGGAAGCTAGGACTCCACAGCCCTGGGTATTGGATGAGTAATGCACAGATTAACCTGCAGCCTAGAAGTGTTCGTTATTCATTCTGAGCACACTATTTGCCATGACCTAACTACTCTACTTGATTAGCATGCCAAGTCTCATAATATGCAGCTATCAGATTTAGATATCCAGTGGTATTTGCTTCTTGAACTCACTTATGATACTAATCTTTTACATCTCATTGTCTTTTACTTAATCTTGTCTTCTCTATATTGAAAAACAGTGCAGTATATCTCATACTACATACATGTCTTGTACTATATACTCATGTGAAATGTTACAACAAGCTTCTATGTTATAACCAGCACTGCTAAAATAAAGAATTATACATATGTAAAAAACAAACAAAAAAAAACCAAAACGCATTTCGCGCTTCAATGCTTTATTATAGTGCAAGTAGCATCTCTCTGTTAGGGGAACTTTAAATAGTCTTTTCATATTCTCACTTTTGATTTAAAGTCTGTGCTATTTTCCTGGACATCAGTACTTTTCTTTCTTTTTCAAAAAAACAGTAAGTTTAGCAAAAATGATAAATCTTAAATCATACATAAATACATGTTATGTATAAACATTACAGCCTGTATGTGCAACCAAAAAGGTTTCCATATAGCAAGGCAAACGCATTGCCATAGTTACCAGCAAACATATTTGAATACATTCCAAACTTGTAAATATACAAAAAAACAAAAAATAATCTTATACTTTCTGCATCACTTTATACATATGTTATACATCCAAAGCAGCCTTTAGCTCCACTGTATAGCAATAGTTATGATCTGAATTTGACGGTGATACTTTAGTTAATGGGAAGCATAACAATTGTACTTACTAAAGGGTAGAAGTCATTAGGTGCAGGTCATGGCCACTCGAAGATTTAATGATTTTACCAAAGATAATAGTGAAACAGGATTTAAAGGAAGACTACAGAGGAAACAATTAATAAAATGTACATATACACTGTATGTAGTTATTTGTTCTAGTAACTCAAGAGCACACAAAATATGTTAGTGTTTCCATAGTATGGCTACTATTCATCAAAAAGTAGTTTGTGTATAAACATAGATTAAAAGAACTTTACTTTAGCCTCAGGGCGAGTGATATGCAGCTATCTCTGATTAACCTTGAACTAAGCAAGTTGCTCAGAAGCATTTTGTTGCTGTTATGGATTTATGATATACATATTTTGTTTAATTTTTGGGTACCCGGCTGCCACAAACACGATTGTGAAATAACTTAACTCAATATTTGGGTGCAAACTTAATGTTTTCTTTTTTTTTGTCAACGTTTGCAGCCTAATCGTATGGTTTGTTAGACTCGCACCCCCTGGATTTTTCAGCTTGCAATACCAGTGCCAGCCAGTAGGTGGCGCTGGGTATGGTGAGAGACAGAGATAGGAAGCTAAATCTTATCCCTGCTTCTCTCTGCTGACTGAAACCGCAGGGGAGCAGCACATGCAGCCAACAGAGACAGCCTACAGATCAGGTAAGTGAGGGATGGGGGGACAGCCTATAGATCAGGTAAGTGAGGGATGGGGGGCAGCCTACAGATCAGGTAAGTGAGGGATGGGGGGCAGCCAGCCTACAGTTCAGGTGTAAGTGAGGGATGGGGCAGCCTACAGATCAGGTAAGTGAGGAATGGGGGGGCAGCCTACAGATCAGGTAAGTGAGGGATATAGGGGCAGCCTACAGATCAGGTAAGTGAGGGATGTAGGGGCAGCCTACAGATCAGGTAAGTGAGGGATGTAGGGGCAGCCTACAGATCAGGTAAGTGAAGGATGTAGGGGCAGCCTACAGATCAGGTAAGTGAGGGATGGGGGGCAGCCTACAGATCAGGGAAGTGAGGCATGGGGGCAGCCTATAGATCAGGGAAGTGAGGCATGGGGGGCAGCCTATAGACCAGGGAAGTGAGGCATGGGGGGCAGCCTATAGATCAGGGAAGTGAGGCATGCGGGGCAGCCTATAGATCAGGGAAGTGAGGCATGGGGGCAGCCTATAGATCAGGGAAGTGAGGCATGGGGGGCAGCCTATAGATCAGGGAAGTGAGGCATGGGGGGCAGCCTATAGATCAGGGAAGTGAGGCATGGGGGCAGGCTATATATTACGGAAGTGAGGCATGGGGGCACCCTGGCTTTATGTGATAATTACTATGCCCCTTCCCTTTCATGACAGTGTCAAAAAGGGACCAAGCATGGATGTCATTACAATTATGCCCCCCACCCTGGAAAAATTCTGGCAGACGCCCATGGTTGACATTTTATACAATTATCTCACTTTATAAGTCAACCACACAGATTTATACTATGTGTTTCCTTTTGTGTTTTCTTTCATACATGTATTGAGACCAACTGGACAAAATTATCAGTGTTAATGTAAAGATAAGACCAGACAACCCTTATTTAGGGTAGGTGTCCAATCTATAACTTTATCGCTCCACTCTTAAGGCGACTTGCTATTTGGCTTTTTTCCATTTTCTCTTTGTCTGAATAGTAGCAAGATGGCTGAGAACAAGACAAAGTCAGTTTCCACATAGTCCTTAGTACTTCCATTAGTTGCTGGATTTTCACCACAATGCTGTGTGCAACACCTCAATTGTTGAAAGGGTTATTACAGAACTTTCCCGATACTTGCGTGCAAAGTTTATGTCATCATAAGTAAGCATCTCAGTTATAGATAATATACTCCCGAAGACACATGTTCCGATCAGAACAAATTAATCTTACGGAACACAGTGCATAAGCAGAGTAATTGGAAAATACAATGATACATCATTCTACAAACAATAAGTGTATAATGTGTATACAGTTTCTTATTGAAAATATAATATAAAAATATATTCAAATATTGCTAAATTAATGTGTCATGTATGTTAAAGATTGTTTGTGGAAATCAAAAGAACATGTAACAATGTAAAATACAAAATGCAACAAGTCAACAAATTAAATAAAAAATTTCACTTAAAAACCTTAAGAAAACAAAGAATATCATAAAAAGATACCTAGAATATCATGTAGAGATACTGAGAGTTTCTTTAGACAGTTTGTTAAAAGACTACGGGAACAGAGTCCATATATAAAATTTTAGATACTGATGAACATGATGATAACATTAAAGAGTATGGGAAAGTAAATGTAGATATTCCTATATTCAATTGGAGAAAAATTTATAAAAAAAATTAAAAAAATCTAAATAAATGTTTTGATAAAAAGATTAAGAAAGGTTAATGCAAGGCTCGAAGAAAAAACAAGATCTAAAATAATAAATATAATAATCCATAAAAAACTAGTAGATCTAAATCTACATTTAAGACCAAATTTGAGGTAGTTTTTAATCTATGTATCCATTCAGTTTCTTTCATGGCCAATAGTTTTTCTGTATCACCTCCTCTCCAATGTGGGGTTCGATTCCTATACAGATAACATTCTGAAAATTAAAATCTGTACAGCTGCCATTCATTGAGTTCTACTGAAGCACTTGCACATTGGTTGAAATGCCGTGAAATTTATCACAAGTGCACATTACAAAAGTCCTTGGCAGAGCTACCACGTGGGATATTCTGCAAGTATACCGGTATTTATTAAATCTTTATTAAAATGTAGTCTACATACGTGTGGCTTACTTGGCACAGCTAAATGATTAGAAAGCACAATGGATGAAAATGACTATTATGAGGCCGTTGGTGGTTACAATGTAAATATCGTCAGCATTGGGTTGGGAATCTTGTGTTGTAGCGTGAGGGTCAAAGTTTATTAGATTGAATAGAAGGAAGGATGGTGCTCTGAATCATCCAAAATGGTCCAATCTGTATTTTGCCAAAAAAAAAAAAAAATACACACCATAATAGTGAAATTCTAAATGGCAAACATATCAAGAATGTCAGTTAAACACATAAAATATACAGATCATACAATACTTTAAAGTTAGCCATATACAATGCAAGTGAAAAGCAAAAGTACCTAAAGACACAGAGTGTTTACCTTCTCTGTATGGTAAATGGAGAAATCGTAAATTGTTTAGCACCCCAACAATTTGGCTTCAATAACCTCTTTCAATGGAAAAAACTATGTAAAGAAGATTGCTATCTTCAACTGCCAGGTGAACTGCAGTATGTTAAATTAAAATAATGACAAAGGAATAAGAACTTAAAGGGACACTACAATGTCCGATTAAGACACAAATCACTGCTATATACCCTCAAAGAAAACATGCATGCATTTAATCATGCATTGTTTCAATGGGTGTATGCAAAAACATCTTCCAAAAGCTTCAGATCTCATGTCTGTAGCGTTTGCAAGCCCTCCCCAGACTTTCTGTAGCTGTCCAATTACATACCTCCTAATAAAGTTCAATGAGAAGTCTTTGCAAAGGCAGAAGCACTCTTTTCCTCTTGGGTTTAGCTTCACTGAGCTAGACAACCAGGAAGAGACAGGATCAGTTGTCTGATTGACAGAAAGGGGGTGTAACAAGGTTAATTTATAATAGTGTCAATTTCTACTGAAATCTTCACATTTACAAAAATGTATACATTTATTTACAAATTCACACAAATTTACTTACACATAAAGCACTTCAGTTTTAAGGGCTTTAGGGGTCTGGAGTGTTCCTTTAATTAGTATTTTTGTTAGGGCTTAGCAAGTAGAATCCTAAATTTTTCAACTTTTCTTAAATTATATGAGGGCAAACTGAAATTTAAATTGGTTGTGTTGCCAGTGAATACATAATGCAAATAAATTATATGAAATGTCTACACATAAAATAAAATATAATAGTTAGCACTATATATTATGTGAGAAGTGTGAAGCTAATACATTTTTGAACGACTTTACTGAAAGCTCGAGTTAGGAATTAGAATCTATACATTATTGTTACATCCCCCTCTCATAATATTGTAAAGCGCTACAGAATCTGTTGGCGCTATATAAATGGCAATAATAATAATAATAATAATACATTATTTTAGGATAAAACAAAGTGACCTCTCACAGGTAAATACGGAAAACCAATCCAACACAGAGGGAGAGGTGAATGAGTACATGTAGGCAAATATGTGAAATGGTTATAGCATAGCATAAGCATCTGTATTATTTATAAACCGAAAATAATGCAAAACATCACTACAAGAAGAAATCTGTGAGTGCTTACTCAGAAGCGCCAGCAGTCTTTTATCCTTAACTAATTCACAGCTCAGTAGCTTGCAAGAACAGGGTGAGCAGGTCAAGGTGATATGCACAGTGATTGAGTGATATAGAAAGTATTGTTGGGGGTTATGGGTTTCCTATGACCTCATTATTTGTACAATCTGCAGTTAACTCATAACATGCTTTACAATAATATGTTTAGCCACCCAGCCCTTAAATTGCTGTATCCCTGCTGGTGCTGACTACTCTGTCTCTCCCAGTTCTGGTCGTACATAGTTAATGAAACTGAATAGAACAAAAATGTCAGTAAAGCTATTTCAGTTACATCCAAAATGAAACAAATCTACTCAAAATGCAATATCGTATTTCTCTTGGCCTATGGTAATGCGAAAATATGAGGAGCTACTGAAAATGCACACTTTGCTTCAAAGAAACCACCATACCTCTAGTTGTTTTTTTGTGTCATGCTTCCTCCTTTTCTTCACTCTTTTTCAAATTCTGTATTCATAAGGACCATCCAATTTTGCATATCTTACCCCTAGAGGCATAATAGTCTGTGAGTGAGCTTGCTCCCATCACCATGTAGGTTATGTGGTAGAGGGATACAAGATTATACACCAACACTCTTATTTTACCGGAAAAAAAAAAATTGACCACCAGTGAAGATCCAGGTGCCATGAAGCCTCTGAATGTTCACATCTAGCTGACAGTGAACTTCAATGTCATTCTGGTGAGTCTGTTCAACAGTTTAGACAGTTATAAAGTCCAAGTAGATGATTCAACTTGTTTATGTAATAATTTAATAGTTGACATAGAATTAGGTCTGAAAGGTATGATCTTTGGGCAGGTCCAGCAAGGTCTAAGTGCAGGTGTGCACATTATGGTGCCTGACACAAAAAATATGGAATTTCGTAAAGCCAAGAAGTCCCTGTTTGCTGTGTGCATGCTCTAATTGGGTGCATAAGATGGGTTACTCCTCTTTGTCATACAAATCAGAATGGTGTGAATATTTGCCTCACCTAGATGATTAAAATGATAGCTGAGCATTCCAAAGGAAAAAATAATTTAGATCAAAACTATTACCCAGTGAATTGAAAACCGAATTGCAAAGTTTAGGCAAAAAAAGCTGAGCTGTGACTGTAGCGGAGTTGGAGAATTTTTCTAAATAAGCTATTTTGGCCTAAACATTGCCATTTGGTTTCCAATTATGTATGATGAGCTCTCCATTTTCTCCACAGTTCTCATTCCTCTCTCTTAGCAATCTGTATTCTCTCTCGCGTCAGCTTTTATTCCCATCTATAGCACACCTGGTCCTATGTCTGTTTGGTAGCCCATACTCCCCGGTTCGTTTCTCGAACGAGTGTTCCCTTATTCGTTTGTTGAATGCTCTGTGTTCCCCTGGCTCTATAATTTTCCTTCTCCTGAACGACATCTAAGTTCATATCACCAAAAACATGTGCCCTGACAGATGGTAGCCGTTTTGTCTCCCAAATGCTGACATCGGTACTTGGTCGTCGAATTTGTGGAACTATATTCAGCCCGGTCTATTTATTCTCTACAATTAGCGCTCTCCTGTCATGTCTGCAAGTGAGGGTTTTTGCCTCACTTGCAGACATGACAGGAGAGTGCTAATTGTAGGGAAGGTACTATGGACTGTGGGAAACAATCACTCCCTAAATGCCAGGGGGAGCACCCATTTCTTCAATCACAGGAACTCCCGATAGTTGACAGGCCAAAACCACTTTTTACCCTGGAACTATTTTGGGCTTCACCCACGTGTGCAGCTGGTCAGAACTTTACCCCGGTGGCAATTCCCCTACACCCGCATGTGGTCCATAATGGGTATCTTTGTGGTCCAGGGCCAGACTGGCCTACCGGGATATCGGGAAATTTCCAAGTAGGCTGCCTGCTGTGGGGCTGCTTTGTGATGTGGTCCTCCCACGGGCCGCGGCTGATCACATGCTCTATCATGTGAAGTAATCTCTGGCAGCTGTGCGGTAGCGCTACAGTGAGCAGAGTAGCTGTGAGCAGTGCCAGAGGAGCGTGTGGCCTGCTTGAGCAGAGAAGATCATGCAGGGCTGGACTGGAAGACTGCTTAAGGTAGGGGAAAAGGGGCTTAGGGGAACCTTCCTGTAGTGCAGTGGTTCCCAACCTAGTCATCAATTACCGCCTAACAGTCCAGAATTTAGGGATTTCCCAGTTTTGTCTAAAGTGTTTTTAGAAAGAAAGAAAAAAAGACACAAACACATTAGACACAACAGGGTAATCCCTAAATCCTGGACTGGTAGAGGGTACTTGAGGACTCGGTTGGGAACCCCTGCTGTAGTATATTAAATTTGGGGGACAGTTAGTGGGGGCAATGTATTCAATTGGGGGGTAGGAGAGCAGTGTATTAAATTGGGGGGGGAGGTGGATCAATGTATTAGAGTGGTGGGAGGGGGCAGTGTGTTAAACTGGGGGGCTGTGGTTGCGGAAGGCTGTGTATTAGATTGGGGGTATAGTAAGTAACTTAAAGTGAAACTTTTGAGTAAATTATATGTATGTATCCAGGATTACATATTGCTTGCATGAGAATGATATAAGTAATTTGTGTTGGTCCAGGTCGAACTCTTTTTTTGCAGTCCACATAAACTTAAACCATGTTTATTTGGCCTGTTTTAGCCTTTGAATTTGACATGCTTACCCTACACTGAATGGATCTGAGCACTATATATATATATATATTCGGGCATATAGGACATATATGTATGTATGTTTTAACTATGGTTTGGGGTACATTTAGGTTTTTATTTTTGTCTCTCTCTGTTAGATAATTAACTTACTGGTCCTTGACTCCCAGACAGAGAGACACCTGGATGGGGATTGCATTGTATTGTATTGGGGTTTTGGCTATAAAAGACCTTGTCTCCGAATAAAAAGTTGCTGTACTCTCAGAACTGTGTCGTCCAGTTACTGGGAGAGGAAAGAGCTATGCATTACTCAGAGCCTTGTTCCAGTTCGGGAAAGATTTAGCAAAGAAAGTCATTGTAAGGACTAGAACTCTGCTACACCATCTTTTTTTTTTTTACGTTCATAATTTCTCTGCTCCCTCTATGCCATTTATTCTCTCCAGCCCATCTCTTTTTATTCTTATAGGGTTATTCACTAAAGTGATTATTGTTGGGGAATTCAAAGTGAATTTCTAATTCAAGGGTAAAAGACCATGGAAACATTCTCCAGATTTGGCTACTTTGACCTTTCATTTGAAATTAACTTTGACTTAATTTTGAAGGTTTTCATGGGCAGGGGGCAGCCAGGATATCAGATCACATCCCGACTCCCCCTGCCTGCAGGAAGCATTAAGTACTGCTTGGGCGCTGGGGTTTCAGTAAACCCTGTTCCCCAAGCAGCTCATCAGCGGCGATATCGAGGCAGAGGGAGCCCAGCAAAGGAAATGGCTGTGCTGGAGGGGTTGCTAGGAAGGCACTCACTCAGCTCTTCAGCCGCAAATAGTAGCAGCCCACCAAAAAAACTTTATGGTGGACGTCCCTGTGAGGTCCGCACCCTGGGTGTATGCCTTATTCCATTACTTTTACAGAATTTTAGATTTTTAAAAAAGTATTTTATTAAATAAACCTTTCACATTTATATGTCTCATGAAAGCATGAGATAAACGGAAAAAAAAGTCACAATGTCTCCTTATGGCATTGGTTTCCAAACCAGTCCTCAAGACACGACTCCTTGGACACAACTGGGTATTCCCTAAATCCTGGACTGGTTGGCATGCCTTGAGGACTGGTTTGGAAACCACTGCCTCATTGGCTCATGTCTGAGTTCCTGCCCAAAACGTCCACTAATGCAGAGTTGTGATGAATCTTATAACCAAATTGCAAGGCTTGTATACCCTAGAGGTCAGACCTATAAGACTTTAAAAGTAATCTGTTTCTAATTTACAACTCAGCATCTGCAAATGCTTGATAATGTTCCCACCCCCTCCTCCCTCCCCCCATTTTGGCAAGTATGTTGCTGGTTATTAAAGTTCTGCAAATTTAATTAAGCTTTTTTTTTTACTGTTGACACCACTGCAGTCAGAATACATTATTGACTTAAAATTAGCCTAAACCCTGATTTCATTGTTAATCTTATAATGCCAAATGAACATAAATTGTGCACTAGTTGGGTTTCTGGTTACATCACAGGTTGAAGGTTACAAAGAGCTGGGCCCTAGATATGTTCACAGTAAGAAAATTTGTTTTGTCTGAACCATTTTTCCCCAAAAATATTTTTTTTTGGGGGGGGGGGAGGCAGGTATTGCCAAATTTTTGCCATATATTTGTTCGGCTCAGAAAAACCCATTCAGAAAATTAATCAGATGAGCATAATTGCAAGAAAGGGGACCAATCAGTGTACTGACAATTACAGTGAGGAAAAAAAGTAATTGATCCCCTGCTGATTGTGAACATTTGCCCACTGACAAAGAAATGATCAGTCTTTAGTTTTAACGGTAGGTGTATTGAGAGACAGAATAACAAAAAAAAATCCAGAAAAACGCATGTCAAAAAAGTTATAAATTGATTTGCATGTCAATGAGTGAAAGTATTTGACCCCTTCGACTTAGTACCCTTGTTGGCAATCACAGAGGTCAGACGTTTCTTGTAGTTGGCCACCAGGTTTGCACACATCTTAGGAGGGATTTTGTGCCACTCCTCTTTGCAGATCCTCTCCAAGTAATTAAGGTTTCGAGGCTACTCGAACCTTCAGCTCCCTCCACAGATTTTCTATGGGATTAAGGTCTGGAGACTGGCTGACCCACTCCAGGACTTTAATGTGCTTCTTCTTGAGCCACTCCTTTGTTGCCTTGGCTGTGTGTTTAGGATCAATGTCATGCTGGAATACCCATCCACAACCCATTTTCAATGCCCTGGCTGAGGGAAGGAGGTTCTCACCCAAGATTTGATGGTACATGGCCCCGTCCATCATCATTTTCATGCGGTGCAGTTGTCCTGTCCCCTTAGCAGAAAAACACCCCCAAAGCATAATGTTCCCACCTCCATGTTTGTGGGGATGGTTTTCTTGGGGTTATAGGCAGCATTCCTCCTCCTGCAAACACAGTGAGTTGAGTTGATGCCAAAGAGCTCGATTTTGGTCTTACAGGCCACAACACTTTCACCCAGTTCTCCTCTGAATCATTCAGATGTTCATTGGCAAACTTCAGACTGGCCTGTACATGTGGTTTCTTGAGAAGGGGGGCCTTGCGGGTGCTACAGGATTTCAGTCCTTCACGGCGTAGTGTTTTTACCAATTGTTTTCTTGGTGACTATGGTCCCAGCTGCCTTGAGATCATTAACAATATCCTCCCATGTAGTTCTGGGCTGATTCCTCACCGTTCTCATGATCATTTAAAAATCCATGAGGTGAGATCTTGCATGGAGCACCAGACCGAGGGTGACTGACAGTTATTTTGTGTTACTTCCATTTGCAAAAAATTGCACCAACTGTTGTCACCTTCTCACCAAGCTGCTTGACGATTGTCATGTAGCCTATTCCAGCCTTGTGTAGGTTTACAGTCTTGTCCTTGACATCCTTGGGCATCTCTATGGTCTTGGCCATGGTGGAGAGTTTGGAATCTGATTGATTGATTGCTTCTGTGGACAGGTGTTTTTTTATACAGATAACGACCTGAGATTAGAGCACTCCTGTTAAGAGAGTGCTCTTAATCTCAGCTCGTTACCTGTATAAAAGAGACCTGGTAGCCAGGAATCTTGCTGATTGATAGAGGATCAAATACTTATTTCACTTATTGACATGCGAGCCAGAAGCGCTGCACCTCTACCAGCAATGGATGAGACGTAGTTTGAGAAGGAAGTAAGGACAAGGCTGGCATTTTACAGCGGAGCTCCGTCAGAGGAAACGTTGAGTGATGGCATAGCCACAGACCTACATAATGACCAGAGAGCAGCAGGCAAGCCAGCTATGTTTGGCAGATCGACAGTCCAGAGAAGGATCACCAGCGATGTTCGCTATCCAAGAGGGTAAACCCAAGATCCCTTATAATGCATTTATAACTCTCTGACACAGAAGAAGAAATTGCCGGCTTCCTCCAGAATTTTGAAAGTTTGTGCCACCTAAACATCAGTCGTGAAGACTGGGTACCCCTGTTGGCAGGAAAACTGTCTGTGCACGCAGCAGAGGCATACAGAACAGTAGCCAATGAGGACAGTAAAAACTGCACCCGGGTAAAGCAAGGCACCCTAACACGATATGCCAACACACCAGAGGCATTCCGAACAGGGATATCGGAAACTGAAAAAAAAAATGGAAAAAGATTTGCATGCAGAGTGGGCATGCAGACTACAAAGAGCTGCAGTCGAATGCGTTAAGGCCCATCAATCTACAACCATGAAGGAACTGCTCCAGCACTTTTTTAATGGGCTGGCCCCAGAAGTGCAAGAATGGGATTATAACCCCCTTAGTCTCACGGATGCAGCCAAGCTCGCAGACGAGTACCACAACCCCGGCTATTCTTGGCTATTCTCGAGGCCAGCTATTCCCGAACCAGGACAACCAGCACCACAACGTCATGGAGGTATGGTCAACCCTGCACTACACCGCTTTCAACCTCACACAACATTCGTTGTCACCAGTGTCAGCAATAGGGGCACGTCCAGAGAGAGTACACCCAGAACCCGAACAGGAACCGCACACGGGATTCGTCCCGGCCCACAACCAGTGAACAGAACAGCTGCCCACTGCTATCTGAGGCAGCTACCTGCAGCTTAGATCCTGACCCCACCGAGGAGCATTTGGGTATCTTACATGAGGCCGACCCAGTTCAGGCTGCCTCAGAAAAAAGACAACACCACAGACGGTGTGTCTAGAGGGAAAGAATGTCCAGGGACTTCGGGACACCTTAACCCTGATAAAGCACCACCTTGTTCTGGACACAGCACGTCGGGAGGCAGGGGGAGCCGTACACCGCTTACCAACCACCAGAGTGCATTTGAATGGTGGAGTGGGGTGGGAATTGTGGAAGTTGGCTTAATGCAGAAGCTACCCGCAGATGTGCTCCTTGGGAACGATTTGGGCAAACTGGCCTCAGCTTTTGTGCCCCAGCATTCATCACAGGAGTCCTACCCTGTGACCACCAGGCAGCAGGCTCGCACTGCGGACCAACACACACTCTGAGGCTCAGAGTTATCCCCCCACCCATAGAGAACATTCCCTGGGATTCCCCTGCTGACTTTGAAAGGGAGGTAGCCCTAGACCCCACGTTTGAGGTTTACAAGGATCGAGTCACCTCTAGTGAGGCAGAATTTGAGGGGGAGGAATACTCTTAGGACAATGAATTACTATAAAGGAATTCAGAAATGATAGTGGCTGGGTCCATACCGATCCCCATGAAATAGTTGGTAGTTCCCCAAAAGTATAGGCAGGAATTACTCCGGATAGCGCATGATATTCTGCTATCTGGACACCTGGGTGTCAGCAGGACCAAATACCGACTGACGCAAAACTTTTTCTGGCCAGGGATTGCAAAAGATATCCGCCAATATTGCCAGACATGTGACACGTGCCAGAGAGTAGGAAAGAGGGGAGACCACCACAAGGCGAAACTTCCCCCTCTCCCCATTATTGAAAAACCCTTTAGCAGGGTGGTCATAGACCTTATCGGGCCTTTAGTAAAACCCAGTCCCTCCGGCAAGAAATATATTTTGACCGTGGTGGACTATGCCACTAGATATCCAGAGGCGGTGGCATTGACCAATATCCATGCTGAGAAGGCTGCGGACGCTCTGATGTGGATTTTCCACAAGAGATTATTGTGGATCAGGGTACCCAATTCACAGCAGAGGTCACCCACCAGCTCTGGAGCCTATGCGGCTTTAAGCCAATAGTGAACTACCCACACAACCCACAGTCCAATCAACTATGCAAACGATTTAATGTAACACTAAAGCAGATGCTCCGAATGTTCATGACCACTAGCAGGGACCGTCCACCTGCAGGACATTTGTAATTGAGTACAATGGAATTTAAACGAGATTGGCACTCGGCATCCACTGAGTTTGAGAAAGCCTACCCTGGGAGAAACGCGTAAGTCACGTGGTGCCGATTTCACGTACCCAGCGTTCAGGGGAGAGGAGAAACAAGCGGCAACATCGGTGGACGGTGGACGATGTACCTGCATTAAGAACTGTAACTACCCCAAGAACAGTGAGCTGGCTAGATATCAATTGTATAAGCTATATATTTTTTTTATATATTTTTACATTTTATTAACTTTTAAACTGAAATAAAGCTGAGAAAATTTGGAAACATTTCCGGAGTAATTAATTTTCACATTGTTATGCAAAGCTGATACAAGTCATCAATCACAACACAAGTGTAACTGAAAAAGGTGAGAGCTCCACATAGGGTGCATATGGTGGAGGATCTCTACCTAATGTTATTACACCATTTAAGCCTTGTATCTCCCTAGATAAAAGTTTAACCCTTGGAGTGCTGGAAAAGAAAAAGAAGTGGTTATCGTTTGAGATTTGGACTGCTCATTTCTTGGACTCTCTGTGCTGAAAGTAGTCTATATATAATCAAAAAGCATTTTTCTATATGAATACATATTCTGTATATATTGCATCTAGATGGTGAATGGTTCTAATTGTAATTTCTTATTATTTCTTGTACTCTCCAATTGGAGAGTTTCCTAAAAGATTGTGCACTAACTCATTGTCAAATACACTAAATCATCTTTGGATATGTTATACACTCAGATCGGGGCTATCAGTGGATGTTCCGGAGTATGGTGGGGACACTTTGGGGGTACTCTATTTTTGTATGGATTTTCTGTACCTGAGAGATAATTGAATTATAGTTTTTTTTCTCATGCAATTATGTCTTAGGCACAGGGGATCTTGGGATTGATACCCCTGTTTTATTGTATTAGAGACCCCATTAGGAGGTCTGTGCATAAAAGCCGTGTGTGACCAGAATAAAAGTTAGTTAACTCCCAGAACTGTGTGTAGTCAGGTACTGGGGGAATGGGCTATATCTACTAGAGGATTAGAGAGGAGATAGAGGAGATATTCAGTCTCAGCATTGCAGCTCCGCTACACCATAGACATCAATCATCTTTATTCCCATCAATTATCTCTTTTTTTAACCGCCACAACCACAGGTGGAATTTAGAATCATGAATCAAATGAACACGCTGTTTAAATGTTTCTTTAAGGTACCCCTAAACTGGCATTTCAAATATTATGCATACCTGTATTTATTAAGTATTCAGTTTTGCTAGTCATATTTTAGTTATGACTTCTTTGTCCTTTAAAGGGTTATTGAAGCATCATGACCACAGAAGTGAAGTGGTCATGGTGTTTGGAATCTGTATGTACAGCGGTTCACTATAAAACACTGCACATTCACAGTTACCAGAACAAGGGTTAGCATTAATTCTGTTCGTTAAAGGCATCTCTCATCAGCATGCAGATCATGGTGACAACAGAAAACAAAATGGTAGCACGACTCCCCCCTCCATGGCGCCCAAGTCCTCCCCTCAGCCAGGTCTTCAGACTTCTCAGAGAAGAGGATCAGGCTGTGGAAATAACTAGTCCTGGGCTGGAGAAAATGTATCCTTTATTTTTTTATTTAATTTCAGGGCCGAAACAAGTCAGTAAGCGTTACCACAAAAACCGTGTATTAATAAAACACTATTTAATTGGCATTATTAATTAAGGAGGAAGTTTTGGTGTTCATTCTGCTCATATGTTAATATCATTTTTTTGGACCATTGGTTATTAGTTGGAAAAGCTTTTTCAAGTCCTGTGAGGTGTTCAATTTGAGATTTAATTGGATTAATGTGATGCTAACTGCTCTTTCCACAGAATTGCGATCACCTTGACTGTTTGATGTCAATTAGAGGGTTCTGTCTCACCATTCCATTGAAAGTGATGTTGAGAACTATTAACAGTGGGATTGTCATTGTGTCAGCGTTGTTTAATGGCTCATCAGCAGCTGTTAAAATGTCAATAAATATTGGATAGGAGATTGTGATCTGCCTATTTATGTTTACAATCATATATATCTCCTATTGGCAGTTAAATGTCCATTATGTAAGTATGATTTTTGTATACAAATATATGTGTGGTTTATTTAGAATTTTGCTCACCTTACCAAATTAATTTGCTCCTATCTCATCAGTCATTTAAAGGGTCTAGGAAACATAACTAGTTTAAACAAAAAAGGAAAATATATTGTCTTGGTCAGTCGAACAATCGGTCATTCGGCCATGACTAGACAAAGTTGCTGTCATTTCTCAGAAACATTGAAATTGTTTTCTAGAAGTGCATACTGGAATTATCATCAGAAGAAAATAAAATAAATTTTAAAAATGGGTATGATTTACTGCACAGCACAAGCTTTATTTCCTGGAGAGATATTCTAAAAATAAAAATATGGCTTTCATCATATTTATAGGAAGATGGGTGGGGGGCACTTTAATTAATTACAGCCTGCAACATTGTACTGATTGAATCCCTGACCCCAACACTTGTAAGGTCATGAAGTAATAGATTAGTGCTGCTTGGAATATAAGGAATGGCGTTTGCAATGGGAAGCTCATTATATGAGATGTCAGGTCATGTAAATCATCAGAAACAAATATAAACATCCATCAGAAAAATGCAGATAGTGATTACTGGCAGCAGAGTGAACATGTAAGATGGGGCTAAATATATTTCATCTGATACTCACTAAGGGATGGATTAGGAGGAGGATTTGGATAGAGTTAAATAAATATGCATGCTGCACATGTTTGGGGTAAATTATTCTCTCTTGGAGGAAGGAAATCAAATTAAACTGGCATCCATACTGGCACGAAGCAAATTTAATACTATAGGTCAAGAGTACTCAAATGCTAGTTTTATAGCTGCTGGCAAATCATATCTTCCATCAACCCTTGCCAGCCACTTCCTATGTTGTGGGCTGGCAAAGGATCATAGGATTAGTAGTTCAAATCCAGAATGCACGCCAGGCTGCCTGCCAATCATTTTGGCTGGAACACAGAAGGCTGGCCATTAGGGGTCCTAGTGTCCTAATCACAGTGCAAGCAGGTCTATTGATGCACTGGTGCTATGATCAATGTGAACGGCTCTCAAAAGCGGGACAACAGGGAACTAAGGTGGGACAGGACTCGAGATCGGGATTGTCCCACCAAATTTGGGACAGTTTTGAGGCATGGTGTTAAAGTGAACTAATCCCAGTGGCAATGTTATATTTCTTTAAGTATGTCTTGAGACGGAATCTTTTGTGTTTTGTTTTCAGTGTAATAGTTTGAATTACATCAATGATTTATTCACAAATCACTGAGATGTAATAAAATGACAATGGAATCACAGAATATTGCTGTGATGGATCTGAGTTGGGGAGGTTTTCCAAACTAGCTTTTTCAGCCTAAACTTTGCAATTTGATTTTCAATTCATCACAATTAGATATTTAGTGAATACATTCCTTGTTGGTTATTTTTTAATCATCATTATTATTATTTATAAAGCAGCAGAATATTACGCAGTGCTGTACATTTGGTGCAAGAGAAATACCAATAAATTTAAATTGTATATTTGGCATACAGGAATCATCTGTAATGTCACACACATAGTTGGCCTTCCCAACAGCTCCAGATATATGCGCCTGGGTGGTATGATCCATGAACAAAATAGTACAATAAGGATGCGCCCAAAATGGATACTAAAATATATGATCCATACCTGTGGATATGTCACTCAGCTTGGTTTAAATTGGAGGGAAATACCTGTGAACACTCAAAACTTCAACTGGCCCTTGACCCTGACCTACCATCTACAAGGAACCAAGCTGAGCAACATATCCACGGGCAGGGAACATACTGTCCATATCTTGAGCTCAACATTAATTTTTTGGGTATTTTTGATTGGCATGCAGGCTAATTAAAAATAATTCCAAGTGCTCTCATCTGGTTAGAAAAGTGGAAACTTGTAAAACATTGGTAGTCAGAACTGGGATGTATTGGCTACACATGGATTTCTGCCGCCTTAGGCAAAGATCCATTGTGCCGCCCCTCATGTCACTAACTCACTGACAGACACACTGGCAGACACACTCACTGACAGACACACACACACACAGACACTTGCTGACAAATATACACTCACTGATAGGAAACATCCCGGTGGGCGCCCCCAGCAGGCAGGTGCCCTAGGCGAATGAATAGTTCACCTAACGGTGGCGCCGGCCCTGTGGCTATAATGCACAGATAATAGTAAAACCATTGGGCTGTATTTTCTTAGCAGCGTACAGGTCTACTCAGGGCCGGCGCCACCTGTAAGGCGACCTAGGCAGCCACCTAGGGCGCACCTTAGCAGGGGGCGCCGGATCCCTGCGCCCGGCGGCTCCTCATGCTGCGCCGCCTGAGCGCTTTTACAAGCCTCAGGCGGCGCAGCACTGCTGTGGAGGGCGGCCGGATTGGAGTGACCGGCGGAGGGAAGCGCTGAGCACTTCCCTTCAGTCCGCCGGCGGCCGGGAACAGGAAACAGAGGTTGCTGTCCCGCGTTCCGCGCCGCCCGGCCACGCTACATAGGCAGGAGGGGGAGGAAATAAGGACCACCGGTGGGGGGGTGAGTTAGGAACACCAGGGGAGGGGGAGTAAGGAACACAGGGGAGGGGAAAGGTGAGAAGGACCACCAGGGGAGGGGAGGGTGAGTAAGGACCACCAGGAGGGGGGGTGAGTAAGGACCAGGGAGGGGAGAGGGGGGAGGAAGGAACACCAGGGAAAGGGGAGGCGAAACACAGGGGAGGGAGGAGGGTAAGGACCACCAGGGAGGGGGGGAAGGTGAGTAAGGACCACCAGGAGGGGGGTGAGACCACCAGGGGAGGGGGTGAGCAAGGAACACCAGGGGAGGGGAGGAGGGTAAGGACCACCAGGGAGGGGGGGAGGTGAGTGAGTAAGGACCACCCACAGGGGAGGCGAGTAAGGAGGGGGAGGAGTAGTAAGGACCACTGGGGGAGGAGAGGGATGGGGGTAGTAAGGACCACTAGGGGAGGAGGGGGGGAGTAAGGACCACTGGGGGAAGAATGGGGGGAGTAAGAACCACTGGGGGAGGAGAGGGGGAGTAAGAACCACTGGGGAAGGGGGGGTGAAGGAACACAGGGGGACGGGGGGTGGGGAGTAAGGACCACTGAGGGAGGAGGGGGGGTCCACTAAGGGGTTTGGGAGAGGGAGGACCACTAAGGGGGGAAAGGACTACTAAGGGGGGGTGAGGGGAAAGAGGATAATGACCACTGGGGGGGGGATTACCACTAAGGGGGTGGGGGGAGGAGGGGAATGTCTACTAAGGGGTTTGGGAGAGGGAGGGCCACTAAGGGGGAAGGGGGGACTGAGAAGACCACCAAGGGGGGACTACAGGGGGCCAAGGGAGAGCACTAAGGGACAGAGGGGGAGAACACGGAGGGACAGCAGGGAAGGGGAAATCAATAATTGACAGGGGGGGAGAGCACTATGAAAAAAATAAAGAGCAGCTCCCCTCTCAGTCTCTATCCTACCCCACAAACCCTCTCTTTTACACTACACACATCCACAATGCATCCCCCCCCACACACACACACAGAAACATACAATGCATTCCTACTCAGACACACCCGAAACACACAATGCATCCCTTACGTTCACACAAACACTCATTCTCTTACACACAGAAACAAAATGCATCTCTTACACAATCAAAAATCCTTGCACCAGCCCTGGGTCTACTAGCTATTTTCTGATATATGTCAATAGATGAATCACTGTGCAGTTAGCAGAGTGAACCTTTGATATGCTAAGAGAATACAGCCCACTATAGGCCTGCAGAATTTTCCAGGTCAGAAGGTAATATCTGTAAGTTACCTTTAATCCCTTAAGGACCAAACTTTTGGAATAAAAGGGAATCATGACATGTCACACATGTCATGTGTCCTTAAGGGGTTCAAGGAACATTCTAAGCATAATCACTTAAATCTGATGTAGTAATTATGGTGTCAGGGTTGCCCCAGCCCTCCCAGGTTAAGTGGACAAAGTATTTAAGAATGAATTGACAACTTACCTGGGGTCTGCCAATGCAGGACCATTGCAAGAATATTTTGAATATAGAGGAGAAGATGCACCCTTAAATGTGTCTGTCAGATAGAGAGGAAGGATCACTGGCAGTCTCCTAAGGGTCTAGCAGAACACCAAAAAAAAGAAGACTCGATGCTCAAAAACATTTGGGGTGGATGGGGCACCTGGCATCTACAGAGGTAAAGAAATGCCCCAAACATTAAACATTTATATTGGCTGTTAACGTTGGTGTGCTTCCAAGTTGTATGGATATTAATATTTGTTTACTAAATCGATCCATTAGTTTTACTGGACACCGATGATTATTGTTGGGATGTAATGGAATTTCGGTGGGAAGACCTGTCTGGTTTGTCTTGGTGTGATGGTGTGTGGTCCTCAATTTGCTGTAAAAAAAAAAAATTCTGAGATTTTGGCAACAGTGAATTCCCCAGGGAAACCATAGAAAGCTAGATAGATAGCTGATTTGTTAACTATGCTTGTGCCTGATTCAAGTAGGTTAGTGTCTAAAAGATCTGATAAAGATCGGAACTTCCATCTATAGGTTGACGTTTAGTAGTTCCAGTACTCTCGAGACTGTAAGCTTGTTTGAGCAGGGTGCTCATCTACCAATTATTCTTATGTAGAGTTGAGCGAACCCGGACTGTAAAGTTTTTTGGACCCCGGACCTGATCACGGACATATCACTGTATGTTCGGGTTGGAGTTCGGTGTTCGGCGATTTAATGGCGCGTTTTGAAAGGCTGCAGGGCATCCAATTAACAAGCGTTTGACTCGTGTGCCCTTAGAAGCCATCATAGCCACGCCTACTAATGGCATGGCTGTGATTGGCCAGTGCAGCATGTGACCCAGCCTCTATATATAAGCTGGAGTCGCGTAGCGCCGCACGCACATGCGGTCTTATTAGTGTAGGGAGAGGATGGGAAAAGAGTTCTGCAAACTAGAACATTAGTGGAGTGGGGTGCACTTCATATCTAAGAGTCAAATAGAAGCTTCAAATACCGCGGTAACAGAGTTTTAAAAAGTAAATTTTTTGGGTGCTAAATAGTACATTAGTGGGATAGTACATTAGTGGGGTGCACTTCATATCTGAGAGTCAAATAGAAGCATCAAATACTGCTGTCAAATTGCAGTTTTAAAACTTAAAATTATTTGGGTGCTAAAAAGTACATTAGTCGACTAACAAACAGATTCACCTAGCGTGTAACTCAGCATATAGAAACCACTGCGCTAGCTCAGCTACACTAGCATAGTCAAGCATCATTTGTTATTAATTTAAGCATAACCTGTTTTTTCATTTCATCATCTACTTTTACTTTGGTAAGGAAAACGTTTAGTCATGTTGGATAAAAAAAATAAATGTGCGAATATCTATGTCACTGTATACAATGTACAATTCTTGCATTACGCCACTGTGGCGTCTGTTGAAGCCTTGTACCCACCCGCACAACAAAAAGAAAGAATAAAAAAAAAAAAAAAAGTACATTAGTGGGGTGCAATTCATTTCTGAGAGTCAAATAGAAGTGTCTAATAGTGTGCTTACAGCGCAGTTCTAAAAATTCTAATTTTCTGGGTGCTAATATGCTAAATAGTACATTTGCGGACTGCACTTCATATCTGAGAGTCAAATAGAAGCATCTAATAGTGTGCTTACAGCGCAGTGGTAAACATTCTTATTTTCTGGGTGCTAATCTGCTAAATAGTACATTTTGGGGCCTGCTCTTCATATCTGAGAGTCAAATAGAAGCGTCTAATAGTGTGCTTACAGGGCATTGGTAAACATTCTAATTGTTTTGCTGCTAATCTGCTAAATAGTACATTTTGGGGCCTGCACTTCATATCTGAGAGTCAAATAGAATCGTCTTATAGTGCAATTACTGCACAGTTGTAAACATTCTAATTGTTTTGCTGCTAATCTGCTGCTTACATTGGTGTTTTAAAAAGTCACATTTAAAAAAAAAAAATGTTTGGTGCTAAATAGTATATTTGGGGTGTTCACTTCATATCTGAGAGTCAAATCGAAGCGTAACTTTGATTTGAATTTACTACATCGGTCACTTGTAATATTGTTTCACACCTACAACACTTGTTACACAGATCTAAGTGATAGAAAACAGATTGATATTTTCTACACTAGAAACTACAAGATAACAAGTTGTTATATTTAAACCAGTGATCAATAGCTAAGAGGTACTTAAACAATATTGTAATTCTGGGGCAATACCCTCACAAGTCAAACTGAGTGGTCAGTTTATAGAGAAAACTGTTGCCTGGATACAATTCTAAAACAAATTTCCATATGTCCTTTGCAGACTTTACATGCTGGAAAAACACAAGTGCCAACTGCTGTGGCTTTCTGCAGTGTGCATACCGGCAAGGAGGGCAGGGTTGAGGAGTGGGTGGAAGATGATGTGTGCTAATCTGCTAAATAGTACATTTTGTGGCCTGCTCTTCATATCTGAGAGTCAAATCGAAGCGTCTAATAGTGTGCTTACAGCGCAGTGGAACACATTCTTATTTTCTGGGTGCTAATCTGCTAAATAGTACATTTGCAGACTGCACTTCATATCTGAGAGTCAAATAGAAGCGTCTAATAGTGTGCTTACAGCGCACTTGTAAAAATTCTAATTTTCTGGGCGCTAATCTGCTAAATAGTACATTTTGGGGCCTGCTCTTCATATCTACAAGTCATGCTACAACAAAATTAAACAAGTTTTAAAATATCTATGGGCCAACCAGTGGCTGTAAACAACCAAGTTTTACTGGGTTACATTCATGACTACACACTCTAGTGAACAGGACCTTCATGTAGTGTTTTTTTTTTTTTAAATCATACAGCATCCTTTCATGTGCTTTTCAGATGTCATATTGTGAATTACCATTTTTTATTATTTTATCTTTTTATTGTTTTGTACGTTTTACATAGTTAAACATAAGCTTGGTACAGCGAGATTACATTGAGATTACAGTTTCGGTATTTCACTATTTTAAACAGTACTAAAACTTCACAGAACATCAGGTACAGTTTGTATTAGAGTCATCACAAATATTTTGGTAAATGAAACTTCTGAGAGAAGATAACATAACAAGTAAAAATACTGTAGCAATAGATAATTGAAAAGAAACAATACATTAGTTCAATACCATGTGTCCTGGTATACACCGGTGCGCTTCATGTGTAGATAAAGGGATAACTCCCCTCAATGGGTTGGAAAACCAAGGTTCAGAGGGGAACTATTGAATAGTAGGAAAAAAACAGGGGTATAGAGGTAGGGGTGGTGTGTTGCTATCCCCTCAGGGAAGCAAGTTTGAGTGACGGTTAAATGTGTCTTGTCAACTGGTTACTTTCAACCCATTCCCACCTCGACAGGGGAGGAGGGAGAGGAGGAGAAAGCAGCAGTAGTAGTGGTGGTGGAAGAAGCAGAGGTATATGAATAGAGCTTGTATTTTCAATGTGGATACAGGTATGTGTTAGATTAGTCTACTGTGATAGGGGAGATTTGCAGTGTATGTGTTTAATCCATGGATCCCATATGGACAAGAATTTAACATGTCTCCCTACTTTAGCTAAAGTGATTTCTTCCATCAATTTAATATTGTCAACTCTCAGTATCCATTCTCGAATTGAAGGTGGTTTGGGTTGTTTCCAATATTTAGGGATTAGTTGGGAAGCCGCCATGACTAAGTGACGAAACAGGTCTGTCTCTAGTGTCGTGAGTTTGTGGGGTGGTAGGAAAAAGATATAGTATTCCGGGATACATGAGAAAGTCTTATGAAATATTAGTTGTATGATTGTGGGAATCCTCCTCCAGAATTTATGTATCATTGGGCATTGCCACCAGATGTGGGTGTGGTGAGCATTTGAGGTATTACATCTCCAGCAGAGATCTGGAGATGAGTGGTAGAATTTGTGGAGTTTAGCGGGCGTATTGTGCCAGCGGTTACTTTTTTGTAATTACATTCTTGTGCGTACGTTGAGATAGAGGATTTATGGATGGAAATAAAGGCGTTCTTCCATTGTTGGATAGTGAAGTTAGTTTGTAGTTCTTCTGTCCACCTTAGAGTGAAGTTAGGGAGATTTTGTGGGTATGCCTCTCTAATTATTGAGTGTAGGGTGGAAAGCGTTTTTACCTTTGGTGGGTGGGTGGTGCATAAAAGCTCAAATCTAGTGAGAGGTCTATTACCTTCTGGTAAAAGTGACTGGGTTTTGATGACGTGGTTCAGTTGGTCATGGAAAACGATTTGGACCCCCGTGTGAGTGTTAGACAAGGTAAGTTCATGTAGGGGTTTTAGTTTATTTCCTTTTGTTGCGTCGCTTAACTTCAGGAAGGGGCCATCATATTTAAGTCCAAGTTGTTTCCCTGTGGTTCCTTTGTGGAAGTGAGGGTTTAGAGTTAAGGGATATATAGGAGAGGGGAAGGGCGAAATATTCGTTTGCGTCCTTAACCTGAACCAGATGTGTAATGTAGGAGAAATCGTTGGGTGTTTAGTTTTTCCACGAGTCGGGGGTCCTTATGAAGCCAGGGATATGCATGGAGTGGGGTGTCTATAAAGCTGTTTTCTAGTGCAACCCATTGGAGTATATTGGGTGTTTTTGTCCATTCATAGAGTCTTTGTAAATGGGTCGCTTTATAATAAACATCTATGTCTGGAAGGTTTAGTCCCCCTTGGTCCTTTTTTTTAATTAGCGTATGGTATGCTAGGCGTGGAGGTTTGTGGGCCCATATAAATTTCAAAAATAGTGACTTAAGAGAGTGGAAGAATTTAGTTGGGATTTTGAGTGGAATCGTTTGAAGGAGGTAGAGGATACGGGGGAGGATGTTCATTTTGAGTATATTAACCCAGCACATTAACCCAAAGCATGGTTTATGCCATCTATTTAGGTCTTTTGTGATGGAGTCAACTAGAGGAGGGAAGTTGATCGAGTAGGTAGATGTTAGGTTAGCGGGAAGGTGTATTCCTAGGTACTTAATTGATTTGGATGTCCAGTTAAAGGAGAATTTGGATTTGATCTGATTGTTCAACGAGTCTGTCGAGAAAATTGGCATCAGGTTGCATTTTGCGAGATTGGCCTGGAAGAATGAGAGTTTACCGTATGATTCCATTTCGGAGATAATTATGGGGATGGTCGTGAGAGGCTCTGATATAGTAAAGAGGAGATCGTCCGCAAACGCTGTAATTTTATAGTTTTGACTATTAACCTGGATTCCTCGGATGAGTTCATTGTCTCGAATGCCTTAGAGGAATGGTTCTAAGACTAAAATAAACAAAAGTGGTGATAAGGGGCAGCCCTGTCTCGTGCCGTTTGAAATATTCACCCCGTTTGATAGTTGGCCATTGATTCTCAATTTCGCTGTTGGTTTCGAGTAGATCATATCTATCCACTCCAGCCATCTAGTGCCAAAATTTAAATATCGCAAGGTGTGTTTCAATAGTGTCCAGTTGACTCTGTCAAAAGCTTTTTCGGCATCAATAGCCAACAGGGCGCTCTGTGTCTTATGTGTTTGGGCCCAGTGGATGATATTGATAATTTTTGTGGTGTTGTTTTTAGCTTCCCTACCTAGCACGAAGCCTGCCTGGTCTGGGTGTATTAGAGTCGGCATGAGTGGTTTAAGTCTGGTGGCCATAATTTTAGTCAGTATCTTTAGATCAATATTTATAAGTGAAATAGGTCTGTAGTTTCCGCAAATGGTTGTGTCTTTTCCCGGTTTCGGAATGATTGAGATAGTCGCCTCAAGGGCTGAACTTGGAATGTGGGATGAAATATGTCTCATATTGTAGGCCTCAATAAATGGTTGTGCTAGTATATGCGAAAGTTCCTTGTAGTACTTTCCTGTATAGCCATCAGGACCTGGGCTTTTACCTAGGGGTAGTAAAGACTTGACCGTGGCATGAAATTCTTCTAGAGTTATTGGGTTATCAAGAAATGCTGTTTCGTTGGCAGGAATAGTATGCTTAACCCTTGACTTTAGGAATTCTAGTACCGGTATATTTTCAGCTGTGGGTTTTGTATTGTGAGGTTATATAGTTGTGAGTAAAATTTGTGGAAGGATTCCAGTATATCTGGCATGTGGCATGTTAGGGTGCCATCATCTTTCCTGATTTCAGAGATGAAAGAGGATTGTCTTTCTAATTGTATAGATTTTGCGAGAAGTTTGCCTGCTTTGCCCCCTTGAGTGTAGTATGTGTTTTTTGTTAAGGATAGTTTACGCTTAGCGTGTAAGTGTAAGATAGCTGTCAGCTCAGTTCGTTTACTTGAAAGTAATTTAAGCTCATCTAGTGTAAGGGTGGTTTTGTGTTTGCTTTCTAGGTTTTTAATGTCTCTAGTGATTTGTTCTATTTTCTTTTCCCTATTTTTTTTAAGTATTGCCGCTGATTTTATTAGTTCCCCTCTTAGGACTGCTTTATGAGCTTCCCACGTCATGATTGGTGTTGTGTCAGGACGGGTATTTTCTGAGAAGTAATTTGATGCTAACTCCTGTATCTTGGTCAAGATTCCTCTGTCGTTCAGTATTAAGTCATTTAGTTTCCATTGAGAGAATGGGATAGATGCTACTGGGATGGATAGGGTCAAGGTCATAGGAGCATGATCTGACCAGGTGATCGCGCCATAGGTAGCTGCTCGTATGAGAGGGAGATATCTATATTGGAGAAAAATTGTGTCAATTCGAGAGTATGTGCCTAAAGGGGGGGAGTAGAAGGAGTAGTCTTTTTTAGTGGGGTGAGTGGCTCTCCAACTGTCTTAAAGCTGGGCTTCATAAAGATAATTTTTAAAGAGAGTCCGTGTTTGAGATTGGTAGTCTCTAGATTTGGAAGTAGTGTCTAGATTTCCATCCAGAGCAATGTTGAAGTCGCCTCCCACTATGAGAATTCCATCTTGAAACACTGAGAGTTTACTTAAGATTTTTGTAAGAGCGTGGTTCTATTTTTTATTTGGTAGGTATATATTTGCCAAGGTGATTTGAGTATTACCGATTTTACCTTTTACGAACACAAACCTACCAGAGTAATCTGCCAAATGTTCTTGATATGTGAATTGTAAGTGTTGCCCTATAAGAATTGCTACTCCTCTGGATTTAGTTTCAGAGAAATGGCTAAAGTATCCCACTGGAAAGTCTTTGTTACGCAATTTGGGAGGGGAATCTTTCCTAAAATGCGTCTCTTGTATAAACACTATGTGTGCTTTGTTCCTCTTGAAATCTGTAAGCGCAATTGATCTTTTTTCAGGAGTATTTAAGCCCCTTGCGTTTTGTGTGTGAATAAGTAAAGTAGTCATAATCACTATTGTAGATGCAGGACTAACTCAGAAAAAGTTAGGTATATTGTAGAGGTTCCTACCAGAGGCGATGTAAATTTATGCTGCTGGTTCTGAAAGAATGATGTTACAGTAATTGACGGGAATTGTAAGGTAGAAGACTTTGGGGTAGCTTGGTGGGAGATTGTGTATGTCCTATAGTTCGGATTCAGTCGTATTGATAATGTCTCACCCAGCAGAATATTGTCAAGTGCGTCTAGAGCAAAGCAGCTCTGGTGAGACAAATCTGGGGGAATATCACTGTAAGATTAGTTGGAAAGTGTTTAACAGGTTTCGAGGTCTTGGTTTCCCAAAGTTTAGATTATCGCTTGATCGACCAGTTTATAAATAGCAAATGAACTAGATGCAGTTATGCAGTGGAGCAGATATATAATACAACAAAATAACACTTGTACTGTACAAGAACAATTAACAATTTCCAATAACTTGAAATACCTTGCTTGCCTAGTGTGAGCGTCCTCTTTGCACTGAGGGGTTAGTTCTCAGCTTATTAAGTTCATGAGAAACTAGATGTCTCGCTGGATAAGGTCTTATTAGACCTGGTTACTAAGGGAAGACAAAGAGTAGGTGAGGGAAAGGTGGAATAGATGTGGGAGGGAGGTAGGAAGGAAGAGGGGAAGAGGGAGAAGGATGGGAGAGTAAGATAGAAAGATTAGGAAGAATTTTCCCTATGGGGAATGTAGTTCAATCTCGATGCTGGAGATTGAACCGGTAGGTACTTGGGGTCGTGTACTTGCGTTTAGGCTGGTGACCCAAGTCACAATCCAATATATTAACTAGTTGTAGTGGAGAAGTACGGTTGTATGAGTTCCCTCTCTGTCTGGTGGGGTTTGTTGGGCATCTGTGAACCTTTCTACAGTTAATACTGGGATATAAAATGTCTCTGTTAGGTCGGGGTCATCGTTGAGAAACTTGATAACTATGTAATGGTGTTAGGTGATAACGCTATAATCAACCTCCTTAGATAGATATGTATACAATTTAATTATAGTTTTTTTTTTTTTTGTGATAAGTAATAATGAACTTATGATGATGCTAGTTTTATATGGCTGTTACAGTCGTTGTATTGGTAGAGAGATAGTGTCTGTGCAAGAGCAATTCGAGATAGGGAAAGAGGTGGGGATCTTGGAGCTATTTAAATCGCGGATGACAGCAATAAGAGTCTCAAAGTAAGTGCATTGACTGCTATGGGTTATGTAAGCTAGTGCTGCTTGTTGTCGTTATGGGTTTGTGATAGGTACCCCTGGGACTTGCGGGGTCAAAGGTGGAATAGTTATCTATGCTCAACCGTAAGTCAGAGGAATCACATGTTGCCACGTGTGCATCTCTTATTAAAGTGTTATGCGGTAAAGTAACATCCAACTTCTCGGTAATGGAGCACATTATAGTAACATGTCACCTCTAGAAATACTGTAAATTTGGGTATTCAGTAACAGGCGCGTGTGATAGAATAAAGTCTAGCAAGTTAATATTGTTCCATAGCAAACAATGGCCATAATGATTATAACTATTGGCAATATTATATAGTGTTTGTTAACTTTTCTGCCTTAGGTCAGAGGAATTATATGTTGCCCCGCGTACACCTCTTAACGAAGCGTAATGCGGCATAGCAACATCCAATTTCCCGGTAATGGAGCCCATTATAGCAACCCACCACCCCTAGAAACATTTTACGTTTAGATGTTCAGTAAAAGGCGTGTGAGTTACAACAAATTCTAGCGAGTTAACATTATTCTATAGGTGAATTACCAATTTTTGTGTAGCCTGATTTTTTTAAAAAAAAAGTGAAAATAAGTGTTATTGTGATCCCTTCATATACTGAAGCATTAATATACATTTCTTTATTGTGTAAAGACACAACTACAAAGTTAAAAACCAAACACCAAAACAACGTGCCAGACAATCTACCTGTGCGTGGCTAGTGTGATATAATAAGTCTACAACTTAAAAATGCAATAACCCACAGAAGATGGGCGAGAATTTGTTTTGCAAATGGAACTTTGATTTGAATTTACTACATCGGTCACTTGTAATATTGTTTCACACCTACAACACTTGTTACACAGATCTAAGTGATAGAAAACAGATTGATATTTTCTACACTAGAAACTACCAGATAACAAGCTGCTATATTTAAACCAGTGATCAATATCAAGAGGTACTTCAACAAATATTGTAATTCTGGGGAAATACCCTCACAAGTCAAACTGAGAGGTCAGTTTATAGGGAAAACTGTTGCCTGGAGGAAATTCGAAAACAATTTTCATATGTCCTTTGCAGACTTTACATGCTGGAAAAACACAGGTGCCAACTGCTGTGGTTTTCTGCAGTGTGCATAGGAGGGCAGGGTTGAGGAGTGGGTGGAAGATGATATGGAATCAAGGTCATGCGAGTGACATGTGCAGTTTGGATGAAGAGGCGCTGGTCGCACAGAGGCACCAGCACAGCATAATAGGGAGGAGGGTGCAAAAGCGGAGCGACCGTCCCCTAGCGCTTGTCGGCATGTATTAGCTCGAGAAGTACCAGTTATCCAAATAATACATGTAGCGATCAAAGGATCCATAATAGAAAGTTCGGGTTCGCACCAGATTTAATGATCCATTCGTAGTTTCACAGTGAGGTGGGCAGTCCGGTGACCAGGACTCAGACACTCTCTGGGCGGCAGTCGGACGACCGGGACCCAGTATGCCTGATGTTGAAGTTAGGAGTCACAGTGTGGAATGGATTAGCAGGGTCTGGTGCAGGGTAACCGCACGCCCCCTGGTGTTGAGCACCAGCATTTGTGCAGCCACACACCAGGACCCTGATGCAGCTTCAGTAAAAAGAGTACTTGATACCAGAAGCCATCACCAGACTGATCTGCAACTTGGAACAGAATGTGACATTCACTGTAGCAGCTGTGCGCACTTTTGGAGTTGTCACCCTGCTGCTGCTCGCCTGTCTGCGCTGCGTAACTTCGGCCTTCCCACTCACCGCCTCATGAGACTGTGCGAGCAGCAGCAGGCGATAGTGGAGTTTCAGCTGCAGCACGCACGGGTCAGTGGCTCTGCACCAGACTTCCCTCCAATTGATCAGAGTTAAAGGATTTCAAGTGGACACATTACAATTACAGGGCCTCTAAAGAGTCCTGTATTGTAATTTGTCATCACTACATGTCCGCGTCGGGAGTGGGTCATTTGCGCGCCTGCTGCCTTCCTTGCATGTGGTAGCCATTTCTCAGGGTCTCTGTATGGAATGGAACCCTGATTCCCCGTGGTCACCATGGTAGGGGCAGAAACTGGAATCGAAAGTTGATATGGATGACATCCGCATGCAAAGTCGCCACCACGGGGATGTGCGATTGGCCCGAGGTTCTCTAGAGTCAACAAAGTGCCTGCGCAACTGTAATGTCAACAGCTACTCTGCGGAAAAGAGTTGTCTTTTTTTATATGTCCCAATATTTTGGGGGCTACCCCAATTAAAATTATATATATATATATATATATATAAAAAACAGTGTTGGCTACCTCATCCTCCTCCTCCACCGCCACGGTCACCGTCTCCTCAACCTATGGGTCATTTAGTATAAACTAGGTACACATTAGCAGAGGCTTGTGAAGGCCTTTTCTCCATGCATCAGGAGTTGAGCATTTCTCCATGCATCAGGACTGCAAGAATGCACCGCAGGCCTCAAATGTTTCTTTTTTTGTATGTCCCAATATTTTGTGGGCTACCACAATTAAAAAAACAACAACATAAAAAACAGTGTTGGCTACCTTATCCTCCTCCACCACCACCACGGTCACCGCCTCCTCAACCTATGGGTCACTTAGTATAAACTAGGTACATATAAGCAGAAGCTTGTGAAGGCCATTTCTCAATGCATCAGGACTGCAAGAAATGCACCGCAGGCCGCAAATGTTTATTTTTTTGTATGTCCCAATATTTTGTGGGCTACCACAATTAAAAAAAACAAACAAACATAAAAAACAGTGTTGGCTACCTCATCCTCCTCCTCCACCGCTGCTCACACCTACACCACCATGGTCAACGCCTCCTCAACCTATGGGTTACTTAGTATAAACTATGTACACAATAGCAGACGTTTGTGAAGGCCTTTTCTCCATGCATCAGGAGTTGAGCATTTCTCCATGCATCAGGACTGCAAGAAATGCATTGCAGGCCGCAAATGTTAATTTTTTTGTATGTCCCAATATTTTGTGGGCTACCACAATTAAAAAAAACAAACAAACAAACATAAAACACAGTGTTGGCTACCTCCTCCTCCTCCACCGCCGCTTCCACCTACACCGCCACGGTCACCGCCTCCTCAACCTATGGGTCACTTAGTATAACCTATGTACACAATAGCAGAGGCTTGTGAAGGCCTTTTCTCCATGCATCAGGAGTTGAGCTCAGTTTGAACAATGAAAGAGAATACCCTGCACTCCAACCCTCTCTCAAATGGATAATTCTGGTGATCCTCCTGACAGCCATGCTTTAGATATTGATTTATGTTCTTCCAAAGCTAAACTCAAAGATTCCATCTAGTGCTATTTTATGGCTCAGCTGTATTTTTAATTTTTATGTTATTTTAAGTGATTTATGTTACGGTACCCTCAGCATCAAATGTACAAACCGCCGTTTAGTGAATCCTCCCCTCTCGCAATAACACAGGCTTCATTCGTATCAAGTGCAATCATACAAATCGCAAGCAGGGGAACGCTGTAATCTCATGAACGGGACCTGTACAGGCACTTCACGAGCTCCAAACTCGCGAATCGCCAATAGTAGCTGAACGCATATATCTCCCAAGCGGCTAATAATCCCATCCGGCAGTCTCTAGTCGTCGGTAATAAATCCTCCCAATAACGAGACCAAGCTCCGCATTTAGGGTAAAACATGAACTGGCTTTACTGTGGGCTACCTGCCCGTATTTATGCAGTTCTCCCACTTGGTGGACACTTCCCTAGGGGACCAAATGGGAGACTGTAACAATAGACAGACATATGGCAGGTTAGGACCCACAGACACAGAATATTCCCAACATGATTTATGATTTCCTCCCCTCTGCCCTGGCGATAATTGAGAAGTAATTCAATTATCTCCAGGACAGAGGCAAATCGCCATTTTAAATTCAACACAAAAAACACAAAAATATATAACTTTACAATTGTCGAACATTTCCCATTCGTATCACATATCCCCAGATAGCCTGGATCTGAGTGCATGTTATTGGCGAATAGCGCTCAGATCCCAAACGTATCCCTGGTCTTTCGCATGGTTTAAAATGGCCGCCGCCTCGTGGTCAACATACGAACAACGACCACCCTGTATTCGGTTTTAATTGAGAAGTGTCTGCGGTTAACCACAACGTTCTAATTGGGATCAAGAGGTTAACCAGCAGCACACTTCTCTTCTGGGTGGCCGTCCGTTCGGTAGTTTTGTTCGGCAAAAAAACGTCAATTATACGAACAGAGGCATACGAATGAGTAATTCCACGAAAAGGCAAAACAGACGAACCAGCAATCCCAGGTTATACAGATGGATCTGTCACAATTTCCCTATCCACATTTGTTTGCAGGGCACTTGTCCTACTCTCACCCCCATTTTTCTTGCTTTTGCAGCTCTCTAGCTCTTTCCAGGAGTTTTTTTAGAGGCATTTTGTGTCCAAGAATTCGGGTCGCCATTGACTTTAATGGGGTTTGGGTTCTGGGTCAAGTTCGAGCCCGAACCCGGACTTTTTTTCAAAGTTTGGCCGAACCCGCCGGACCCAAACATCCAGGTGTCTGCTCAACTCTGTTCTCATGTCATTGTGTAATTGTCTCATTTATTGTAAAAATTTCCCCCCTTTCATAATATTGAAATGCGCTGCAGAATTAGTTGGTGCTATATAAATACCAATAATAATAATGCTAATAGTTCATGAATGCCCTTCAGTATGTTCTTAACTGGCTGTGATGTCATGAATGTAATTTTATTTGGAGCAAGGGTCAGCATGTTGTGTTGTATGCCTACTGTCAAGATCTTACCTGGTGTGGAGTCCGACGTGCAGAGTTATATGCTCACCCTTGCAAATAAACACAGACCAAGGTGACCAGGTAAGAAGTCACCTGGGCTGTGAGTCTGTGCACGGGGGTTGTGCTGGAATAGTGCTCCAAGTCTCAGTACAGGCAAGGACAAGCAGAAGAGTCGTCGAGGAAAGCCAAAGTCAGGGGAAGCCCAAAGATAAGAGTAAACAAAGAAATAAGCCAAGGTAGGAAGCCGGAATCAGTCTGGAAAACACTGGATCAGAATACACAATAACAGGAACCAAACAGGAGAACCAAATTCAATAAACTGACACTGATATTACGAGAGAATTTTAGTTTTAGGTGGTAAAAAGCTGTGAAAGTGATAATGGATTTTAGAGAAAAAACATCTAGCAAATTAGATTCAGAAGTGAATTTAAGAAATGTACGAAAGGTCTTAACATAAGTTGTTCTCGTATTGGTGCATAATGTTGCACAAGTCAATGTCTTCTGTGAGACATCAGTATGATGAACCAGATCCTGGAAGGCTGGGATCTCTGAAGTTTGTCTTGATGCCATAAGGTGTATTTTGAAAAAGGAAAATACAAATAGAAGTATAAAGATGTGCCTAATGTCAGAGTAAATTTTTGAAAAAGTCCAGAATTTTGTTTTAACCATTTTCTTCTTTAGATGGTTTTGCTTCTTTTGATAGTAGGACAATTCATAGGTGCATATGGAAAAACAGGAAGAGAGCAACCAATGGTGTAGTATTTTCAAGTTAAAAGAATCATAACATGAATATATACGTGCAATGGTGAAGTTACTAGCACTTTTTAAATGCAGGTATGGAAGCTGGTATTTCCCAAACCAGAGTCTCTTCTCTCTGGCCGTAACTAGGTAAAGGTCAGGAAAGGGTACAGGAAAGCAGTACCTTCTGGGTGTCCTCAAACTCATATGGTGGTTAGTCAATATGGAAAATATTAAGACAGAAAACAGAATATAGTGTAGTATATTCTATAGGTGGTGCAGTAAAAAGAGAAATGGCACTTACAATTTTCTGGAGCTTATGTTCAGCTCTAGATATATGCACCTTGGTGGTATGATCCATGCCTGTGGATATGTCGCTCAGCTTGGTTCAAATTGGAGGGAAATACCCGTGAACACTCGACACATCAACTGGCCCTTGACCCTGACCTACCATCTACAAGGAACCAAGCTGAGCAACATATCCACAAGCAGTGAACATACCGTCCAGATGCATATATCTTGAGCTGAACATAAGCTCCAGAAAATTGTAAGTGGCATTTGTCTTATTTTACCTCACTACCTATAGAATATACTACGCTATATTCTGTTTTCTGTCTTCATATATTAAATATTGATTCACCACCATTTGCATTTTTGGACACCCAGAATGCGATGCTTTCCTGTACCCTTTTTTCTAATGCATAAAATGAATAGGTGAATTTTACACTCATATGTATTAGAGCTAGTGACCAGCTCCAAGTATAGCATCCTGCAGTGGTACAATCCCTACTTAAAGATATATCACAGATGAGTTTCTTGGTTTTCAAATATTGGTGCATATTGATATATAAAAGAGAAGAGACAGATACAATAGTGTAATATTGTAACAAGTAGTGAGTAATCAGTAAAAAGAGTTAATAAACTTACAAAAAAGGAGCTTATTATTATTATTTATATAGTGGCAAAGAATTCCGCAGTGCTATACAAACTTACTTGTAAGCAACAAACACCTAATTGTAACCAGACAAGTTGGAACTGCTCAATGAGCTTACATGCTAAAGGGAGTGGGGTGGAGTGATACAAGGTATGGGTAGGAGTAGTATGTAGACTGGTACAATAGTATTCGCTGAAGATTTTGTGTTTTGATGACAGTTGCAGGAGACAGTGCTATTATAAATTTAGTTGATACTCTTTCCTGAAGAAGTGAGTTTTCAATGAATTTTTGAAGGAGTGGAGACTGGATGAATGTCTAACGGAGAGGGGAAGGGAGTTGTCATAAGCTCAATATATCAGGCATCTGGTGGTATAATCCCCACAGGGTGGATATCTCTGATGTCTTAGGTTCTTAATCAGTAAAAAGATAAAATATGAAAAACGGAAGAAACAAAAATAGTGCTCTCTGATAAGATGAGTGGCTAAATATAAGATAGAAACCATACTTACATATTTTGGAGCAGTAGCACTGCTCAGTATTTACAGCACAGCTGGTATTATCCGCACCAAGGATAAATTGCCCAGGAGTCTTATCTTGTCAGGAATAAGTAAAACAAACTGGAGTGTTGCAAAAATAAAATATAAAAAGTAAGAAAATCTATGGCTAAAACACAAATATCAGTGTCTCCCTGAGGAAGTGAGCGCAGAGCTCACGAAACATGTAGGCAGCACGAGGTGACATGTTAGTAAGGACTGTGGGACATCAGCATATCTATGCTCATAAATGCTTGTAACAAATGAGGTTATAAAGGCATGCTGGGCACGTATTGTGATTGGTTCAATAGGACAGGTGCAAGTAAGAAGGTTATTTCCCTCAGCTGTGTGCATTGAATGCCTATAACTCATTAGGAGTGTGTAGTTACCCCTAACCAAGGGGTAGCGGGGAGGTGGGGAGGGGAAAGGTAACTCCTTATGTCAAACTTTTTATGTAACTGGGGTCTCCCATTGATGCTGTGGTGTGCTTAGTTGGCATGACCTGACTGGAATAGTGATGAATCTAAACAAGTTTTGAGCCCAAAGTGTCATAATATGGTATCAAGCAACTTAGGTTTAATGGAGAGGGAATTAAATAAAACAGAACATATAGCATTAATACGGTGGATCTGTCAGAACAAGGGCCGGAGTTGCATGTGGACATCCGACATGTGATCGTGAGTTGGACAGGTCGAGCTCCTCTGTCTCTCTCCTCTGGGTCTGTGAGCTCTTAGCCCTCGGGACAAAGGGTGCAATAGCATCTAAGTCCCATGTCTCCATGGTGCTCTTCACTCGCACCAGCGTGCAAGGATGTCAGTCCCAATGTTGCCAGGAAGACAGAGGCGTCTGCTGTAGATGTTAGAGTGTGTATCTTCCCCTTGTGTGTGGCCACTAGGGATCCAGATGCCCCCATTTGTAGGCTATGCCTGCAGTTCTCAGTTGGATAGTGATCGAGCCATAAGATTTACGCAGTAAGAGGGAAAGTTTAGTGTGAGTTTTCAAAAGTCAGAGGCATTTTGCCTTTGAGTGCCGCCATTATTTGCCTCTTTTCTTGGAGAGTCAGGCATCGGAGGATAACATCCCTATGTGGTGCGTTGCGGGAACCAGGTACACGTTATATGCAGTCGATGGTCAGTTTCTTAGCCACACCAGGAGGAAGTATGGAGGTGAGGAGGTGCCTGACAAAATGTGGCAGTTGCTCTGTAGGGATCGTTGCAGGGATTCCCTGGATTTTTATGTGATTATGGCGTTGGTGGTCCTCCATTGCATGCATCTGGATCAACATGGCCTTCTGTTGGGCCTGAAATTGTTGTACCGAATCCCAGAGCATGGAGAGGTGTGTTTGCACATCAAGGAGCTCACGAAACATGTAGGAGTGAGAACACAGTGAACACCGACAGCATCAAGTCCTTGGACTATCTGAGTGCCCGTAACACGATCCTCAGGTTTCAATCTACGCGCGCAAACCAGAGAGACGATGAAGCAGAGAGACGAGTACACTGCACGGGATCCATTCCCAGCACAGTACAGTAAGCAACCACATTACACAGGGGGATTACCGAGACTGTTTTATTTTCCAGCTTATTTCATAGTATCTTAAAGGAATCCCTTAAATTGAAAATACTGCACTACATAGCGGGTTGGATTACACTTCTGAATTTACACCCACTTCGAGATAATAGACAAAGGCTCATTGTGAGCTAGACATTAATCCATTTGTTACATTTTTTTACTTAGCCTTTAGAAGCATCAAATATGTATTTTTTTTAAAGGATTTTTTACTTGTTTTTCTTCTATTCAGAATAAAGATTTTTTATTTATAGCTATACGTTCCTCTGCGCTCTTTTCTGTTTCTTTGTAGCAATATTGTATAAAAGAAATATCGAGTATATTTCCCATTAAGAGCTGCATTGAGACACTAGCAATATATATATATATATATATATCTATCTCTATCTCTATCTATCTCTCTCTCGCCAGCTATATTATTCAGTAAAATACAACTAGGAAGTGGTTTTTATAGTATTCATAATTTGAACACCTTAGGTGATCAGCTCGAAGGCTACCTATATGTGATACATTTATCTTTTCCTTTCTTATATTTTCTCTAAGCGCGATTGATTATTCAAATTATTTCTTAATTTGCATTCTAAAACACAAATAAGTATGTGCCAAATACACTTTGTTGCAAATAAAATCAAATTAAAAAATTTACAAATCGTTTCACCTATGCAAAAGGCTTTATCAAATTAAGTGTATTACCTATCATTACTAGTTACTACTTTTATATTAAACCATTGGATCTACTCTTCCTGTGTGTCCACGTGCACCTTTGATTTGTCCTACTACCAAAGAAGCAATACCAGTTGGCTAAAGGAGAAAATTCTGGACTGTGTACCCTGTGTCAGGATTTTTTTCAAAAATTCCACTGACATTAGACACATCCTGACACTTCTGTTTGTGTTTTCCGTTATCTGTCTAAAGAATAACTGAGGGAGCCCACTTTTTCAGTGATTGCTGCCAAAGGTAACCCATTGTATCATTAATTTTATCACATGACAGGAGGCTTCATATTTTGCATAACTTTCTTTACTTTATGCCTCTAGCAGCACAAGTCAATCAATAAACTTTAAACCAATCAGTAACAGGCATCACATCCATATATAAAGCCCTGACAGACACATGACTTCCTCTTTCTTTGCTGCTTACCAGCCAAGGCACAGGTCAGAGTATTTTGCTCCAAACTGTTTTACTGATATTGCAATTGTCATTAGTTAAACATTTATTGCTTAACTTTCAGTTTGTTCCAAACTGTTTTATTAATATTGCTATGGTCACTGTAGTTAGACACCTTATGCTAGACATTCAGTTTTAATCCTAACTGTTTTTTCTGGATACCACTTTAATTAAACTTTATTACTTGACTTTCAGTTTGCTCCAACTGTTTTTATTAATATTGCTATGGTCACTTTAGTTAGATTTTTAATGCTAGACATTCAGTTTTTGCTCCAAACTGTTTCTGGATATGCATGGCCACTTTTGTTAAACTTTATTAGCTTGTCCTGAAATTTTGGCCTAATCGTTTTTCATTATTTTGCACTTGGCTTCCATTTGGATTTGTATAGTGTGATATTCTCCCCCTGTTACCCTTTTTTTCCTATGCTTTACTCTGGTCTCGCACGGATCGCGGCGTTTTACCGCGAGCACGCTTTTTATTCATTGGTGCTGGGACTTCAGGGCAGGTCTCTGGGGGTTGGGGGTGTCGGGGGGATTCTTTTCCATGCCGGCAGACCGCGATCGTATCCTCGATCGTGGGCCGCACGGCACTTTTGCGCGCGAATGGCGGCCATCTTGAATCTCGCGGCACTCGCGAGATTCACTTCGGCCATGTCGTTTGGCCAGTTCGTGATTCCCACGAACTGGCGGCTAGTTCTGTACTGTTTCATATATTTTTCCTGTGAAATAAAAGTTTTACAAGTACATTTGAGCTCAATACTGTTCATGGGCATGTGGAATAAAGGTTTCCTGGAAGATTATGAATGGACTGTTCACTGCTGAGCTCTATACTGGCATATTTAATTGGCATGTGAAATAAAAGTTTTATATGTAACTCTGCATGAATATGTAGGACTAATCCCTGCTGTGTGCATCTGCTGACAGTTTGCTCTATTCTGTTCTATACAATTGACATGTTGAATAACAGTTTTATTGTACATCTGGAGGATTATGAATGGACTGTCCCCTGCTGTGGGCATATAGGGGATGCATTACTCTATCTACTGGCAGGGAAATTAAATAGAGCTGATATCTTACTCAGCTCCCTACTCCCACTGGACCTCACAACCACTGGATACACTCCTTCCCCACAGGGATACACCTCCCAGGACACATAATGGAGTGATTAACAGGGGTGACCCCCCTTACGCTGGGTGACCCCCAAGCGCATCTGGTTCCTGTCCTAGTGACATACATATACTGGGGTGATCCCCCTACGCTGGGTGAACCCCAAGCGAATATTATTCCGGTACTAGTGACATACATATACTGGGGGGGTCCCCCACGCCCTAGGATGGGCTCATATCCACGGAGTACAATCTGTTACTGTATGCACAGACTGGGTCACACTGGATACATGTATATCGACAGAGCCAGGAAGGAGAGCTCACTGTGCTGCCAATTCTCCACAGTACTATATCCTATAAGGGTGACCCCTTGGATAATTTGGAGGCTACCATACCTCCCCATACACGGGCTACGTCCCAACATTACTGACCGCTCATCCCGGTCTTATTGAGGGTGACCCCCTCCTCAGACCACTCCCAGGAAATCTCTAAATGGTACTGATTGAAACAATTCTGGGTGACCCCCAGTCGTACGTGGAGGCCCACTAAGTGGCAATAAGTATACTACCGTACCTGACACCTGTTCGGTACCCCATAGACCGAAAGAGTGTCCCAACACGCCATAAGAGACATTCATACAGGGGTGACCCCCCTATGCTGGGTGAACCCCAAGTGAGTCTTACTCCGGTGCTAGTGGCATAGGTACAAAGGGGTGACCTACCGGACGGGGTGACGCGCCCTTTCTAGGGCTTCTACCTTCAGAGTACGCTCTGTCATTGTATGCACAGACCAGGGCGCACTAGATGCATGTATTCTGGCACCTCTATGCTTCAACTGGGGTTCCGTACGCCCTTCCCTTAACCGAGAAGGAGAACTCACAGTGCTGCCAAAACTCCACAATTCTAGACCATATAAGGATGAACCCCGTGGACTATACATATTGAGGCTTTCACATCTCCCAGACTTGGGCTACATCCCGACATTGCAGACCGCTCATCCCGGTCTTACTGAGGGTGTCCTCATTCTCAGACCACTCCCCGGATCCTGTGAAAATTATACTGAATGATCAAAATTCTTGGTGACCCCAGTTATACGCGGAGGCCCACTGAGTGGAAATAAGTACTGTTGTACGATCCTGTCTCCCACGGACCAAAAGGGTGTGAACCAACATGTCGGACTTACCTCAATATCCCCGACCGATTTTCAGGCGAGGATTAAGGCCGCCATGACAGCTCCGGGGGAAGAAGTCCTCTCCAGTATGCTGGCTAACAACCCATCCGACAGAGCGGGTGCAACGGCAGCAACACCAATGGAAGATTGAGATACCGACGTTAGGTCGGACACCCATCATCAGGGGACGAGGACTTCATCCTCCCCCCTTCTCTGGAGATCATGAAAGAATGGAGGGCAGAAGAGGTAAAAGTGACAAGACCC
>OW240920.1:57167093-57204482 GCA_933207985.1 Pelobates cultripes | reverse complement strand
GATTCTTGATAGCTTGGTAGGGATTTGTGCCCGAGGGTGGCTCACGTTCCCCTTCTCTGCCCCTCTTCCATCAGCATTCTTGGCCTTGTGTTGCTGCCAGGCTTCGGCCCTCCAGTTGCGCCCAGAAATGGGCGAAGATTGCATCTAGTCACGGTAGCATTTGGTCAAGTGCTGAGCATCCAGCTGGCACTTCATGCTGCTTCTGGAGCTCAAGATTAGGAGGCCTGTCCACCATTTTGAGGGGAGCTTCGTGGCCTGTTCCCCAGTGGAGGCTGTTGCGTGGGATAAACGGGATGCGTGGAGCCAATCAGCGGGGAAAGGGATAACCCCCACCGGTCCAAAGGGGGGGGAGGGAGGCGCAGGTTGACTGTCTCTGCCGCGGGTAAGGAACCAGGTGAGCGACCGTCTCACTGCTGTTTGTTCAGGCTTAGGCCGCAAGCCTCCGACTGGGCTATTCAGATTCCGGGTGGCTTATGTGGGGAATCACCGTGTGTTGCCGGGTGCCTCGGTCACGATTATTGCAGTTTGCCATTTGGAAAATGCGAGTAGTTGGGGTTTTTGCCCCAAAATCTGTTGCGAGTCGTGGGAGCTCCAGCCAGGCACGTCTAGTCTGCTCGGCATTCAGGCTCTGCCCCCTCTATTAAACAATTTAAACAATCCATTAATATCATTTTAAAATTCCTTATTATCTATCATATGTCCCTGTATTTCACAAAACCTTTTTCCATACAGTTTACACATATAACATAAAAAGATTAAGTTCCATCCAGAAAAGCAAAAAAGAAAATCCTCAAAATTGTTCACACATCCAACATTTTAGATAATCATAGAGTTATTCATTTCTTATAGAAAAATCTTCAAAAGGGGCTCCAGTTATAAGGATTGGAGGACGATAAATACAACTGATAGCTTCTCTAATCTATTCTGCATAAAGAAACAATAATTTAACATAGTAGCAGATGCATTCATATTACATAATATCAAAGGATTATATTCATAACGGAAACATTGACCTGACCTATTAGGTAAAGGAAGAAAGGTCCCAATATTTATTTCAACCATGAGGCCACATCATATCTATCTTTTGTATAGGTTATTCGATAAAGTAAGAATTCAAATTGAAATTCAAATTTAAAATCAAAGTAACTGAACTTGTAAAATTCTCTAAGTCAGGTACGCTTTCAGTTTGGCTACTTTAACCTTAAATTTGAATTTCACTTTGAATTCTCACTAGTGAATAACTCTGTTAGTTTTAAAGGTTTTCACAATCTCCTCCTTGACTCAATTTTGGAACACAATCAATACTTTATGTTGTATACCTCTCACCTTAAAAGGATACTCAGGACCCCTAAAGCACTTTATCTTGCTGAAGTGCTTAATGTGTGAAGAGTGTGTTCCCCTTTAATTGTTTTATAAATAGTGCAGATTTCAACAATTGCCGTGCAAAAACTCCTCATTGAGCTGCATTGGGAAGTCTGTGACAGGACAGCCACAGAAAGTCTGGGGTTAGAAGGGGAGGACTTGCCAAGGCTTCCTCTAGATATGCCCCCAATTAAATTAAGCTAATCAATAGAGAAACAAAGGATAGCAGCATCTTGGAGTGGCTAGGCTTAGCACAATGCCTTTAGCGCACAAAATATTAGAGTCAGGGAAAAAAAGCCGAGTCAGGGATTCCAGAGAACACCGTATTGAAAAGCCATGGAGTACAGAGATCATAGTAGTCAGAGAAGCAAAAAAAGATTACCAGGAAATCACAGATAATCAGGAACGTGCTATAAGGATTACCAGGAAACCACAACAGGGCGTTGGACAGATGCAAAACTTATGTATTTATAGGTCTGGGGAGCTTTACTTGAGTGGGCATCGGTAATGATGCAATTTCACGTTGATGACATCATAGCATCATACAAAGGGGAGGGGAAACAGTGTATAGCTTCAAACACTGGCAGAGGTGTCTGAGGGGTGTGAAACTGGCATAGTGCCTACTTGGGGAGGCAGTGGCATCATGTAAGTGGCATAACACAAGGTTATGTAAACATTGCATTTTCTACAAAACCACAATGTCTTACATTGCAGGGTTAAAATTACCAGCACACTTCATTAACATTTAAAGGTCTATGTATATTTAGTGGTCCTTTAACCCTTAAAAATTGACTTCTAGGAAAATCCTTGGGTAGGCTAGTGAAGTGTACACTATCAAACCATATTAGAGAGTTTCTATCAACATAGTTTGGAATACAAATGCATAGATAACTTGCTACCAATGATACCAAAGTATCCAAAAATTCAAATTTACCCTGATTATTATTATTATTACATTAATATGGTGCCAACAATTTCCACTGCACGGAACAAAAAGAAAAAGACAGTACAATATACAAAGACCAATACAAAATGTAAAGTGGGTTCTTCCCATGAGCTGAGATCTAGCCATTGAAGCTCTTTTATACAAAGAGGGGATTTGGAAGTGATAGCTAGAGAGAATTAAAGGATAATTGCAGTTATTGGTAACTATTTTTCTTCCTCCAACATAGGCATCAGAATACTTGCATATGTGGTTACCATATTCAAGCTCATGACCATTCCAGGAATTTGCATATAGAACTTGTTCCCAAATTTTGAATAATTTCTCTTCAACAGAATAGCTAAAATATCAGTAAAAAAAAATCTTTTTGGTCAGCCCATACTCTGTAAGATCTCGAACATATCTTGCAGTCCTTCCTTTTCTCCTCATTATTAATGCAGGTATATAAATTTACAACATCAAAGGAAACTAACACTGAGTCCCTTGAAATGTTTGTTTCCTTGACTTTATTTAAGAAATCAATTGCATCACGTAAATGTGATTTAATATTCCTTAAATGGGTTTGAAAAAATTGATCCTGGAACGCTGACAATGGAGAAAACACAGAATCCATCCGACTATGATAGGTCTTCCTGGAGGGCTATCCCTTGATTTATGAATTTTCTGTAAAATATACATTTTTGGAATAATTGTGTGGTCTTTTTTTTTGTCATGAAAATTTTAACTCTTTATAAATATAATCCCCGTTTCAAATGGTTTCTCAATTCTCCATTTAATTTCCACAGCCTCCTCAGTAGGATATTTATTTAATACTTTATATGAGCCTGTAACTGATAATTGATGTAAAGCATCCCTTACATAAGCTTCCATATTTGAAACAACCAATGCTTCTCCCTTGTCAGCCGGCTTAAAAATAACTTTGTTCTTTACTCAAATCAATCAACACTCTATGTTCATCAGCTGTCAAGTTAGGGGAGCATCTTGTGTAATGACGATTGCACTTAAAGACTTCTTCCATCTCCCTAGACACTAATGCAATATATGTTTCAAATGCATGATTTGTATAATATGATGAGAGTTTACTCTTATTTCTGAACAATATCTTTAAGACATAATCTTTTCTCCAAATTCATTAATAATTGTTTCCAATTCCTGAATTTTCTCCAAATTTAAAAAATAAATAAAAATGTTGTAGCCTCCAAAAGAAATTAAAAAAGATTAAATATCTAAATACATTGCCCAAATACAAAATAAATAATAAAAAAACACTGTTTACTAGATATACCCCTAATGAAAACATGCATGCTTTTATTTATGCATTTTTTTCATTTCATTCATTGGAGTTATATCTAGAAACAGCTTGAAAAAACTGCAGATCTCTTGTCTGTTGCCTTGGCAAGCCATCCTCTTCTAAATCTACCCAGGCTTTTTGTGGCTGTCCAATCACAGACTTCCCAATGCAGCTCAATGAGAAGTCTTTGCAAGGCAGTTGCTCTGGACAATTGCTGCCTCTTGAGTTCAGTGAAAATAAGCTAACCAAACCAGGAAGTAACCTATTGCCTGCTTGAAAAGCCACGGGGTGCAAACAGTATAATTTAGAAAAGTGTCAATTTCAATTGGAATTTGCACTATTTCACACATAAAGCTTTTCAGCAATCTCAAGTGCTTTAGGGATCTGGAGTATCCCTTTAATCACTCTTTTACTTTTACTATGCTGTCCTTTGTGGGTTTTCATGTTTAGAGAAGTTCTCTGTCCTCCGTCTATGTCTCCCACCACCACTTATCAATCTTTTTACAACCGGGGAATCTTGACTCAAGCTCAAAAAAGAGGATGACATGGAGGAAAAGTTGTGCGAAGGCTGTTGCTTCCATGATTAATTATTATTATTTTTTTTATAGGTTGTTGGTGTGTTCTCTTGGGCAAGAGTAGGCAATGTCTGCCACTTCAGATGTTGTTGAGTACATTTCCAGTAATGCTCTTAAAGTTATAATTCTGGCAAAGCATAACATCTGCAAAAGGATGCCTACGCCTGCTCGTAGGCATGGTTGGAGACAAATTCTGCCATTATGTCTTTCCAAATGCCTTCAGCACTCTGTACTTCATTTCCCTTGCTACTTTGTCAGCATTAAGACTGTAAGTGCATTATGGCAGATGTAGTCCATAACATATGCAGTGTCAAAGGCTGCTTATCCCTGCATTAGGTGTTTATATTAAGATGTGTTGTACATTTAATCTTTTTTTTAGTATAGATAATAGCACTTTATATTATGGAGAGTAACCATGTGGATATAAGGAGTTAACTGCCTTAAAAGTTTTTTCACTTATTGATATGAATAAGGTTGCACAGGGCACTAGGGCCCCTGTAGAGCCCTGGGCTCTATTTGTGTAAGAGTTGAGTGTGTGGTGGCTAAGTGTTGTATGTGTTTCAGAATGTATGTAGTGGCTAAATGTTGTGTGTGTATGCAAAGGATACTAAGAGCGATATGAATAGGGAGGCTGAATGTGTTATGTGTGTGTTTTGTCTTAGTGTGTGTTTACCACCCTCCTGCTTACCTTACCCTAGGGGTCCGTTGGAGAGCATTCTGTGGTGGTCCAGTTGGGGAGCAATATCAGGTGCAGACTACTTTAGGAGCTGATTCATGGCCCGGTGCCCTGTCAATTACACTGTGCAGTGGTTGTGGTGCTCTGAGCTGTGAGAACTACCGTAGGACAATGAGGGAGCTCACTAGCTCCCTGAAAAAGGTGAGGGAGCACAAGACTGAGCAAGAAAATATTTTCAATCTCCTGCTTGTTCACAGAGGGCACCCTCATAGCCAGAACCAGAGATTGAGGCCCATCTAAGCCTGTACCCTAAGGAGCTGCCTAGACTGCCTAATTGGCAATCCAAGTCTGATGTGAAAACTGCATTGTTATTGGTATTTACTTTGTATATTCACCTATATAAGATAATGTGCAATACACATTCATTTACAGCTTGATAAAGACACCTTGAGTATCGAAACATTGCCTTGTCATGTTTGATAGTGGAATAGACCACCATTAAACCAGATTGCTAAATGCTGAGGAGCTTGTTTATGCTTATCATTGAGAAATGACATATTACATGTTGGTGATCTCCTGGTGCTTTTCACCACATGTCTTTGCTATAAGTATTGAACTCTGTTTTCAAGTTGTGGCCTGGAACTCTGGTTTAAATATAAATAACTTTCTAAATTGCCATATGTCTAGAACCCCTCTTAGATAGGGAGTCATTTTATATGTTAATGACCATTAACCTTTTGTTCCAGTATCATATCCAAAAGAAACATTAATATCTACCCACAGATTAATAATTAAGCCTCATTTGTATTATATTTAGAATGGGACAAGCACAATCTTCTAAGCAGGCTCAAACATGAGTAGCGCACCTTAACCATAGGGGAAGGGATTGTGATGACCGTGATATTGGGTCGTAAGGAAAGAGGATGACATATTTATGGAATTTTGTCTGGTAAAGAATCACATTACCTGAGGATATTAATTAGTGTTTTTCAATTGCTTAGATTTTGTGCTAAGTTGTATTTGTTGGGTTTTTCTTAACTGGAGGACCAAGGCACCCCATTTATAAATTGTCTTGGTAGTGGCAGTGTTAAAATAGTAATTTTTATATTATTATGGTTAAGTGTGGGTGGTGTTAAGTGGGATTTTATCATTATTTCTGGTCTAGTGCAGACAAATAGTGAACTTTAACCCATTCACCACCACAACTACATCACGCACACTCTTGAAGTAGGGTGCGTTCGTGACACCTCCCCTTTCACATTTTGCACTACATTTTTAGTGCAGAACACTCTGATAAATAACTCCAAATGAGCAACAAAACTAAAACCAATATGGTATGAAATAAAGCAGAAATTGTATGTAACGGAGCTCCCTGTACCCCTGGCTGGGGGTACTTCGGGGTACTCCCCACGGACCACTTTCTAGCTGGAACAGGGGACAAACAGCAGCACTTCTGTCCACAGTCATCGTGACTTGACTGGGGTCCGGGAACATGCTCTAGACACCCCCAACCACTGGACAACACTCAGTCCTGGGAGCTCTAGTCCTTATAAAGACTTTCTCAGTTGAATCCTCCACACTGGAACAGTGATTAAAGAAAAGCCATTTCCCCTCACAGTAACCACATGACACATAGTTCTGGGAGTACAAGCTGGAATATGTTTATTGGCAGCCACAACTGGCCTTATATGCAGGTCCACATGCCAGGGGCACTCCCCCTGGACCTGAGAGTGGGCTACAGTAAAAACATACACACGATTACATTGGCTCTCAGGTCCAGGATACTCCCATACAAAACAAGATAATCCCTCCCCTGTGCCTGGGAGATAATTGAGTCAAGCACTGTATTAAACTCAATTATCTCCAGGCACAAAAACCACACATTTCCCAAACACCCCAAAAGTACCTTAAAATATATAAAACCCCCACAAACGTTACTTCCCCTGATAGCCCCGATTTGGGTGACCAACATGTCCAAATATTGCCCAGATCGGCTCAGGGGTTCAGGAAATTCCTGGAAGTCATAATTTGACCGACCGCACGCATGGACCCATGCCCAAAACAGTTCCAGAGAATCAGGGCTTGCGGTCGGTCTAGTTCGGTATTTAAAAAACCGAGCAAACTACCGAACATAGTCAATGTTCTTACCCTGGAGCTTGTTTCCCTTGTTCGTGTTGTAGAACAGAACACAGGTGATCATGGAAGTCCAGCTGTGTTCTGGAGTTTTAGTGTCCAAAAATAGTTCCATGAACTTGATGACCAAACACCTCTGCCTGTGTTCATGCAAATAAGATGGCAGCCACCTCGTAGTCGTCCATAGGAAATGCGGCCACCCAGACGAACACTTAGAACACTGCAGTGGAAATTACTACAAAGTATCAATTAGGCTTAACAAGCTCCATTGTGGTCCAAAATACACGAATGGAGACTTTTACATTACATTTTACAGGATCCATAGTCTGTGGGCACTGGGCAGGAGACTGGCAAGCAAGCTCCTGCAGGAGCTCGTGGCAAACTTATTTGGAAAGGAGAGTTTGTTACACTGTATACCCTACATAAGGAATAAACAGAATTCCATGTATCCATTTATAGATAACTAAACATTTGCACTGAATGTTTTTGTCTGAATCATTAGTCTATAGATCTATTCTTTAATTGTAAATTACCGCAATGAATAATATACATATGAATAATGATAATTTTTGCTTAGTGTATATATTTATATTATATATAAAATATAAATAAATGCTGTGATATCACAGGACATAACACTACCTTTTCAGCTATCCATTTCTGCCTTTCTCAAGAGAAAGAAAAAGAAAACTAAGTGAAAATGAGACATTGGTCATTTTTATTCAATGTATTAAGAAATGAAGTAATGCATCTAATTTAAAAAACAATGCACTCTCTTCTGCTAGACGACATCCCAGTGGCTCCATCTGACAGATGGCTGCGTTTGTGTGGATTCTGGGATCCTTTTTGCTAATGCAATTTTCTATTATGCATTTCCATGGCCTAATAAATATCACCTAAGTTTGGCGCTCTCTTAGGGTAATGAGATGAAAGTCTCTGTTTCTGCGTTGGGTATTGTGATGAATGAGAAAAGTAAGTTATGCCCTTTCAGGAGGTTAAAAAATATGATGCTCTGTGAACGTGGGTAAGTAGTCTGACCTCTACCTGCAGGAAATAAAAGTAGACTTCAGCTTAAGGAATGAAATGCTTTCACCGTAAATATTCCCGGTAATATAACATTGAAGCTAACATCCAAAAAAACACCATAATGCAAAGCACTAAACCTCGAGGCATTAATGGAGTAATACATTGCTCAGCACACACGTTTATGCCGTTTAATAACAAAAATACGTTTTCACACCAAACTTCTAGTTTAAAGGAACACTCTTGTGCCAGGACTACCTTGGTGCCCTCCCAATGTAAAAAGTCAAAACATTTACAAACAATTTGGCCTGGGCACCAAGTCATTGCATCCTCTGTCCAGTTTACATTCATTAGTATTTCTACGTGTCGTCCATCTCCAGAAGAACTGGGAGTTGAATATTATAGGATACAGAAAGGGAACAAAATATCACACACATGCTTATAGTAAATGTGTGTATATGTTGTGTATGAACAATAGGGTCCTTTTTTATATGAGGAACAAATTAAAAAATACCAGATATTTGACTATTTATAAGCCAAACTGACAGATTCCATAATGATTTATTTGACACCATCTAGAAGCTGCATACACTTGGCATATGGTTGATCCCTCTGGGATGATGTGAAATTGGAAAACCTTTACATAGTAGGAAGCAATGAGGTACAAGTATATATTTAAAATAAAAATAATTATTATAAGGTAACTCAATACAGGTATCAAAGATGACATCTTGGTCTCACTCCTCACATCATTCATCGTCTGTCTTCAGATGAAGACATGAAGATTAAAGACCTGGATGACATAATTAATTATAATGTACAGAAGGATTGTGAACCATAGCTGCTTTTTGTAGATCTAAACCACGTCACAAACAGACACAATAAAACTGATGCTATATAAGTGCTTTGGGGAGTAGATATAAAACAGCTCTGTTACCCCCTCTCCCTCTCCCTCCAATAAAACAAAAACAAAAAATTAAGCATTTCATTAAGATAAAATATTTATGATATGATCATAAAGATTGTGTTTGAAATCTATTAAAATGTTATATTAAAATCATATTATATATTACAAAAAGTATGATATAATTTTCTATTATATTAAAATCATATGAAATCAGGGCCGGTGCAAGGACTTCTGTCTACACAGGCGAAGACACATTTTGCTGCCCCCAAAATTTATCTTCACCTGTCTGTCTAATATTCCCACTTTTGCCCCTCTTACCAATTATTTTGCCCCTTTGCATCTTACCACCTTTTTCTCTTGTTTTCCTTTTTTGTATATTGTATCCTGTCTGGCATTATTTTTTACGTGTTTTGTGTCTTCATCCTACTTTTCTTTACCCCCTTGCGTCACACACTCACTCGCTCATACACACACACACACTGACCATAACACACACACACTGACCATTACACACACACACTGACCATTACACACACACACACTGCTAATACACACACACTGGCTCTAACGCACACAGTCTCTTACACACTTGGACGGCTTATACACACTCACCGGCTCTAACAGACACACACAAACAGTCTCTTACACACACTGCTTATACACACTCACTAGCTGTAACACACACACAGTCTCTCACACACACACTGCTTTACACTCACACAGTCTCTTACACACACACAGTTTATAGACACACACACACACTAACTCTTACACACACACACACACACTAACTCTTACACACACACACTGGCTATAACACGCACACACACACACTAGCTCTTACATACACACACTGGCTCTAACACACACACATTAACACACACACACACACACTAACTCTTACATTCACACACTGGCTCTAACACACACACACACATTAACACACACACTAACTCTTACATACACACACTGGCTCTAACACACACACACATTAACACACACACACACACTAACTCTTACACACACACACACACACACACACACTGGCTCTAACACACACACACACTGGCTCTAACACACACACTAACTCTTACATACACACACTGGCTCTAACACACACAACATTAACACACACACACACTAACTCTTACATACACACACACTAACTCTTACACACACACACTAACTCTTACACACACACACACACTAACTCTTACATACACACACTGGCTCTAACACACACACATTAACACACACACACACACACACTGGCTCTAACACACACACTAACTCTTACACACACACTTACTGTTTCTTATAGTTGCAAAACAGAGGTCCCGCTGCACTGTTGTAGCTTTCCTCCACAGCAGTTGGCCGCCGGGATATGATGTCACGTATCCCATCGGCCTGTAGCTCAGGAAGAGAGTTGCCGCGGTCGCTCCTCGCTGTTCCGCCCCCTTCCCTCAGTGGGTGCACGTTTCTCAGCCAGCAGATTAGATTGCTGCAGAAATTGACTGGCGGGAGCGGAGTTCTCCGTGCTCCCGCCAGTCACTCGGACATTTTTGCGCCCCTTGGGTCCGTGCGCCCTAAGGCGGCCGCTTGTGCCGCCTTATGGAACGCCGGCCCTGTGTGAAATATATCTCTAACTTGACAAAAATAGAGCTACCACTGTCAAGTATTGTGCAGATGTAGAGCCAAGGGCTGATGATCAAAGATGATCATCAAAGATATACCTCACCTCTACTGCACCTCTGGGCCACCACAGACCAATCGGTGATGTCACCATCAGAGATTGGTGCAAAATATGTAAAACTCCCTGAAAGTGACATCGCCACTTTAACAGTGGATTCAACATACTCTGAACATAATTATAAATGCAACATTTTTCATGAGCTGAACTCAATACAAAAGGCCTATTTCTCTCAAATATTGTTCATAAATCTGCCTAAATCTGTGTTAGGGAGCACTTCTTATTTGCCAAGATAATCCATCCACCTCCCAGATGGGGCATATCATGATGCTCATTAGACAACATGATTTTTTCACAGGTGTGCCTTAGGCTGGCAACAATAAAAGGCCACTCTAAAATGTGAAGTTTTACTGATCGGGTTGTTGATTGTGGCCTGTGGAATGTTGGTCCACTCCTCTTCAATGACTGTGCGAAGTTGCTGAATAATGGCAGGACCTGGATCACGCTGTCGTATACGCCGATCCAGAGCATCCCAAACATGCTCAATGGGTGACATGTCCGATGAGTATGCTGGCCATGCAAGAACTGGGATGTTTTCAGCTTCCAGGAATTGTGTATAGATCCTTGCATTATCATGCTGCAACATGAGGTGATGGTCGTGGATGAATGGCACAACAGTGGGCCTCAGGATTTTGTCACGGTATCTCCGAGAATTCAAAATGCCATCATTAAAATGCACCTGTGTTCGTTGTCCATAACATATACCCAGTGGCGTCGCTAGTGGGGGGCAAGAAGGGGCCATGACCCCCCCTACATCATGCTGTGTCCCCCTTGTGTCCCCGCAAATGCTTAAATTATATTCCCTCGGACTTTAACAGTCTGTCACAGCCCAAGGAAATGCAGGAGAGAGGAGCTGGAAGGTGCTGGGTGTTTTCACCAGCTTTCCCAGCACAGGCTCCGCCTCCCGCACATAAGCCGTTAAGCAGCAGGCCTTGCTGCTGCTGCTGGAAAGGATGGAAAATGGCTGCCTGACCCGCAGCAACAGACTCCAGTGACAGGTAGGCTTGATATCCTCAGGCGTGTGTGTCTGTGTCTGTCTATCTGTTAGTGAGGAAGCTTGTGTGTGTGTGTGTGTGTGTGTGTATGGACTCAGCAGTCTGTGTGTGTGGACTCAGCAGTCTGTCTGTGTGTGTATGGACTCAGCAGTCAGTGTATGTGTATGGACTCAGCAGTCTGTGTGTGTGTGTATGTATGGAGTCAGCAGTCTGTGTGTGTGTGTGTGTGTGTGTGGACTCAGCAGTCTGTCTGTGTGTGTATGGACTCAGCAGTCTGTGTGTGTATGGACTCAGCAGTCTGTGTATGGACTCAGCAGTGTGTGTGTGTATGGACTCAGCAGTCTGTGTGTGTATGGACTCAGCAGTCTGTGTGTGTGTGTGTGTGTGTGTATGAACTCAGCAGTCTGTGTGTGTATGGACTCAGCAGTGTGTGTGTGTGTGTGTGTGTGTATGAACTCAGCAGTCTGTGTGTGTGTCTGTATGGACTCAGCAGTCTGTGTGTGAGTGTGTGTGTGTGTGTGTGTGTGACGGACTCAGCAGTTTATGTGTCTGTGTTTGTATGGACTCAGCAGTCTCTGTGTGTGTAAAGACTCAGCAGTGTGTGTGTGTGTGTGTGTGTATGGACTGTATCAAGGGAAAATAGTTTGTTTTTTAATAATCCTTGGTGGAAAATAATGAATTCTCTACCAGGGAATATTAAAAACAAAACAAAAAACACGTTGTGTCGGGCAGGGCTTAACATGCGACAGGGGCGAGGTCAAACTGTGGCGATGGCGGGGTTAAATGTGCCCCCCTACTTTTGTCCCTGGTCCACCGTGTGCCCCCCTAAAATTGAATCCTAGAGACGCCACTGCATATGCCTGCCCATACCATAACCCCACCGCCACCATGGGCCACTCGATCCACAACGTTAACATCAGCAAACCGCTCACCCTCACAACGCCATACACGCTGTCTGCCATCTGCCTTGTACAGTGAAAACCGGGATTCATACATGAAGAGAACATCTCTCCAAAGTGCCAGATGCCATTGAACGTGAGCATTTGCCCACTCAAGTCGGTTACGATGACAAACTGCAGTCAGGTCGAGACCCCGATGAGGATGATGAGCATGCAGATTTGTGCAGTAATTCTTTGGTTATGCAAACCGATTGTTGCAGCAGCTATCTGGGTGGCTGGTCTCAGACAATCTTGGAGGTGAAGATGCTGGATGGGGAGGTCTTGGGCTGGCGTGGCTACATGTGGTCTGCAGTTGTGAGGCCAGTAGGATGTACCGCCAAATTCTCTGAAATGCCTTTGGAGATGGCTTATGAAAGAGAAATGAACATTCAATTCTCAGGCAACAGCTCTGGTGGACATTCCTGCAGTCAGCATGGCAACTACATGCTCCCTCAAAACTTGCGACATCTGTGGCATTGTGTTGTGTGATAAAACTGCACATTTTAGAGTGGCCTTTGTTTGTGGCCAGCTTAATGCACACCTGTGCAATAATCATGCTGTCTAATCAGCATTTTGATATGCCACACCTATGAGGTAGATAGATTATCTTGGCAAAGAAGAAGTGCTCACTAACACAGATTTAAACAGATTTGTGAACAATATTTGAGAGAAATAGGCCTGTTGTGTACATAGAAATATTCTTAGATCTTTGAGTTCAGCTCATAAAAAATGGGGGCAAAAACAAAAGTATTGCGTTTATAATTTTGTTCAGTGTAAATTATGCCATGAAGCAAATAGCAAAGGGTAGCATTGAGCAAGGAGTTGTGGACAGCTATCTCACAATAGCATACCCAAGTTTATTCATTTAAACTCCAATTTGTAGTGGATTAAAATCTGAAATAATAAAAAAAATTCACTCATTTGGATAAATCCTTCAGTTCGGCTATAATTATAGCTTGGACATCTTAGCCTAAATCTGGCATTTTAAATAAAAATTTTAATTTTCACAGTTTAGTGTAAAACCCTGAGATTGGAGAATTCCAGGTAATATAAAGCAATAGCACAATAAATACCTTTCTTCAATGATCGGCCTTTCTCTACCCGACAGCATTCATCGACAAAAAATAAATAAAAATGTTTCATATGACCTGGCTTCGGAAGGTGAAAAAAATTGTACTACCAGCATCATTTCCATTTGAAACAGTATAAGATGATCAGCAGCCCCCATTAATGTCAGGCTCTCATGAAAATGTCTGCAACCAGCACAAACTCCGTCAGGATACATTTTTCATAAATGTCATGCAGTAAAAGGGAGCTTTGATCATCTTACCAATGATAAATGAAGTTTGAGGTTTTAAAGTGGATTTGAAAAAAGGGGCAAAAGAGATGGCCAACTGGGTTTTATCTGCCATCAAAGTCTTTGTTTCTATTATTATACAAAATGATGGGCTGTGACTCGTAATTCTCGAGCTTGTGGAAACCAATATCACAGTGCTATACATTCCAACGGTTTCATTGTATCGGTACTAAAAACAGATAAAAGGATATTACAGCTCTACAGCTTTAGACATAGATGTCTGCAAATCCATTAATAAAACATTGTCCAGAGGGATGAAAAAAATCAATAAATAGTCAGATCGTGGATTTATTCACTAAACAGTGAATTGTAGTGAAAAGGAGAACAAATTGCAAAATTTACACCAAAATAGCTGAGTTAGAACAATTCTCCAAGTAATGAACTCCATAAATGTTATCTCTTGCAAGAATTATGTAGTTTCACCCTTCACTTATTGTTGTACAAAATTTCACAGCTTACAAAATTTCACAGTTTCACAGCAGAAATGCTCAACAACCTCATTTTTGAAAAAGGTAACGCTGATGAGCAACCAGTGGCATATGTTCATTGCATATGAATATTGAAATGGTAAAAAGCTGTCCTCCGTAAATGGTCAAAATCGTCTTGAGTTCAAAAAGGATCTCAGATACTGAGCCTCAAAGAAAAATGTGCAAAATAATTTAAACAGATAATTAACAATGTTGTAAAATAGAAATAATTTCTTAAACACTTACACATATGAAACTTTGATAAACACAGGCATAAAAATCACAGCATTAAATATGGCTAGTTTCAAGAAACATGGCAAAAGTGTGGCACCTGAACAAAAAAAGAGAGGAATAAAAACTGATAGTTAAAGACTGTAAACCAGTTTGGCATGTTCAAAGGAGACTGTGGGACTTACAGATTGTGGGAGGGCGGTCATAAATACTGAACCTTGCCAAGTCAGTCAATATTCAGTTCGTTACTATGTTTCAGATTTTTTACCCTCCAAGATGTGTTGTCGAGTCCCATCAGCCCAGTTACTATAAAGCCCAATATTGGAGATGCCCTGTAGCAACCACTAACTATCCATCAGGTATGAATATGTGTCGTGATAAGTGAGGATGCTCAGCAAAATATGATTTAGTAACCTACAGAAAGGCAAAGTGGAAAAGGATAAAAAGGCCTATTACTGGCCCTTAGAGTGGCCAAGCCATAGAATACAAGTAGCTCTTTTATGTCTGATTTCTATTCTAACTCTGACCTGTGGAAGCATACAAAAATCAATATATAATTCAATAGGCTAAACACAAGATCCAGGACAGAGCCCTGTATGGAGACAGGGCAGGGTAATAAAAAATATATAAAAAGGTGCAAAGGTCATGGCCTGTGTCATTTACAGATTTGTTGGCGTCCTAATGATACGATTGCAACCTTATGAAAAACTGGTGTAAGCGTGGTTGCTGAATTGACATGGCTGCATCAGAATTGGCATGAGGATCTTGTGATTGTGGCTGAATTGACGTGAATGCATCACAATTGGTTTGTAGAAGAGAGGCAGGACAGGAGTTTTGTAGAAGGAACTGACAGGGGTTTTACAAAGTTTACAAATTTAAATTCAGGTGTTTTTTTTTTTACATTTGTTTGGAGGAGGGGAGACGGGGAGGTGCCAAACACGGGACCCACCCTGGATGCCAAATGCTGTAGGTACGCCCCTGAGCCCAAGGTAACTGCCTTAATTAGTTAACTGATTTTCCTCCAGAGGCACCTGAACCATACATACTTACAGTGCAGCACATTTCCCTTGCCACCAATGAACATGAGTAATCTAGTAAACTTAGCCTGAGCACAACCTAAAGATCTGGAAACAAGTTCCAGGGTCATTCACTAAAGTGAGAATTGCCGGGAATTCAAAGTGAATAGGCAAAACCATCTGATTTATAAACAGGGCCCGGTGCAAGGATATTTTGTGCCATAGGTAAGACCAGCTACTGGCACCCCCCTGCCCCTCAAAAAACATTTGCCAACTTTGTGTGTCTCTTTTTTCTTCTTCTTTGTGTGTCTCTCTTTCTCCCCAACTCCTTTATGTGTCTATTTTCCCCCTTCCTCATCCCCTCTATTTGCCTCTTCTCCCCAGCACTTCGGTGGGTCTTTATCTCCCCCTCAGCCTCTGTGTATCTCTTCCTCCAACCCTTGTGTGTATTTATTATTCTTTCCACACCCTCTGTATGTCTCTCTATCCTCCCTAGCACCCCTGTGTGTCTTTGTAGCCCCACCCTCTGTGTCTCTATTTGTCCCTATGAGCCTCTATATGTGTTTTCCCCCTCACCCACCAGTCTGTGTGTCTCTTTGTTCCCCAAGCTCATCTATGTCTCTATGTTCTCCTCAGCTCTCTCGGTACCTCTTTGTCCTCCCAAAGCCCCTCTCTGTGTCTTTGTCCTCCCAAAGACCCTCTCTGTGTCTTTTTTGTTCTGTATGTCTCTTTGTTCCCTGCCCCTTTGTGTGTCTCTTTCCCTTTCCCTAGCAGCTCTCTGTGTCTCTTCTCCAACACCTTTGTGGGTCTCTTTCTCCCCCCAAGCCCCTTTGTGTGTCTCTCTTCTCCCCCAGTTCCTATGTGTATCTCTTTTTCACCCCCCAGCCCTATGTGTGTCTCTTTGTCATCCCCAGCCATTCTTTGCCCCTCCCCCCAGCCCTCTGTGTGTGTGTGTCCCTCTGTGTGCCTCCCACTTGGCCCTTTCTGTGCCTGTCCCCCCAACCATCTGTATGCCTCTAAACCCCAGTCCTCTGTGCTCCTCTCCCCCCCTCTGTGTGCCTCATTAAACCCAACCATCCCCTCCATGTGTCTTATTAACCTCCCAGTCCCTCCATGTGTCTCATTAACACTCCAGCCCATCCATGTGTTCCCTTAACCTTCCCAGCACCCCCAAGTGTCTCCTTAATGCCCCCAGCCCCTGGCACATTCCACATGCCTCATTATGTCCTCCTAAACCCCACATCCCCTATTTAATCCCCTCAGACCCTCCTTAACCCCACCCCCCTGTGCCAGCTTACCTCTTCTGAATTTAGTGTGGCCAAGTTGGGATCACTGTAGCGGAGCTTGTTTCTCTCTACCCAGTCTTGCCAGGAAGCAGTGAGGAGCTCTATGCACTGTCAGACCAGATAGAGGGAAATAAGGAAATAATCTCATCTACCGCAGTGCTGCTTGGCCATGCTTCATACAGAGACCGGCAGGAGGGGAGGGGAGCGTACTCCTGCTGGTCAACCAGGCATTGCACCCCCCATGCCAATGCACACTAGGCGGACACCTGAATTGCATAGTGGTCACGCTGGCCCTGTTTAAAACATTCTCCAAGTCAATACTGTTTAAAGTCTGGCTATTTTAGCTTGAATTTTTGCAATTAGACTTTCAGTTCAGTGTTTAGTGTTTTCAATAAGATATCTAGAAATCGCGGCCTGTGAAAGGCAATGGATGCATATAACTTCTGCACCCTGCAGGGCAGTCTTATCCATCTCATTAATGTCTAAGTAAGTCGATCACCCCTAATTTAATGGCACCATTTTGCAGTGTGGAGAATAAGGAAGAAGACAAATAATATCTAATAAATGTCATCCCATCCTTTCTTTTTTTTCCAAAGGGATGCTCAGCAAGGGGTTAATGAACGATAGCTTTTCCCATTAAGCAGTTTTGTGTGTCAATAGTTCTTTATTACTTAAGTGAAAATCACTGTCTGGATTGACAAGAAAGATTGTATGTTGCAAACAGATATAACTCAGTGACAAGTTTATTTAAATGCACTCTAAAGGGATATACATAAATATAGATAATGTGTTTTACTTAGAATTGAGGGAGAAATATTTACCCCTTTTAACATTTTACGAATGCCATCACACGCTTGGAAAGAAGACAAAATGTAAAAATAGTTGGAAAACGTGCATGTCAAAATAAAAAAGGAGTCATAGTTTGCATAAAGGTAATTAAAGCAAGATCCCTGCTGGCAATGTGTTAGTATATATGCAAAGCAAACTCATTCTGTGATACTTATTCAGTTGCCATTTGCGGCTGAATTAAGAAGTTGGCTTTATGGCAGATTGTTTCTTGTACGAAGATAGACTTTATTTCAGGGTGTTTTTTTTGTTTTTTTGTTTCTGGGTGGTTTGTTTGAGATCCATCCTTCATTTTAATTGCTTTTCTTTCCATTGCAAATAAATGGTAGTGAAACACTTTTTATTTGATGCCCATCAATATTTATTTTAAATGTAAAGAATCTATGTTGAGCCTTGCAACTCTAATGCCCATTTAAAATCTCTGGAGTCTCATGTATTCTATGTCTGTATTTGTAGTATGTTATGGGTGTTGAAGTTTAACAGCATTGGATAACCTACTGTTAGCTACTGTTGCTCTAAATTGTTAGGAGTAGATATTGCAGGACTGATGATTTCTGTATTCTGTAGGTCAACTGCTAAAGCACAGCTTGGCAGAACACAGAATTCATGAGTTTCTAGTGAGAAGACTTTTAGATTCAGATAATGTTTCCAAATCAGTTTTTTCCTTCACGTTTCAATCCACTACAATCTGGGAACCCTAGTACAGAGAGTCATCTGCACATTTTGGCTTGGTGAAGTTTAGACACATTGTGTTAATATGATTGAAGGCAACAGAAAATTGCATTAGGCTTGTCAGTAAAAGAAAAAAATGTAAGAAACCACTGTGCTACTCCGCAGATGTGGCCAAAATGGTAAAAAACTAAAAGTTAGGGTTTATTAATTATAAAAAAAAGACTAGGCAGAAAAAGGCTAGGCAAGTTATAAGATCACACAAATCACACAAAGAAGAGAAAATAACACAGTCTGTAAAAAAGGGGGACAAAACATTTTTTAGATACATAAATGAGAAAAGGAAAGTAATACAAGGATTAGTTAGATTAAAAACGAAAGAAGGAAGGTATGTAGAAGAGGATAAAGGTCTAGCAGACTGCCTCAATGAATATTTTTGTTCGGTATTTACAGATGAAAATGAAGGAAAGGGACCTCATATAGGAAAAAGGACAAATGAGTAATTTGTTACATGTGAGTTTACAAGGAAGAGGTTATAGTTCAACTGTCAAAAGTAAAGACAAATAAGTAAATGGGACCTGATGGAATACACCCAAAGTTATTAAAAGAGCTTAGTGTTGTACTTGCAAAACCATTAACAGATTCATTTAACCAATCATTGTTAACAGGAGTAGTCCTAGTAGATTGGAAGTTAGCGAATGTTGTGCCCATTCACAAGAAAGGTAGTAGGGAGGATTCGGGAAACTATACGCCAGTAAGCCTTACTTCAGTAGTGGGGAAAGTAATTGGAACCAGCTTAAAGGATAGGATTGTTGAACATCTGAAATCACATGGATTTCAAGATCAGAGACAACATGGGTTTACTTCAGGGAGATCATGCCAAATTAATCTCATTGATTTTTTTGATTGGGTAACTAAAATAATAGATCAGGGAGGTGCAGAAGACATTGCTTACCTAGATTTCAATAAGGCTTTTGACACTGTTGCACATAGAAGGCTTATCAATAAACTGCAATCTTTAATGGAGTATATACTCAGTGGAGTATATTCAAAGCATGGTCTTGTCACCAGTGGGGAACCTCAGGGATCTGTACTTGGACCCATTCTCTTTAATATTTTTACAAGTGATATTGCAAAAGGTCTTGATGGGAAAGTATGTCTTTTTGCTGGTGATATGTAACAGGGTTGATGTTCCAGGAGGGATAAGCCAAATGGCAAATGATTTAGGTAAACTAGAACAATGGTCAGAGTTGTGGCAACTGACATTTAATGTGGATAAGTGCAAGATAATGCATCTTGGATGTAAAAACCGAAGGGCAGAGTACAGAATATTTGATAGAGTCCTAATCTCAACATATGAGGTTTAGGGGTGATTATTTCTGATGACTTAAAGGTAGGCAGACAATGTAATAGAGCAGCAGGAAATGCTAGCAGAATGCTTGGTTGTATAGGGAGAGGTATTAGCAGTAGAAAGAGGGAAGTGCTCATGCCATTGTACAGAACACTGGTGAGACCTCACTTGGAGTATTGTACACAGTACTGGAGACCGTATCTTCAGAAGGATATTGATACCTTAGAGAGGGTTCAGAGAAGGGCTACTAAACTGGTTCATGGATTGCGGGATAAAACTTACCAGGAAAGGTTAAAGGATCTTAACATGTATAGCTTGGAGGAAAGACTAGACAGGGGGGATATGATAGAAACATTTAAATATATAAAGGGAATCAACACAGTAAAGGAGGAGACTATATTTAAAAGAAGAAAAACTACCACAACAAGAGGACATAGTCTTAAATTAGAGGGGCAAAGGTTTAAAAATAATATCCGGAAGTATTACTTTACTGAGAGGGTAGTGGATGCATGGAATAGGCTTCCAGCTGAAGCGGTAGACCACCCTTCAAACTAACCTTACAGCCGATACCTTTGCATGCTACTTTACCGACAAGTTTGAACAGCTTAGGAAAGAACTCTCACCATCTTGCCCCTCTCTTTCTCAACCACACCTGGATCATGCCTTTCCTACCCTTCAGACTTTCTCCCAGGCTACTGAACAAGAGGTGGATGCGCTTCTCCTTTCCTCTTGCCCCACCAGTATCGTCTCATATCCCTGCTCCCTTTTTCCTCAAAGCTTCTGGAAAGACTTGCCTTTACCCATCTGACTTGTTTCCTGAATTCCAACTCTCTCCTTGACCCTCTTCAGTCTGCCTTCTGCCCCCTCCACTCTACTGAGACTGTTCTTATTAAAGTCACTAACGACCTAATCACAGCTAAATCCAAAGGGAACTACTCCATACTAATTCTTCTTGATCTCTCTGCTGCCTTTGACTATGTTGACCATGTTCTCCTTCTCCAAACTCTTCAATCACTCGGTCTCTGTGACACTGTCCTCTCTTGGTTTTCCTCATATCTCTCCCACCGCACACCATTCAGTATCTCCTTTTCTAATGATACCTCCTCCCTTTGTCCTGTCTCTGTTGGAGTCCCTCAAGGCTCTGTACTTGGTCCCCTTCTATTTTCTCTTTATACTGCCTCTCTTTGGCAAACTTATTACTTCATTTGGATTCCAATACCACCTGTACACTGATGACACTCAGATATATCTCTCCTCCCTGGACCTCTCCCCTGCCGTCCTGCAACATGTCACTGCTTGCCTTTCTTCCATCTCTGACTGGATGTCCTCCCGCTTTTTGAAACTCAATCTCTCTAAAACTGAACTCCTTGTCTTTTCTTGTCCTACTACTGATCCTGCTCTTTCACTCTCCCATCAAGTGAGTGGTAGCCATATCAGTCCATCCTTGCAAGCGCGCTGTCCTGGCATTATACTTGATTCTGGCCTCACATTTGAGCCTCACATCCAGTCTGTTACCAAATCCTGTAGATTTCACCTTAAAAACATAGCATGCACCCGCCCCTTTCTTATGCAAGATGCTACTAAGGGGCTTGTCCATGCTCTGGATTATTGTAACTCTCTCCTAATAGGTCTTCCCACAAGTTGTATTGCCCCGCTACAGTCTGTAATGAATGCTGCAGCTAGACTGATTTTCCTCTCCTGTCGCTCCTCTCTTACCTCACCCCTCTGTCATTCCTTACATTGGCTTACTGTATCCTATAGAAGTCAATTCAAGGTACTTAGCCACACCTATTAAGCACTGACCAATTCTAGCCCCTTCTATATTTCTTCACTGATTCGCAGGTATGCCCCTTCTCGGTCTCTCCGCTCTGCCCATGACCTTCTCCTGTCTGCTGCTCGCACCCGTACGGCCAACTCACTTCGCTTGCAGGACTTCTCGCGGATGGAATAGCCTGCCTACGACCATCAAGCTCTCCCCTAGTCTTCAGTCATTTAAAAGTGCCTCAAAACCCATCTGTTTAGGAAAGCTTACAGCCTCCCAGAGTAACATCTACCTCACATACCTGTCCCTTGTTCTCTAATAAAGGGCAGCTCTATATTCTCTCCTCCAGCTCTGCTTCTCTCCACCTTTTTTGATTGCTGCCTCCTGTCCTGTAGTGTTTTCCTCCTATAGACTGTAAGCTTGTTTGAGCAGGGCCCTCTTTAACCTATTGTTCCTGTAAGTTTTTGTAATTGTCTCATTTATTGTAAAATCTCCCCCTTTGATAATATTGTAAAGCGCTACGTAATATGCTGGCGCTATATAAATACCAGTAATAATAATAATATGTAGCATATACATGCTGTAGATTTTATTTGATCAATGAAATGATTTCTTACCTGCAGCATTTGAATTCTTCATGGCAAGTTTTCAAATACTGCCCATCTATCTGTGTTATTATATTTGTCCAGGAAATCATAATAGATATGGCAACTTTTGACATACTACTCTGCTTTTAAAAAAGTCACATCAGCCACCTAAACATGTCCATCCTTTAATTTTGATTTGTCTTTCCAAAAATATTGTCCTTTTATTTTATTTTGTTAGTTTAAAGGAACACACACCGATACAACCTTAATGCATTTCATAGGTTTTGGTCTCACGTGGAGTGTCCCTTTAGTCAATAAGCTTTGCTTTCTGAGTGCAGCAATGAAATTACATTCAGTGGACAATGAATTTCTTTAAACATTTTTAAAGATACATTGAGGATTATGTATAAAAAGTGTCTGTTCTAAAAAGTGGTACAAACATGAAGAGGGGGTGAAGTCACCAATAAAGTGTGCATGCTGGTTTTACTGGTTACCATGGTGACTGATCCACTTTTAGTACTTTAGACCACCGTTAAGAACACAACACGTTTCATTCAAAACCCCCGTTATGCGGGAAGAAGGTACTTCATGGTAAACGCACAGTGCAAATGGTATGCTTTCTTTTCTCAAATAAATGGGAAATCCGTCTCCCTACATTCATGGGATACATCATGCACATCTTTCTCCCAGTCTACTATGGATTTTATTATTTTTGCACAAGTGTTAAGAAAATGTCCTTATTTCGAGGACACATGGGTCACTGAGCAAGACATTAAAGTGAATCTAGAATGTGGCCATTCTGTATAGACCTACTGAATTTACCATTCCAAAGAGGACAGTGGTGAACATTTTTGACTAGTTGATTGCATTTACAGTATCTCACAAAAGTTAGTACACCACTCACATTTTTGTAAATATTTTATTATATCTTTTCATGTGACACTGAAGAAATGACACTCTGCTACAATGTAAAGTAGTAAATGTACAGCCTGTATAACAATGTAAATTTGCTGTCCCCTCAAAATAACTCAACACACAGCCATTAATGTCTAAACCGTTGGCAACAAAAGTGAGTACTGTATTTCTTCACTGATTCGTTGGTATGCCCCTTCTTGGTCTCTGTGCTCTGCCAGTGACCTTCTTCTGTCTCCTGCTCGCACCCTTACTGCTAATTTGCACTTGTTAGAATTCTCGCGGGTGGCTCCTTAACTTTGGAACAGCCTACCTATCCCCATCAGACACTAGTCTTCAATCATTTAAGAAGTACCTCAAAACCCATATTTTCAGAAATGCTTATGGCCTCCTAAAGTAACTTCTATTTCACAAATCTGTCTCTTGCTCTCTCCTAACGGGCCACACTCCCCTCTCACCTCCAGTTCTGCTACTTCCCACCTTGCGGTTTGCTGACCCCCTTGATGCCATTCTTATTCTGTCTTTATACCCCAATTCTCTAGATCAATGGTTCCCAACCCAGTCCTCAAGTACCCCCTACCAGTCCAGGATTTAGGGATTACCCTGTTGTGTCTAAAGTGTTTTTTTTTCTTTTTTCTGAAAACACCTTAGACACAACTGGGTAATCCCTAAATCCTAGACTGGTAGGAGATACTTGAGGACTGGATTGGGAACCCCTGCTCTAGACTATAAGTTATTTGAGAAGGGTCCTCATCTAACTGTTGTTCCTGTAATATTTTATGATTGTCTCATTTATTGGTAAAATTCCCCCTTTCATAATATTATAAAGCACTGTGGAATAAGTTGGTGCTATATAAACACCAATAATAATAATCAGCATAACACACGTACGTGGATTTTCAGCAAATATCTGATTTTGTAGCAAGCTTAAAACTATATGTACTGTAGATTTATAAATACACTACACAGGCTGTTATTCAAACAGAAGACAGAGACAATGCATTGTACAGACAACCTTTGACTAATCTGAAGCCACAATAGGCACGTTTGTACATTTGCTAAGATAAAGGGATCTGATCTACTGAAAGTTACACCAGTCAATAAAATATATATGTATCCAGGGATGGGTATCTAAAGTGCAAGAGACACACTCCTTCCCCACACAGCACAAACACACTGCATAAAGATCCCTCTCCATTTGGCCTCACTTTAATTTAAAAATTAATTCTTCTTAATCTGTATGAAATCACCAGTTATCAACTAATAATAATTTCTGTAACTCTCCCATTACCCATTGTTATTTTCCCCTTGCTACCTTTTGTTTCACTATATATTTCTCATTAGATTGTAAGCTCATGTACCAGCCTTATGTCACACTTTGTATAATAGTACTACACGGTTTAGACCAAATTCCACAGTCAGAGTTCTACTACTCTGTGCCAGTGTGTCTAATTATTTTCTCCTTTGTACCTGTGATCAATGGTCAACTTTTTGTAATGTGCTCTGAATAAAGGCATTATATAAAACCTGTTAAATAAAATAAATATCTAAATAAATATATATGTTTTAAATGGTCTACAGAAATTGCATCCATTGTCTGATCCTACAATGAGCAGTGGCAGAAAATTCTGTGGTGGCATAATTAATAATAATAATAATTTTTTTAATTGATATTTTGCTAAGTACATACAAACATTGTACATTAATAAGTGTTTATCACTCTATGACATTGTGGCACAGACATATGCACCACTCAGTTCTATAGCCACCAATTTTGTGAGGCACCCACAAACACTGCACTATGGCTTTGTGACACGCACACACACATACACACTAAGCTACAAATATATTCAAAAATTCTTCTTCTATTTATATCATTCATAATAAATTATTGTGTGTGTGGAGAAGCTGTAGATCCTATTTACAGGAGCACTTTAACTCCTTAAGGACCAAACCTCTGGAATAAAAGGGAATCATGACATGTCACAGTCTGATCTTAAAACAGCAGACTGCGCCAGGGCACTCTAAGAAGCTTAACCACTAAAATGAGCTATACTGGTTATGTTTTGCAGAGTGCTCCTTTAAACACAGGTATTTTAGGATATTTTTGATGCCTTATACCTGCAAGTCTAGTAAGGTCTGTTAGCTCTGGATTACACCCTCTTTAAATTACCTAGTCCTAGCGTCACATTAATCACATGATAATCCCTTGCTCTGTTATGCTCTTTTTTTGTATCAGGGTCAGGGTTACCATAAGGGGAATATTAAATAGACTCAAATGTGGGGGACACTGGGCAGAGAAAGACACACAAGTGGGAGGCATTGAGGAGAGAGGCATGTACAAAAGAAGACACAGAGGTGTTGGGGGCAGCAAGGGGGGTTGACCCACACAGGAGGGTCACTGCAAAAAGGGACATGGGAGTAGGTGTGGGGGGTGAGCCACCCAAGTTGAGGGCACTGGTGAGAGAGAGACTCAAACTATTTGTTGGACACTGAAGGGAGAGATGGGGACACTGGAGAGAGTGAGAGAGATAATAGTGGGAGCACTGGGGAGAGAGATAGGCACAGGGGGTATTGGTGGACATGGGGTAGCAGATAGAAAGAGAGATACAATGGGGTCAGATGGAGTGAAATAGATGTCTTTGGAAATACAATAGTGAAAAAGTAAGAAGATGAGGAAGTCAAAAAAGAAACTTAAATACAAACATGCATATACATATATATACACACAATGCCTCCTCACAACACTTACATCCATACGAACATGGACACTCAGCACATATACACCCTATGATAGTCTATTCCTGACAATATTCATAGGCACTTTACACTGATACTGCCTAGAATTAACACCACACACTTTCTCAATGATCTACAATAATATCCCACGTAGGTAAATCAAGAACAGTAACCAGCAAGCCACCTGCACACAATTGCCACTGAAGCTGGGTTAGAGTGGAGTGGAAAAATGGGTTATTGCCCAGTGTGGCAAAAATCCTTGCACCTCCCTGGCAACATTCAATCTGGATTAGAAATGTATTAATTGCACCTACTGTACACCAGAACTTACAGTGCACTTTCTAATGATACTTCGTAAAAACTAAATGTATTGGTTTCCTTAGTTTAAAACTTTGCAGAGATTCATTCATCTGTAAAGCTTTCTGAAGCATGAAGAACACCACTCATAGAGATCTTATAATTTAATAATAATAATAATAATACGATCAAAACAGAACCTTATTGTCTGCTTCACGAATGCTTTAAATAGAAGGGCGATGATACACTTATATTCACTAGATTGACTTTGCAAATATGGTGCAACATGAGAAGTGACAGATGAGACTTTTTGTTATATTGATACTTGTTAAACTATATTATTATTATTATTATTATTAAAAAAAAAAACTTCATGAGGAATACCAAAAAATGACAAACTGTAACTTTTACGTGTATAACTGAAAGTGTTCTTTTTATATCAGCTGAACTTTAGTTGAAACATTATGTTCTCAGTTAAAAAAAAAAAAAAAAAAAATCGGAAATAGTATTAACAAATTTGGAAATATACTTCAGTTTGCCCTCTTTATGACTTGCGGGGAATCCCATCATTGTCCATCATGAAAGTTAATGTTCTAGAGCATCTTTACCTTCTGGCTGGTTGCCTTCTCTAATGTATGCTTCTGATACATGTATAATGCCACCAGCCTTAGATCCACAAGACACATTTTTGATAGCCCTTAAGTATACCCTGTGGGTTCATTTTAAAAATGGATACCCACTAAAGTAGCAAGAGAACAGCACTGGGAGTCTCTGCAGAGCCATATATGTGGAATATTAAAGGGAATCCATCAAAATTAAAAGGATTGTGTTTCCTAGCTTAGTCATAAAGTTCAACAAAACAACAAATTTAAAAGTCATTGTGATTATTTTTGTTGATTTATAATACTTACGTGAAGTGAATCACTTTGTTTCTCAAGCAGATATAATTGTGCTGAACATAATTTAAACCCCAAGGTTCTAGGTCTATGGGGCATTTTCTGAGACACAATCTTAAATATTTATCATAATAATAGCTAAATGCATCACACTTTAGTCTTCGAGTAAAACTCTTATCCAGCATACTGAGTATATAAGAACTGTACACTCCAACACCTTAAAGAATGTTGAAGGGGATTAATCAATGTATGTAGTCTCTAAATACCTCTTTCTTGGGGGTGCTTGATGAACCGGTTTAGTACCGTTATAGTAAGGTGCTACAACAAGGGGGCGCTATGCTTATCTTACATAAGAAAGAAGTTACAAAGGAGTAGATAGAAAGCTGCTATCTGGGCATACAAGGTGAAACATGTAAATTTATTAACTCGGTCAGTGCTCTATGCATGGCACATGAGCAAATGAGGTACTGTTGGAGAAAATGTCAAATGCACTTGAACTCAAATGGAATTTCTCTGTAAATGGCAACGTTTCAGCCTGTGCGCTAAAATGAGGCCGCATGCTGGGGGGCACCCCATTGGGTGGCCCATACACTAAGGGCCAGCCAATGAGCATTGCTGAACAAGGGTCTACTTGGGTGCTGCGGCCCTTTAACAGCATAATATCGGCAGGCATTGTACTGTTGGGAGGAAGTGAGTGCCTGTCAGATATTGGGAAGAGGAGGCAGTGGTAGCGGCGGTGGCACAGACAGTAGTGGGATAGCGAAGAGAGACCCAGCTCCAGCCAGCACCCATACTTTTATCAAACTCAACAAGCAGCAGGACCCCAGGCAAGCCAACCTACTGCACATAAAAGGTATGTTAGCAGGAGAGTGGTTAAAAATATAAAAAAATGTGCATGTATGTGTTTGTGTGTATATTTGTGTCAGTGTGTGTATGTGTCTTAGTGTGTGTATCTGTCAAAGTGTGTGTATGTGTCAGTGTGTGTATCTATGTGTCAAGGTGTGTGTATGTGTCAGTGTGTGTATTTGTGTGTCATGGTGTGTTTATGTGTCAGTGTTTGTATTTGTGTTTTAGGGAGTGTGTATGGCTCAGTTTGTGTATCTGTAGGGCAGGATGTGTGTGTGTGTCAGTGTGTGTATATACATCTGTGTATCTCTGTAAACAAACATAGCCTTTCATTCACTCACAAACTCTAACAGTAGCAAAGATCAACTGCTAGAATCAGAGATTATGCTTTTTGGGCAGTGAGATGTATATTCAGACCTGCACCCATTTGCCTTCAAAACCAACCCCATCGAGGTCCTGTTGGTCTGGTTGAAGACGTGGGCACTGCACAAGAGATGGGACAAAAGACTAAAGAAATAGTGAACCAAAGGTAAGGACTGTGCAGCCTCTGTGACTTAACCATCTAAGGAAAGACACTGGTCCTGAGGAACAAGATTCTTCCTATATTGCAGTATAGTGGCATAGGTGTCACGGTGCTTATTCTGCGTCACCGCTTTGTGACCACAACCAATTGGTGCAGTCACATAGAGAGGAGGGAGAGGCACCTTCCCTGAATCTCAGTTGCACACCACACTCCACAATACCTCTGCAACGCCCGGCCAGTCCATTAGCAATAAAGACATTTAGTCTGGTATCCTTGACCTTTTGGTTTTGTCTATTCGTTTATGCTTCTGTCCATGTCCCTGACCTTAGGTTGTTACTGACTATGCTTTGTGCATTAAAAATCCGGCCATTCTAAGGCTCGGTAATTTATTTATATTGGTATTTTCTCTGTGTTTTTCTTAATTCTGCATGTTGGGCCACTGTATCTTCCTGACAGTGTTTTTTTCAGCGTCTGGTGCAGGGCAAGCATTGCATCCCCTAACCAGTGGACCGTCCATAATGCCTGAGACCCTTAACAGCTGCTTAGATAGCCTCGCTCCTCCTTTCCTAGCTGCCTTGTCTCCATGCTGTATGTCATACTGATAGTTGCGTAATTTTTTTACTTTAGGCATGAGGGGGATTGAAAAAAATATGCAACTATCAGTGTCACAGTGTCATATATTAGTAAAACACATCATGGAGACGAGACAGCTAGGGAAGGCGGAGTGAGGCTATCTAGGTGCCCTTTACCAGCATACCGGTATGATATCATTTAGTAGACATTACATAATGTCTTTTAAAGATTTGGAATTCATGAGTGCATCAGAGTATGGGTGGTTGTTAGTCTCTATTACTACCCATGTAGAGTGACTAGTAGAGGCTAATGATGGTGACTTTATTGCTTTAAGAATGTTTGATATTGCTAAAATGTTTTGACTGTATGAAAGTTTGTATGGAATAAGGATTGTTTTTCAATCAAAAAAAGGGGCCTCAAGGGGTTATAATCAAAACACCACATATAGGTGGACTATTGCACTCACAAATATAAACTGATAGTAAGCAGAACACAATCACTGTGAACGGAATCATCTGATATAGTGTCTGTTGTTTCTTCCCTGCATGTTACATGTTGGGATTTGAGAACACAAGACTCAGTTCACAGTGATTGTGCTCTATCTACTATCAATTTATATGTGTGAGTACAATCGTCCACCAATACATATATGGTATTTTGATTATACTACACTATTTTGCAACATTTTGTTTATTATAGATGTATTGTTTTTACTCATGGAGTTAAATGTTTACACTACTTAAATCAGTCACAACAATGTCAAGTCATCTTTGGCAAGCTCTAGAACCTGAATAGAATTCTAAGATAAGATTTAACTGAATACATTGTGGACTTTTCTAACAAAACTGAAACAACTTTCAGTAACAAAAGGATCCATGGGAAAAAGTAAATTTGCATAAAAACTGTAAAGTCTTGGTATTCTTATTAAAAATGAAAAAAAAAAACTTATATTTGCTAAATGACAAAAAACAAAAACAACTTTGGAGTTTAAACTCTGATGAAACTCTAAAAATCTTTTAAATATGTAGATGTTAAAGAGTTTCTCTTTAAGTCATCAGTCATCTACAATTAACCCTGAAGCACAAGAGCACTATTTGTGTTTGTGCTAGCTGTCTCTTTTAACTAGCGATAAAGTTCTGCATAAAGCTGTTTCTATAACAAAGTGGATTTGAATCCTTTGTTAATTACTGCTACAACAATTGGCTTAGGTTTCTTGTCTGTGACTGATTTTGGGAACATGGTAATTTGTAATGAACTTTTCTCGTCAAGCATTTCCTCAATCCTTTTCAATCCTATTTGCTGCTGAAGATATTTCAAGTGAAAGCTGATTCAGTCAAATTTTCAAGACTTAAATGCTTATTTTTGTAATTACTTTAAAGATTATGTTTAATAAATAAATCTGATAATATGAATACTTGGCATATCAAGCTTTATTACAGAAAAACAATAAACAGTGCAGTTTTATGTACAAGTTGGAGGATTTTATTTTCAATTAATAAGAGAACGATTAGACAAATATTTTTTTCTACTTAAGCTGGGTGACCAGATCTCAACTGAAAATTATCATGTACATCTATGTATAATAAAAAAAATAAGCATAATTTAGCTTCAAATGGTATACAGCTAATTAGGTCAAAGCAAAGCAACTACAAAGAAGATCTACCAATCTACAATTAATCTACAAAATACAGATTAAAGGGACACTATAGTCACCTGAACAACTTTAGCTTAATGAAGCAGATTTGGTGTATAGAACATGCCCCTGCAGCCTCACTGCTCAATCCTCTGCCATTTAGGAGTTAAATCCCTTTGTTTATGAACCCTAGTCACACCTCCCTGCATGTGACTTGCACAGCCTTCCATAAACACTTCCTGTGAAGAGAGCCCTATTTAGGCTTTCTTTACTGCAAGTTCTGTTTAATTAAGATTTTCTTATCCCCTGCTATGTTAATAGCTTGCTAGACCCTGCAAGAGCCTCCTGTATGCAATTAAAGTTCAATTTAGAGATTGAGATACAATTATTTAAGGTAAATTACATCTGTTTGAAAGTGAAACCAGTTTTTTTTTCATGCAGGCTCTGTCAATCATAGCCAGGGGAGGTGTGGCTAGGGCTGCATAAACAGAAACAAAGTGATTTAACTCCTACATGACAGTGAATTGAGCAGTGAAATTGCAGGGAATGATCTATACACTAAAACTGCTTTATTTAGCTAAAGTAGTTTAGGTGACTATAGTGTTCCTTTAAGGAACAGTACACACAGAAAAAATACAGTTTTAAATCTTACCTTAACAAATATGGGGATTTAGTTACACCATATGGCCATAAATCCACCACTATGTCACAGTACCTCAATATTGGTGGGTCCTAAACATGCCAACTACAATACTTACCGCTTAAAGAGATACTATAGTCACCCAGAACACTTCAGCTTATTGAAGTGGTCTGGGTGTAGTGTATCTGTCCCTGTCCCTCTTAGTCCTGCAATGTAAAACACTGCAGTTTTAGAGAACCTCAGACAGCCATGAGAGGCATTTCCTGGATGTTACCAGACTCTAGGTCACCTAACTGATGCTGGACATCCTTACACTTGCTGCGCATTAGTCCCCCACCCCTCGGATGATGTCGGAGAAGGCGAAGTGCCTGTCAGATATCAGAGCATTGCGCGGGAAGAGGAGGCAGTGGTAGGGACATTGGTACTGGAATCGGGTAGGTGACTAAATGTTTTTTTGACGCTTTACATGCTGGGGAGGGTGGGCAAGGCGGGGGAGGACCAGAGGGCACTATTGTGTTAGGAATACAACTTTGTATTCCTAACACTATGGAATCCATTTAACTGCTTCCAGAGACTCTTCTTAAATTCATGTTTTCCTTTAATCACTCCCAACGGGGCATCTGCAGTGGTGCTGCATGATCCAATTATGGGTCTGTTGGGGTAGACTGAGTCAATGCAGCCAATGTATTGCACTAAAGTTAGGCAGAGGAGAGAAGTTGCAAACTGCAGGCAATAAAGTAAACTATATTTCCCTAGTCTCCTCTTGGTTAGCGAAGAAGTGTGATACTTTTTTGTTGACTCAATTAAATTTTGGTCCCTAAAACTGCTGATATAAATCATATTCACTAGAAAAGGCAAGGTGGGCGTATTTAATTAATTCCTAAACTTGTAGATAGACAAGGAATGGTTGGGCTGGTGGGATGTTGGGGGGACTCTTGTGGGAGAATTGAGATGCTAGGGAATAGTTTGAGACATAAGGGAATAGATTAAGGCATGGAAGGCAGGAACTGAGGAGGTGTTAGAGACACTAACGAGGGGTCAGAGGCTCTAAACCTGTGCTAGATTGAAAAAGTTTGGCAATAACTGAGACTGTAACAGGCTAATTTGAATCTAAAGAGGGCCATATAGGTTAACAGAGATGGGAATTATAATGGATGTGGAGAAATATAAAAAATAAATGCATAATTAAGAGAAAATAGAATGTGAAGCCTTGGGAGAGATTGATGAATTGGGTGAAAGGACTGCTTTAAGAGTAAATCTGGGAGAGACTAAGAGGAAAAGAGAACAATGAATAAAATAGAGAACAAATAAGAAACACAAATAAGCTAAATTAGGGAGAGTGGATCTAGAAATGTGATTGATAGGTATACTGTGTTTCTCTATGAATCTGTATAATTTTTACATGATATCAAAAAGTGCATGCAAGTGCTGCCCAGCAGTAGATAAAATTCACAGTGCTTCCAAAGCTCAAATCAATCGATCAATATGGGGCTGTTCTCAAAGGAACCATCTTGGCTGATTAATTGAATTCAAATAATTGTTCCCCTATCCTGGGAGCTCTTTTATATTTTTCACAACAGCATAATATAACAGTCATATGAGTTCCAAAAGCACATCGATCTGGTAGCCCTACCTTGAGGAATGTAAAAAAGGACTTAAAAATATATATTTATAATTGCACAAACACTTCTGCATAATAAGCATTTTTTTACTGCATTGCCCATAACCACATCGTAAAAATTCTGCAGACTTTTCATATATGATTATGATATACAGCGCCTTGCAGTGCCACTTATTCGCCCCCTTGGTATTTTTTGTGTTTTGTTGCCTCACAACCTGGAATTAACATGGATTGTTTGAAGATTTGCATAATTTAATTTACAGAACATGCCCACAACTTTGAAGATTTTTTTTTTTTTTTATTGTGAAGCAAACAACAAATAGGACAAAATAACAGAAAAGGTCAATGTGCATAACTATTCACCCCCCTAAAGTCAATACTTTGTAGATCCACCTTTTGCTGCAATCGCAGCTCTAACTCGCTTTGGATAAGTCTCTATGAGCTTGCCACATCTTACCACTGGGATGTTTGCCCATTCCTCCTTGCAAAACTGCTCCAGCCCCTTCAAGTTGGATGGTTTGCGCTTGTGAACAGCAATCTTTAAGTCTGACCACAGATTTTCTATTGGATAGAGGTCTGGGCTTTGACTAGGCCATTCCAACACATTTATATGTTTCCCCTTAAACCACTCAAGTGTTGCTTTAGCAGTGTGTTTGGGGGTCATTGTCCTGCTGGAAGGTGAACCTCCATCCTAGCCTCAAATCACGCACAGAGTGGTACAGGTTTTGCTCAAGAATATTCCTGTATTTAGCACCATCCATCTTTCCCTCAACTCTGACCAGTTTCCCATTACCGGATACTGAAAAACATCCCCACAGCATGATGCTGCCACCACCATGTTTCACTGTGGGGATGGTGTTCTTTGGGTGATGTGATGGGTTTGCGCCAGACATAGCGTTTTCTTTGATGGATGAAAAGTTTAAATTTAGTCTCATCAGACCAGATCACCTTCCTCCATACATTTTGGGAGTCTCACAGATGCCTTTTCGCAAACTCAAAATGTGCCATTTTGTTTTTTGCTGAAAGTAATGGCTTTCTTCTGGCCACTGTGCCATAAAGCCCAACTCTATGGAGTGTACGGCTTATTGTTGTCCTATGCACAGATACTCCAGTCTATGCTGTGGAACTCTGCAGCTCCTCCAGGGTTACCTTAGGTCTCTGTGCTGCCTCTCTGATTAATGCCCTCCTTGCCCAGTACGTGAGTTTTGGTGGGCAACTGTCTCTTGGCAGGTTTCCTGTTGTGCCATGTTCTTTCCATTTGGTTATGATAGAATTGATGGTGCTCCTGGGGATCATCAAAGATTTGGATATTTTTTTATAACCTAACTCTGACTTGTACTTCTCAACAGCATTGTCCCTTACTTGTTTGGAGAGTTCCTTGAACTTCATGGCAACAGGGCCAGATTAAGAGCCCAGTGGGCCTGGTGCTGACAATTATGATGGGGCCTAATTACAGAATCTTATCGACCAAAAACATTAGAACAGTCATACCTCTCAAGCATCATGTATCTGATGGAGTTGGTGTTGGAGGGAAACTCAAAGGATGCAGCTAAAAGAAAACACATACTCTATGCTAATCTCTTTATCTAATTTATGCTTTCATCTTTCAAGTAAATCCATTTCCCCTAACAGCAGTGTCTAGTGAAGCAGGAAGTCAATGGGTGGGGTAAAAGGGTTGGCCAATGACGCAAAGCACGTGACCAGAACTGCCAAAAGGGGCGAACATGCGAAAAAGGAGGCATGTCTGTCCAAAGAATTAGAAGGCCAGCCTGTCATCAGTGTCCCTATGTATCACAGTATCAGTGTCCCCATGTCGCCCAGTCTATCCCTGCCTCTCTCCATACACAATGACCCCTGCTGGCCAGTGCTGGTATTGCAGAGTAATCTCTGTTAATACTAAGAAAAATATTTGCATTTGTATTGCCGGTATTACTGCAATAACGTCATGGCCAGACAGCCTCAAATACCGACTGTGCCTTAAAATGGCAAACCTTTTTTTATGGGCCTATTCAATCTGGCCCTGCATGGCAGTGTTTGGTTAGTAGTGCCTCTTGCTTACATGTTGCAGCCTCTGGGGCCTTTCAAAAAAGGTGTGTATATGTAATGACAGATCATGTGACACTTAGATTGCACACAGGTGGACACCATTTCACTAATTATGTGACTTCTGAAGGTTATTGGTTGCACCAGAGCTTTTTATGGGCTTCATAACAAAGCAGGGGGAATACATACGCACATGCCAAATTTCTGTTTTCTATTTCTAAAAAATAGTTTTATGTATATATTTTTCTCATTTCACTTCACCAACTTAGACTACTGTGTTCTGATCCATCGCATAAAATTCAGATTACTAAAACATTGAACTTAAGGCTGTAATGTAACAAAATAGGTAAAAAGTCAAGGGGGGGAATACCTTTGCAAGGCACTGTGGAACAGAGTCCAACGAGGTTGTTGCTATTGAGCAAAAAACAACAATACAATTCAAACTACTAATGTGGCTAAAGTATTAAGTGTTTCATTTGCATAACTGAAAAAAAAAAATTAGAAACAGAGGCACGCAGAAATTGCAAATGACTTTCAAAGAAGGGCATATCAGCCCTGTAAGTTTATTAATAGTGAGATTTTTTAAACAGTAATAATTTTTTTTACAATAGTAGAACTTGTGACTCATTTTAATGCAGGATACAAGCATAAATAAATATATAAATAAATATATAAACCTACCCATCTGTCACATTCATCTGTACAAGTTCCACTGGTTGATTTTTGCTCATTAAGATGAACCATAAGCAGTATTATTTTTACCTTCAGGGCTTTTGCTGAAATATTATTTCTTTAGCGTTTAATTTTGACAGATCGGGCAAAAAAATATGTTTCTGTTATAATATTCCTTTGAGTATGGACTTAAGCTGACCTTACATTCTTGTTTAAAAGGACAATATCAATAAACAATCTGTTTAGTTTTCAAGATTTTATATCTTTCTGTACTAGAAAAATATTGACTTGTACATAATCAATTTATTAAATGACCATTTGAGCTCCATGAGATATGGATATTTCTATGGGTATATTGCACTGTGTTCAGCTTCCCACAGTGGAACAGTAATTCTATCTATTATACATGAAACAGTAATTCTATACAGTGCTTCTGGAGTTCTGCATTAACTCCTTAAAATGCTACTAATAGCATACGATTCAGAACAAATGCATGTATTAAAGCACAGGCTGACTGTTTACGAAGTAAGTGTATTTAATTTGGGATATTTGGCGCTTTATTATAATACTCTTAATCCTGTTGGATTACCGAAACAGGGCTTCAGAACTTGAATAGACAACTAGCTTCTCTGATATAATGATAGTTCCACCCAGGCCCAGGCTAGCCATGGGGAAAAATGGATTTCTGTCCCACTCATGGGTCAATGAGAGACTAGTGAACCTTCTGGGAACTTCAATGCTGGGGAAAGAGAGCCAGGCAGCCTTCGTTTGTCTTCTCGCTACCTCAGATTTTATCAGAGAGTTGCTGTAGTAGCCTGTGGCAACACTCTGAACCACAGGAGCTCACGAGAGGGAGAGACTTGGTCTGTACCCTACCAAAGTACAGAGCAAATAACCAGCCCACTGGATCACCAGGAATCAGTTTAAAAAAAAAAAAAATTATTATAAATTATTTAAGCCCCTATCTTACCTCCCTAATTTCTTTAAGCCCATACACACTACACCCCTGCACTCAAACACAAGCACACTACACACACTCCTCCTATGTGCACACTAGGGATCAACTGATTATCGGTCTGGCCGATATTATCGGCAGATATTCTGTATTTTCAGCAATAATGCAGACCAGGACCATCATCAGGGTTCTGGAAGACCCGTGACGGTCCTGGGGGGCCCAGCAAGTGCTTACTTACCTTTCCCAGCAGCTTCCCTGTCTAACTATCGCGAGTGCCGCAGCCGTCAGAGCGTTGCTCAGCTCAGCGTGGCACACAGGCTGCGAGAGTTAGACGGGGAGCTGAAGGGAGCTGCTGGGAAGGTAAGTAAGCGCTTGCTGGGCCCCCACAGGAAATACCATATCCCCCCTCCCTGGCCAGGTAAGAAGCAGGGAGGGGGGACTAAAAACTCCTGCCTCACCCATGGATATTGGGTCGGGGCTTCCGTTCAAAGAATGGGTAGTGGACAGATCACTGTCCACCTGCACAGTTGGGCTAATAATTAAATAAATTAAGCGGTGGAGACACTACTCCATCTGTGGCAAGCAGATGTTGATATAATTAAAATAAACATAATTTTTTTGAAATTTAAATAAAGTTAAAAAAACAAAAATGCCCCCTCCCCATTTTACACACTTAACATACCTACACAAACACACACACACTACATTTATTATATACACACACACTGCACAAACACACTGCATTCATTATATACACACACTGCACAAACACACAAACTACACAAACACGCACACTCTGCATTCATTATATACACACACACACACTACATAAACACTCATTGCACAAACACACACACTGCATTCATTATATACA
>OW240920.1:57122280-57158048 GCA_933207985.1 Pelobates cultripes | reverse complement strand
TTTGTTTTACCACAATCACTGTTTATGTTTTAATTACTTATAATATCTTCACTCTGTATACACCTAATTTCATGTACACAGGGGTACTTTCACTCTCTATAAGAGGTCCATAGTGAATACGATTCTTATTGTTGCGCACCATCACTACTGTAAGTTATTTTATGTTCAAATCGTTTTACCAGGATTTGTTTTTGTTGGTTGCTGCATGTACTAAGATCCTTCTCCCATTTGCGCCATCCTATTTATAATCATTTTTTCTTTCAATCCTCTATGTTCGACAAGGATCTACAACCTGTATTCTTTTTGGAACGTGTAATGACTTATTTTCCTGAACTTTGTTCTTATTTCTGTATTTCCTTGAAAATAATGAAACTTAAAATGAAAATAAAAAATTTTGAAAAAAAAGGAGGAAAATTTGTGAAAAAAAAAAGATAAAAGTTATTCTTAAGAGTTGTTCTTCCTTTTTTTCCACTCCTCGGGAGGATTGTCAATGCATTTTATAATGTGTCCTGCTGAAAATGCCACCTGTTAAGAATTAACATTTAAGTCATGGATAATAAGCTGATTCACTGCAAAATTATTTTTTCAGAGTGATATATTAACTGATCTGTACCAGGAACGTTCATAATGAAATGGACTCTGTCAAGTGCACATGTGAAAAAGGCACACAGTCCAAAGATGAAATAATTGCAGTGCTAGTAAAGAGAACTTGGGGGGAGATGTTTTTCTTTTCTTTTTCTTTTCTTTAATGTTTCTACAGGTCATTATAGTTATAGTCATTAATCGCCTTGACTTGCCTGCTTTGTTAAGCTTTTTATATTTCCTCTGTCTGTAATCAACCCTTGACCTTTGGTACTTCATTCAGAGCCCAGGAGTTAGATGCTTACTTCTTCTAGTCCAGTGCCTGTTTAAAGGGCACAAAACACTTTTTTTTTTTTACACTTAGAGATGATTTGCAAGGGGTCACATTCTGCAGAGATACATTACAGGCAGCTGTCACTTCTATCATTTTTACAGCATTCAGTAAAACATTGACTATCACCTATAACTTGTGTCACCCTTTTTCATTAGATACTCCATTTTATTTCAAATTCATTCAATTAGGACATGGCATCATAACCAAGTTCAGACAAGGTAAAGCCAGGACAAACATTACTTTTAAGAGTAAAAATAACAATACTCCTTTTTAATTTCCCATCTTCTCTGTATGCTTAATCTACGCTAGCCACCATAAGCAAGGACAGAATTTACAACAATGATTGACAGGGAGCTAAAGGAAAGGCGCCAAGAGAAAGAGGTGTGGATTTCTACATTTCAGTTTATTTTTCACACTTCAGAAATACATATTTGTTAAATATAGGGATTATTAAACATAATATTACAAATCCTGGTAAGTGACTGTTCCCCTTTAAAAACATGTGTTGTTTGACAGCCCCAGTCATATGTTTACAGGGTAAAAGATAAGTACAAATTCTGATGGGGAAGTTTTAAGATAGTGGGATGCTGGACTCCACACATGGAGTTTAACTCCAATTCTTTGCTCTATAAACTTCACCTCATGACCTATTGTACTGATATGAAATATCAAAATGGCTGTCCGGTTGGAAGAATATTATTTTATATGATCTGTTTAATCCTTTAAGTGCAGAAGATATGACCAGCACATAACCAACACTAAAAAAAAGGTTAAAACATTGCAAATAATAAATGTATACAATATTACCTCAGGCTTTGAGTATAGTCCAGCCTTTAAATTTATCGAAGAACAAAACACAGCGCATTGACTGATATATAAATATATAAATGAACATTCAATCAGTTCCACTCACATGATGCCGAGCCAGGTTTAGCAGGCTCAGACTATCTGGGCTCCAGATGAAAATAACTAGTGAATAGCTCTTTTGGCCCTAAGCTGGTTTTCCAGTATCAGAATATTGAATAATCTCCTTTAGACTCAAATATTGGTTAGATAAATAAGTACAGAGCAGAAGGTTTCACCATACATTTATTACAAATAAAATTAAATTAAAACAAGGTCAAATACAAACAGATTCCAAGGCAGGAAGTCTGTATTAATTTTATTTTATATGTAATAAAATCATAAAATAATGTATTTTCCTCTAGAGTTTCTAGGCTAAGTGTTCGGTCTTTCATCCTGCCCTCTCTGGTTCAGATCCTTTGATGAAAATTGCAAGTTAACCCTACCCTCAGGGAAACAATAAAAATAGTTTATTAATTTGTATTATTTCAACAAATATCTGGTGGGATCTTGCCCAAATGCCCTTATAGATAATACAACAATGGATTTCCAAATCTATTAGACTGTTTATGCTTTTGGTAACCCACCTTTCTGACCATTTCAGAACTAAAAGTGAGTACATACACTGAGCAGCCACAACATTAAAACCACTTGCCTAATATCATGGAGGTTCCCCTCGTACTACAGAAACAGCTCTGATGCATCGAGTCAATTACGCCACAATATCTCTGAATGTATTCTGTGGTATCTGTCACCAGTACATAAGCAATAGATCCTTTAAGTACTGCAAGTTTTGAGATGGTGACTCCATGGATTGTATTTGTTGTTGCAGCACATTGCACAGATACTCAATCAGATTTAGATCTGGGGAATTGTGAGGCCAAGGCAACACCTTGAACTCTTTGTCATGTTCCTCAAACCATTCCTGAACAATATTTGCAGTGTGGTAGGATGCATTATCCTGTTTAACCCCTTAAGGACCAAACTTCTGGAATAAAAGGGACTCATGATATGTGACACATGTCATGTGTCCTTAAGGGGTTAAAGAAGCCACTGCCATCTGGGAATACATTTCCATGAAGGGGTGTACGTTATCTGCACCAAAATCTAGGTAGGTGGTGCAAGTCAAAAGTAACATCCACATGAATGTAAAGTCTCAAAGTATCCCAGCAGAACATAACCCAGGACATAACACTGCCTCCACTGGCCTAACTTCTTCTCATACTATATCCTTCTACAATCTCTTCCCAAGGTAAATGACACGCACGCACCCGGCCATCCACCTGATCTAAAAGAAAACATGATTCGCCAGACCAGGCAACCTTCTTCTATTCCAGTGATGGCACTATTGTTCCCACTAAAAACACTTTCGACTGTGGACATCATTGGGTCATCATGAGAACTCTGTCTGGTCTGTGGCTACTTAGCTCCATATGCCAGCATTACGTTTTTCAGAAATTTTAGCTTCAATAGCTCTTGTGTCCGATTGGACCAGACAGGTTAGCCTTTGCATCAATGAGCCTTGGGTGCCCATGATCCTGACACCGGTTCACCGGTTGTCCTTCATTGCATCACTTTTAGTAGATACTAACTACTGCATAGTGGGAACAGCCCACAAGCCTTGCCAATTTGGAGATGCTCTGACTCGGTGGTCTAGTCATCATTAGTTTTCCTTTGTCAAAGTCACTTAGCTATTTTCAGTTGCCCATGTTTCCTGCTTAAAACACATGAAATTCAAGAACTGAATGTTTAATTTCTGCCTAATATATCCCACTCCTTGACAAGTGCCATTAGAAAATATATTAAATGCTTTTTGCTTCTTAATGTTGTTTGCTTCTTCAAAGTGTAATGTATTTCTTGGTACTTTATTGCAGCAGGGCTCTGAAGATACCTAGTAGCATAACTAACCTGGTTACTATTTTACTCTGGTTTGAGGAAACATGGTAAGCTCTCCCCTCCTCATACTTCATGGCAGGACCGGACTGGGAAAAAAATTCGGCCTGGGCATTTTTTTATCACAGCGGCCCATTAAGAAGGGGGCGGGGCAGAGAGGGTGTGTTTTGTCATCACTCATGACAAACACGCCCCCTCTCAAAGTGAGCATGTTTGTTCAATGCTCTTCCAGGGCAGACCATGCACAGAGCTCTGCTGAAGAGCTCTAGCATGAGAAAAAAGCCCTGTATTTGTTCTGCACAGTGCAAGCAAATTTAATAACATGCTTGCACTGTGTTTCCTTGCAACATGTCTCTGGTTTCTCTGTAAATGGATACCAGGAGACAAAAGGGCCAGGAAAGAGTATTGTGCATGTGTTCTGGTCGTGGTGTGGTATTGTGTAATAAGGTCGGTTTTAGTCATGTTGTGTTTGTGGTGTAATGTAATGCATATGTGGTTAGGGGCTGTAGAGAATGTGTCTATAGGGGATGTAGCAAGTGTGTGTATACAGGCCATTGTGTGTGTGTGTAGGTGATGTAGTGTTTGTAGAGAGTGTGTGTTCAGGGAATGTAGTATGTGTTTGCTTACAAGGAATCTAGTGTGCGTATAGGGGATCCAGAGTGTGTGTGTTTGAAGGACCCAGAATATGTATGGGAGATCTAGTGAGCATGCGTATATAATGGATTCAGAGTGTATATAGGGATCTAGTGTGTGTATGTGTGTAGATGATCCAGAGTTGGGTAGAGGATCTAGTGTGTGTCTGGAATGAAATGTGTTTAGGGGTGCTGTGTGTGCGCGTGAGGGGTGCTGTGTATATATATACAGGGAGTGCAGAATTATTAGGCAAGTTGTATTTTTGAGGATTAATTTTATTATTGAACAACAACCATGTTCTCAATGAACCCAAAAAACTCATTAATATCAAAGCTGAATATTTTTGGAAGTAGTTTTTAGTTTGTTTTAGTTATAGCTATGTTAGGGGGATATCTGTGTGTGCAGGTGACTATTACTGTGCATAATTATTAGGCAACTTAACAAAAACAAATATATACCCATTTCAATTATTTATTATTACCAGTGAAACCAATATAACATCTCAACATTCACAAATATACATTTCTGACATTCAAAAACAAAACAAAAACAAATCAGTGACCAATATAGCCACCTTTCTTTGCGAGGACACTCAAAAGCCTGCCATCCATGGATTCTGTCAGTGTTTTGATCTGTTCACCATCAGCATTGCGTGCAGCAGCAACCACAGCCTCCCAGACACTGTTCAGAGAGGTGTACTGTTTTCCCTCCTTGTAAATCTCACATTTGATGATGGACCACAGGTTCTCAATGGGGTTCAGATCAGGTGAACAAGGAGGCCATGTCATTAGATTTTCTTCTTTTTTACCCTTTCTTGCCAGCCACGCTGTGGAGTACTTGGACGCGTGTGATGGAGCATTGTCCTGCATAAAAATCATGTTTTTCTTGAAGGATGCAGACTTCTTCCTGTACCACTGCTTGAAGAAGGTGTCTTCCAGGAACTGGCAGTAGGACTGGGAGTTGAGCTTGACTCCATCCTCAACCCGAAAAGGCCCCACAAGCTCATCTTTGATGATACCAGCCCAAACCAGTACTCCACCTCCACCTTGCTGGCGTCTGAGTGGGACTGGAGCTCTCTGCCCTTTACCAATCCAGCCACGGGCCCATCCATCTGGCCCATCAAGACTCACTCTCATTTCATCAGTCCATAAAACCTTAGAAAAATCAGTCTTGAGATATTTCTTGGCCCAGTCTTGGCGTTTCAGCTTGTGTGTCTTGTTCAGTGGTGGTCGTCTTTCAGCCTTTCTTACCTTGGCCATGTCTCTGAGTATTGCACACCTTGTGCTTTGGGCACTCCAGTGATGTTGCAGCTCTGAAATATGGCCAAACTGGTGGCAAGTGGCATCGTGGCAGCTGCACGCTTGACTTTTCTCAGTTCATGGGCAGTTATTTTGTGCCTTGGTTTTTCCACATGCTTCTTGCGACCCTGTTGACTATTTTGAATGAAACGCTTGATTGTTCGATGATCACGCTTCAGAAGCTTTGCAATTTTAAGAGTGCTGCATCACTCTGCAAGATATCTCACTATTTTTGACTTTTCTGAGCCTGTCAAGTCCTTCTTTGACCCATTTTGCCAAAGGAAAGGAAGTTGCCTAATAATTATGCACACCTGATATAGGGTGTTGATGTCATTAGACCACACCCCTTCTCATTACAGAGATGCACATCACCTAATATGCTTAATTGGTAGTAGGCTTTTCGAGCCTATACAGCTTGGAGTAAGACAACATGCATAAAGAGGATGATGTGGTCAAAATACTCATTTGCCTAATAATTCTGCACTCCCTGTATATATATATATATATATATATATATATATATTATATAAATATGTTTGGAAGTATTGTGTATGTGTGTGATGCAGTGTATCGGGGGATTGTGTGTGTATGTGAGGGGTGCAGTATGTGTGTGTGATGGATGCTGTGTGTGAGGAGTGGTGTGGGTGCTGTGTGAGGGTGCTGTGTATGATGTGTGTGAGAGTGCTGTGTATGATGTGTGTGAGAGTGCTGAGTGTGATAGTGCTGTGTATCATGTGTGTGAGTGCTGTGTGTGATAGTGCTGTGTATGATGTGTGATAGTGCTGTGTATGATGCAGGGCCGGACTGGGAAAAAAATTAGGCCCGGGCATTTTTCAATTAGAGCGGCCCCCCGAGAAGGGGGCGGGGCCAGAGAGGGTGTGTTTGTCATCACTAATGACAAGTACACCCCCTCTCAAAGTGAGCATGTTGGTTCAACGCGCAGAGCCCCGCTGAAGAGCTCTGGCATTAGAAAAAGGCCCTGTATTTGTTCTGCGCAGCGCAAGCAAATGTAATAACATGCTTGCGCTGTGTTTGCTTTTAAATTGTCTCTGGTGTCTCCACAAGTGGGATACCAGAGGACAAAAGGGCCAGGAAAGTGTATGGTGCATGTGTTTGGCGCATGCTTGTGGGATTGCCTGTGTGTAGAGTGTGGTGTGGTATTATGTAAATAGGTCAATTTTGTGGTGTAATATGTGTGGCTAGGGGCTGTAGAGAGTGCGTGTATAGGGGCATAGTGTTATAGGGGATGTAGCGAGTGTGTGCATACGGGCAGTAGTGTGTGTCACTTATACACACACACTACTGTGTGTAGAGAGGGTGTGTTTAGAGAATGTTGTATGTGTTTGCAGTGTGTGTGTAAGAGATCTAGTGTGTAAAGGACCCAGAGTGTGTATAGAAGATTGTGTGTGTGTGTATAGAGGATTAAGAGTGCATATAGGGTAAGGGATCTAGCGTGTATCTGGAGCGTAATGTGTGTAGTGGTGCAGTGTGAGGGGTGCTGTAGTGTGTGTGTGTGTATATATATATATATATATATATAAAATATATTTGGACGTATTGTATGTGTGAGGTGCGCAGCGTGTTTGTGTAAGAGGAGTGCTGTGTGTGAGGGTGTTTTTATCTGCCATCACATTCTGGGTTTCTAATTTTATTTGTCTGTTAACTCACTGAGGGTTATTTTATATAATATATATGTGCTGTATATGTGTGGGAGTGAGGGTGCTGTCTGTCTGGGTGCTGTGTGTGTGTGTCTGGGGTGCTGTGTGCTGTGTGTGTGTCTGTGGGTGCTGTGTGTGTGTCTGGGGGTGCTGTGTGTGTGTCTGGGGGTGCTGTGTGTGTGTGTCTGGGGTGCTGTGTGTGTGTGTGTGTGTGCTGTGTGTGTGTGTCTGGGGGCTGTGTGTCTTAGGGGCTGTGTGTGTCCTGGGGACTGTGTGTCTGGGGACGTGTGTGTCTGGGGGGGCTGTTAGGGTAATTATTTTAAATATATATTTTTTTTTATTTTAGTAATAATTATAATATTATAATAATTAATAATTAATATTTTTTTTAAAAAAAAGTTATGCCCCCCCCCCCCTCCTTACCTTTAGCCTGGCAGGGGGGGAGCCGTGTTGCCATGAGGTGGGGGGGATGGGGGCATGCTGTCATGCTTCCCTGGTGGTCCAGGGTTGAGAGTGAACTCCAGCCTGCAGGCTAGAGTTCACTCTCGCGAGATCTGAGCGTTGCCGTGGTAACTGCAGCAACGCTCAGAATCTCGCGAGAGGACCCGGCGGAGCTGCTTGTTAGAGCTCTGCCGGGTCCTCTCTCCTGCCTCCCTCCCTCCCTAGCCTGTGGCCGCATGTAACAGCCTGTGGGCCGGTGAGGGAGATCTGTGATCTCCCCACCGGCCCATGGAGGCACACAGCAGGGCTGGCGCTCGGATAGCGCTGGCCCTGCAGGGGCTGGCAGGGGAGATTCTGTGATCTCCCTGCCGGCCTCAGCCCCACCGGGCATTTGCCCGGTGTGCCCGATGGCCAGTCCGGGCCTGGTATGATGTGTGTGAGTGCTGAGTGTGATAGTGCTGTGTATGATGTGTGTGAGTGCTGAGTGTGATAGTGCTGTGTATGATGTGTGTGAGTGCTGAGTGTGATAGTGCTGTGTATGATGTGTGTGAGTGTTGAGTGTGATAGTGCTGTGTATGATGTATGTGAGTGTTGTGTGTGATGTGTGTGAGTGCTGAGTGTGATAGTGCTGTGTATGATGTGTGTGAGTGCTGAGTGTGATAGTGCTGTGTATGATGTGTGTGAGTGCTGAGTGTGATAGTGCTGTGTATGATGTGTGTGAGTGCTGAGTGTGATAGTGCTGTGTATGATGTGTGTGAGTGCTGAGTGTGATAGTGCTGTGTATGATGTGTGTGAGTGCTGAGTGTGATAGTGCTGTGTATGATGTGTGTGAGTGCTGAGTGTGATAGTGCTGTGTATGATGTGTGTGAGTGCTGAGTGTGAGTGCTGTGTATGATGTGTGTGAGTGCTGAGTGTGATGTGTGTGAGTGCTGTGTATCATGTGTGTGAGTGCTGAGTGTGATGTGTGTGAGTGCTGAGTGTGTGAGTGCTGAGTGTGATGTGTGTGAGAGTGCTGTGTATAAATGTTGTGTGTTGGGGGTAAATAAACAAATAAAAACCTAAGTGGGAATAAATATACAAATAAAAAAAAATAAGGGTGATAAATAAACAAAAAAACTAATCATGCATTATATCCTCCCCTACCCTCCCCCTTACCTTTAGCCTGGGAGGGGGAGGGGTCCAGCACGCTGGTGAGTGTGGGGGGGGGGACCGGCACTTACACACAATCCCTGGTGGTCCAGTGGCAACACTCCCGATCTCGCAAGAGGAACCCGGCGGAGCTGCAAGTTAGAGCTCCGCCGTGTCCTCTCCCTTCCTCCCCAGCCACAGGTCTATTTAAATGGCCGGTGAGAGAGAGCTTTGATCTCCCCACCGGCCCTCCATGGCAAACAGCGGGGCCGGCGCTCGGATAGTGCCGGCCCTGCATAGACCGGCAGGGGAGATCCTGGGACCTCCCCTGCCGGCCTCGGCCCATGGCTACCGCGGCCCACCGGGCATTTGCCCGCTGTGCCCGATGGCCAGTCCGGGCCTGCTTCATGGTGAAGAAATTAATGTCTGATGTTGTATCTGATGTTGCCCACTTTGTTTCGTATTATTAATTTAACACGAGGAAACATGTCACAACCCATCAGAACTGTTTACTATACAGTAATGGTGTACAAGGGTGAACTGGCGGAAAAGAAATATGCAGCAGAGGAATGCCTGAGAATGCATTATTATGAGCACGATGCTGCTGAATTTTGTTACCATGTTGACCGTTGTCTTCAGCAGATACAGTGTCAGATGTGTCCTGCCCCTGGAAGGCAAAGAGGTCATCACATAAAGGGGGGATTGGCAATTCACAAAGGCTTCAGAGTCTTCAGACAAATCATTTAATCTTTTATAGATTCTGGCAAGCTACTTTGGGACAACACCGGAACAATTACATCAGTGATTTTCATGTCAACCAGCATCTAATTAATGGGCTCTTCCATGACAAATATATACATGCACACCTGTTTCTGTCCTTTTAAAGAATAGTGATTTTTGTTTCTGTGACGGATTCCCTATCCCTGGATTAAAAAGCTTTCTGTCCCATTTGCCTGTTTGTTCGGCTTTTTAAACTGCCGAACTAGACCGACCACAAGCCCTGATTCTCTGGAACTGTTTTGGGCATTGGACTATGTGTGCGGTCAGTCAAAACTATGATTTACAGGAAATTCCTGAACCTCTGAACCGATCTGGGTGATTTCTGGATATGTTGGTCACCTGATATCGGGGCTATCAGGGGATGTAACTTTTATGGGGTTTCCATGGGTTTTGGGGGTACTGTTAAAAAGTATGATTGGATTAGATTAGTACAGTTCCTGATCCAATTATCTCACGGGCACAGGGGAGGAATTATCTTATTATGAATGGGAGTGTCCTGGTTCTTGGAGAGCCAATGTGATTGTGTATATGTTTATACTGTAGTTTACTCTCAGGTCCAGAGGGGAGTGCCCCTTGCATGGGGATTGTCATAAAAGGCCAGTGTGGCTACCAATAAATGAGTTCCTGCTTACCCTCAACATAGAGTCTAATCTCATGCTTGTAGGGAACCGCTAAACCTGCTATAATCACCAGCTCTTGTAAGAGCTATACAGCTATACCATGGTTGGATGATCGTGCTGGGGATTAGGACCGCATAACTCTTAATAGGGGGAAAGAACATCTCTGGTGGCGAACCCCTTTTCCGTTCGGGGTGGTGGCCACAATTTCCAAATCAGGGTTTTTTATATTCCATTAATTCTAAGTTCGAGATTTTATTAATTTAGTAAAGCTGTTTCATAATTTAGTCTTAGCAGCTGCCGAAGGTCACAACCTCTCTAAATCATGTATAATATTCTAAATTATTTTCTTATGGATCCAGTGGAGCCTAGGACTGAGATGGCGAACCTATCGCACATGTGCCACAACAGGCAGAGAAGCCTTTCTGCTGACACATGAGCCAAAGGTTTTCCATGTTGTGAATTCTCAGGGGAATTGTGTAAGTATCAAATGGGACAGTAATTGTCTTAGACCACACCAGCAGGGAGTGTGGTGTTCAAAGATACTGCTGCCCCCATAAAAATGGTCAATATATTAAATTTAAAAAATTATTCAATGGTGGTTCGTTGGAGGAGAGCATGTTCTGCATTTCTAGCCTTTTGCAGACCATATAAATCACTCCCTTGCTGTTTCAACACTCAGTGACGGAGTCAGTTCAGTTGCCAGGATCCCAGTGTGTGCTCTGATTTCCTCACTGAGAGCCAGATCAGAAGAAGTAATTCAGATGGTCTGCACCAGGTGGAGGAGAGGTCTGTGGGATACCTAATTTATTATACATTTAAGGTGGGGGTAGACAGATATTGTGCAAGGGTCTACTAATCTGTTGGTACTCGCAACTTGCAAGCACCCAATATGCCACATTGTAGTCGATTTAGCAGTGTGCTATTTGACCATTATCCACATTAAACTCTACATCTAATTTGCTACAAGTTTTTTCGTCTGCCATTTCACCCTCTTTTCACTGTTTTCATCCTCCATACACCATTTTTATCTGTTATATAGTATTGTTATCCAGTCTTCATATGTCATGTCCATGTTATTTATGCCATATTTCACATTTCAATTGCCTCTTATTTCATTACTATCTGGAAAATATGGGGTAAAGGAACTATAAGAAGATGATATGAGACTATTACTAGTATGTATATGGTATTTTAGCACTCCACCAATCGACATGTGACATGTGAAGTACTTCATTCAAAAGAACTGGAAGTGGCCTACAAATTTAATAGATTCTTTTTTGAAGCATGTTGGAAAGACTACGAGAATTCTACAGGACATCCTATGTAATGGACAATCAATAGCTAAGAACATACTATGAGTGCTCTGACATTTGATTCATAAGTTCCCTCCTAAAGGATTACCTGGAGGGTTGTTTCAATGACATATATTTGTGCATTGGTTTATAACTCATAAAGAAACGTTATTATTGGAGACGGAGCCTGTCAGCTAAGATGGCCAGATGAGCCCTAATGTAGTTCCCGAAGAGCTGGGCACAAACTAATCTTTTTCAGCAGACATACCTGCAAACTGAACATCTGAGCTATTGGCAGATGAATATCAAGTCAAGTGCATCATGTTTGTCCCAGTTCAGGGTCCTCTGGCAAGGTTTACACAAGTCTGAGTCTGAGGCATTCTATGACAAGCGCTCCAGCTGATCCCCTGGCATTGGACGTGCATTGATCTGTGGCAGCCCCGTCGACATTGATCAGTGACAGCCCCGTTTCCCCATCCTCTGGGTCGGAGGTGGTTATCCCAGTCCCCACCACTACACCAAGTGTTACTTACCTCACTCGTGAACAAGCTCAAGTCTTGCTAGCTAGCTCAAGTTGTGCATGTGATACCAAACCTCAAGATGGTGGCGGACTGCACTCCAGCACAGACCATGGAGAAAGACTAGATGCAGGACTGGAGGGAGGTCTTTCTGTGCACTTTCGATCATGTATGTGCTCAGTTCTGGCATGCTGTCCAAACATGGGCACTCAATGAAGCTTCATTCTCCAAAAGTACAGATCCAGTGGGCACTCCAGCCTGTTTCCTACATTCTGGGCCGGGAACCAAGAAGGGGCCTCTACCCAGACATCATCCACACCCGGACGATATCTCATCAGTGGGGCTCTCTCAGGCTACCAACCTGATCACCCTGTGCAACGTTCCATAGACACCGTGTTGATGTTCTCAAGGTGACCCAGAGCTGGAAGAATTGGCTTCAGGAGCACTACAAAACAACTGGGATGTTCTTATGGCCTGACACAGACCCTAGCTGAGGCATAGGATGAAACTACTTCCTTAGTATCTTTCTCACAGATATGCCTGTGTACCTACAGATATTCTCTACTAGGTTTTTTATTATGACATGTTCAGCAAAAGATATATTTTGCTTCTGTCAGAGGTATTGTTTCTTCTGTCTGTTATTGAAATATATATATATATATATATAAATATATATATATATATATTTACATACCACGGCGGTGGTCATCTCTTCTCATACAAATTAATCTTGTTTCAGTACCTGATTTTTTAATTTTGTCTACCCTACAGTAATCCTAATGGATAGTCTGCTATCATATCCAGCTTTGTCTATGCTTAGCCACTCGATTGACTACCACGTTTTCTTATTCTGTTTTCATTATTTTATTTCTTTAAAATTGTGTTAGTACATATCATGCCATAACGGTATGTCAACGTGTATTATTGAAAGCTTGCCTGTGCTATTGTGGATCTACAAGCCTAGGTGCTATTTTTGTCTTAGTATATTCCCTATGCTTGGCAAAATATGACAAAAGGTAGAGTGACTGCCAACATGTTTTGTCATTTCCTCCAAATGTCCTTAATGACAGGTGTAAAAAAAAAACTTCCTCCTTAGTCCTCAGTTTTGTACTCTCACACATGTGCAAGACTACAACTCTAATGAGGGCTCCTGGCAAATGAAGTGCTAGGAGCTGTTGAGGACCAGCAGGAGGACCATGGTAGCAGCTGTGAGGGACAGGTTCGGGTAAATAAAACTTACCTTCCTCTGCACCCAACAGCCAAAGGACACCAAGTGCAGATCAAGAGTAGTCCATGATACATATCCAAGTTGGTATTCAGATAGCAAGGAGAGTCCATTGGGAGATTATTATTATTATTTACAAAGGGCCAACAAATTCTGCAGCTCTGTACAATAGGTGGACTAATAGACAAGTTGTTTACATTTTGCAACATGACAAGTTGGATGCACAGCAACAGAAGGTGTTGAGAGCCCTGTTCAATCAAGCTTACATTCTAAGGGGAGTGGGGTAAAATGACATAAAAGGTAAGAGTAAGATATATTTCATGTAATGGAAATATAGGTTGTTAGAAGAGTTTACAATTGTATTAAATTACACAGTCGCAGGAGTGAAGGCGGATTAGAGAGGTATGGGGAAGGAAAGCTGTTAACATTTTAATTGATATGCCTTCTTGAAGAAGTGAGTTTTTAGTGATTGAAGGAATGAAGACTTGGTGAGAGTCTAATCAAACAGGGAGTGGAGTTCCAAAGGTTCCAAGCCCTTACATAAGTCTTGAAGGCGAGAAGCAAAGTTGCGAGTACAGAGGATAGACGAAGATCTTCAGCAGAATGTAGGGAGCTAGAACAAAACCAGTTCAGGTAACTATTAAAGTTAACTAAAGAAAACATACTTGCACCAGACGTATCACCAGGTAACACAATGCAGTAAGTTGAGTGTGACATGCAGAGAAATGGGAAAAAAAAATGCAATATAAACCACTGATTAAAACAACTAAGCAATCAATGAGATCTCCTAACCATGCAGGTATGTTAAAGGCAGTGCATTTCCTACATTTCTGCCAATGTCAGCATTGTGGAAGCAGTCTTTGCAAAACTTTACCTGGTAGATTCTTTGGAGAAAATGAAATATTAGGTTATCTGATATGATGAGTAATTACTGTCAGAAAATCATTTGCAGAGTTTCACATTAGCACAATGCAAATCCTATATTAAAAAGAGCTAAGAAAAGAGAAAAATAGTACACAAGGCATGTACTATGATACAGTAAACACAACGGCACATTTTTCCACTACTGCTGTTCGAATACCATGCCAGAAGGACTGTAATAACTGTAATACCAACAAAGAAAGACTGGGCAGAGGCCTAAGATCCAGGCAGATTTAATGGATGAAGAGCAACAACGTTTCGGCTCCTAACAGAGCCTTTATCAAGCTAACAATACAATAAAACACGTTATATTGTATTGTTATAAACCATGTTTATAGTGTAAAAATAGAAAAAAAAAATCATACTTCCAATTAACAGTGTAGTGCTGTGCAAATAATTCCATGTGCAAAACAAACAATGGCATATACTGATGACATCCTAACTATCAGACATATATCTACATTTCTACATAATTTATAAATCTATATAAAACTCAAAATCAAAACAAATAATACATACTTAAAATCAAAACCACTTTAATAATCTAATAAAAAAGAAATAAGAGATTGAAAAAATTAGTCGTTAATTGATGACATCCTCATAAAGAGTGCATGTAATCACATTATTATGGCCCAGTTATCAAAGAATGATTTAGTTCCTGAATTTCTAGTTCATTTTTTTTTTACTTACTAGCATCCAACGGTGACCCAGGATAAAAATCAATTTTTATCTATTTATATTTTTCCTATTTTATGCTATTACAGTTAATTATATTAACTTGTGTTAGCTAGCAATAAAATATTTACTATGTCACTATTTTGTGCAATGTTTAATTTATGATCATATTTATTTCATTGTGTATTATCTTCTGTTTTCCTTATTTATATTTATGTGGGTTAGAGTAAGAAGTATTAGATTATTGTGGAAGCAAGTTGTCCAGGAGGATATGTTCCCACTGGGTTTCTGTGACAGAATGCAATATAAATCATGCTCTGTTACAGAATGGAACTCACAAGCAGTTGAAGTTTCTTCTGGAATCTTTCTAACCTAAGTTTTTTTTTGTTTTTTTTACTGGAGCATCTCTCTAGATCCATTTAAATATATGTTTGAGCTTGACAAGTTCAGCACAGAGTAGCTATCCTATAGTTAATCATCATAGAATGGATCATGCCTTCTTATCCCTGTTGTTCCCTGACTGACGTAGTATCCATGAGATCACATGAGATCTTGATACTGTGGACCCAAGAAAGAAAGCATTAAGATGGAAAAATCCAAGGATGCAATGTGATTTCTGACCATTGAAGACAAGGAGTGATAACATTCAACTAGTTTCTGTTGGAGATGGAATCTTAAGGAGTTCTTTCCAACTCTCACACTCTTTTCACCCATTTTACTCTTACTCTCTTTAATTTTTATCCTCCCTACTAAATTCTCTTGAATATACCAAACACTTTTTCACCCGAGCTCCCAGCATCCATGCATCATCACCTGCACCAGCACCTAAAATATAAAAGGACTTCTGCATTTACAGCTGTTCTATTGGACTCGGACTCCAAGGAACTCATACCCAGAGATGAGTAAGCCAACATAGGAGATACTTTGTATAACCAAACCATGACACAAATTAGTCTCATCGTGTGGAGATGGTCCTTAATGTGGCCTCCAGTATATAATCTAGAGCAGTTTTTTACCATCTGAATAGTCTATGTTCATTTACAATAACAGGACTAGCAGTTTAAATCATACTTTGACATATTGACCCCAGTACCTATTCCCATTAACCATTTCTCCCTTCAAGCTGTCTCTAATATACAGCCTAAGGTAATTCATTTTCCATTACCTGTGCATCACTGTTAATGCTTCAGACATGCAATTTTTCCATCAGTCACAACAACAGCCCTTTTCTAGCCCTGAGGGAGTATTCACGGATAATTGTCAGTAAGGTGAAGAGAAAATGAACCAAAAAAAAAAATCAGAAGCTTGTTAAAAAGAGTTCTGAAAAGCCGTGGAGAGGATAATCACCATCTTCAGTAAAAGGGGATAATAGCTGATTCATGGAAAGCTCAGTCCCAGACTACTCTACAATGTCTGAAAATGCCTGACTTCCTCTCAAAGAATTATTCCTCTACGTGCGAATCCTTCAAGGACTCACATATTTTCACAGGATGGATCCTATTTTACACGTGGGATCGATGACAAAACAGTAATTTATGTGAACTTTCTATAGACTTTCAATAATGCGGATTCCATTCTTCTTTTGCAACAGAAAGAAGGCCTGTGAATTCTGTGACAGGAGCCGTTTGAGTGTTTACAGAGCCGATACGTTTGCAATGTCAAGGATTCTCAAGAGAATGCGCATCAATCTTTAAGATTTTTTAATTTGGGGGTTTTTAATTTGTCATTTTGTTTCAAGTTACCTGTGGACTCCAATTTTGGTTCAATAACCTCAGCTCATTAATTTTAATATGTACAGCAGCCATGATAAAGATAATTGTTCTTCATGGTTTTCCTGAGAACTGGTTAAAGGGATACTGAGGGCACTATAACCGCTTCAATTAATTAAAGTGGTTATGGTGCAGGTGTCGGTGGACCCTATCTCCTCCATCCATGTCAAACCAATATCTTGTGTTTCACAGCAATGAAGGGTTCATCTGTGCATTTTCAGAGTTGGATGGTGAATATTAAATATTATAATGCTAGGGTAGATTTAATAAGATCCTGTATTATAACCACAGCATTGAATACCTAAAATCTGGGATAATTTCATTTTATAGCACTGTAGTATTTGATGTAGAATAGTTTAACTTAAGTCCAGAAAGTAGGTGGCTTATTCTCCAACAACTGAAAAATGCATAGTGAATACAGTATAACTGTCACTGTAAACATAAATCACATGGATAGAAACTTTATTTGCCATTATCATTGCTATTTACGAGGTTAATATTATAATAAAACCCCACTAAATTAGTCCCTACCCTTCCCACTGCAGAGACGCAGAGACATTGCTTGTCATTGTATATTTAGAAGCGGAACTTTGACTTGTAGTTCTTATATAATCAGATCTTACTTGAACTCTCCACTTGTCCTCTCTGCCCCTCCAGTGAAAGGTTCTGTGCGTGCTTTAGAGCTCTGTACTTGATTTAGGTACTATTAAAAATCCGTATTACTCAAAACGTGTTCATGTAAAATGCCTTGCGACTTAATTATTTTCCATTTCTAGACATTTGCCTGTAATGAGTTTCAACCGCTGGAAATCATTACAGGCTCACTGTCAGGAAGCAGTTGAGATAACGGCAATGTTACCCTTTTGTGGTTTATTTTTCCGCATGCACTATTTCCTAGTTATAAAAAAATAAAAAAAAATAAAAAAGGTTCCAGCAAGGCTGAATATACATGATAGCAATTCCTAGCTGGCTGATGCTTCAAATTCATGACATAGAGCTGGACTTTACTGGATATAGTCCAGAACCAAGATACATTCAATATTACACAGAAAAATGGGAATTGAGGGCACAACCAGAACATGCATTTCTAAGCAGCGGTGCTGCCGTAAAGACCAAAATCTATACAAAATACTGTAACCGCGGCTGGTTCCCTTATTTACCACTATAACGTCTTAAAGCATAGAACTTAGCAGGGCTAACCATACAGATATCTTAGCCATAATTTTATATAGTTAGTGTAAGAGATCCTCTATTTAACATATATAAATAATTGAGAATACAATATAAAATAAGGATTGTCTTGGAAGCAATAGTGTTTTGTCTTTTTAGATATTTATTATATAAAAATATAAATATAGACATATAAAATCCATTATAGCAGAGTTTATAAGATTAAACTACCGTATTTTTCGCTCCATAAGACGCACCTCACCATAAGACGCACCTAGTTTTTAGAGGAGGAAACCCAGAAAAAAAAAATATTCTGAACAAACTGTTCCATAGTGTTTCTTACTATGGGACAGTTTGTTCAGAATATTTTTTTTTCTCCCCTGTCCCATAATGATCTTTAACCCCCTTTTCCTCTGTCCCATAGTGATTGTTAACCCCTCCTACCCTGTCCCATAGTGATTGTTAACCCCTCCTCCCTGTCCCATAGTGTTCTTTAACCCCTCCTACCCTTGTCCATTAGTGTTCTGATACCATAGTGTCCCCCCCTCCCATTGTTCCATAGTGCACTTTCCCTCCCATAGTGTCCTCCTCCCCTTCTTCCATAGTGTCTCCCCCTCCCCTTCTCCCATAGTGTTTCCCCCTCCCCTTCTCCCATAGTGTCTTTCTCCCATAGTGCCCCCCTCCCCTTGACCCATAGTGTCCTCCTCCCCTTCTCCCATAGTGTCTCCCCCTCCCTTTCTCCCATAGTGTCTCCCCCTCCCTTTCTCCCATAGTGTCCCCCTCCCTTTCTCCCATAGTGTCCCCCTCCCCTTGACCCATAGTGTCCCCCACCCCTTCTCCCATAGTGTCCTCCTCCCCTTCTCCCATACTGTCTCCCCCTCCCTTTCTCCCATAGTGTGTCCCCCTCCCTTTCTCCCATAGTGTCCCCCTCCCCTCGTCCCATAGTGTCTCCCCTCCCATTGTCCCATAATTACTTACCTGTCTTGGAGCGTGGGCCGGCTTCACAGCGCGCTCCGCCGTCCAGGAACTTCTATTTCAGGTTCCGGTTCCCGGCGGGACTGAAAGGAAGTGCACACTGAGTGTGCACTTCCTTTCAGTCCCGCCGAAAGGAACCTAATAAAGCTGGACAGCGCGCTCCGGCCCACAAGACAGGTAAGTAAATCTTCACATTCGCTACATAAGACGCACAGACATTTCCCCTCACTTTTGAGGGGAAAAAAAGTGCGTCTTATGGAGCGAAAAATACGGTAAATGCTTGCAAATATCATTAATAGGTTAACATACCCTCCTGAACATGTCATCATGTCAGCCTCTCTGTCATTTTAAGATGGAGCAGCGTCTCTCTCCAAGTCTCTCCTCTGTGTCTTAACATTTAAAAGTACACCTATTTATACCTTAGGTGTCTCCATTTTAGGGTTACCGTAGTTCATATATGAAAAAGTAACACTTCTTTTACTTTATTCATTTTAGGACATCCCTTAATTTGGCAAACATAAATACCATTACTAAAGGGTGCATACGTCATGGAAATTTTCTTGACTTAGTTCAAGATGGCATCTTAAAGTCTGAACATCCTTATCTACTAAGGTTACCACAGTATATTACGTACTGAAAGAGTCGTAGCATAGCCTTGAAGCTTGTTTATGCATTATTGTTATTGTAATTCGTCTGAGACAAAATGGCACAAACATATTATGCACTGAGGTTATTGCTTAAAGAAACAGTTATGAAAAACAATATGTTCCATTTCTAACACCTTGTCAGTTTGCAATATCTCTTAAAGACAAAGTACACAGTTTAAGAAATAGATTTCATTCTAAAATTTGTAATATTTGCATTTGCCCATAACAATACACTTAAAGGAACAGAGCACACACAAAAACAAAATACAGTATTGCAGTTAGCATGCACATCTCCCATGTTAAATAATGGTGTGGGACCAGTGGCGTACCTACCATGGACGTAGGGGTTGTAGCTGCAGCCAGGCCCGTCACTTCAGGGGGCCCTGTTGTAGGTGCGATCCCAAGATTAGGGGGGGGTATGAGACGCATGGGGGGCTTGTGGAGTATGAGACGCATGGAAGGGTTGGGGGTGTATGAGATGCATGGGGAGCTGGGAGGGTATGAGACGCATGGGGTGTCAGGGGGCGTGGGGGCAGGGCAATCTTTGTACCGGGGCCAGTAATTTCTAGTTACGCATCTGTGTGGGACCCATTGATTTTGGTGTACGGTGATGTAGTGGTTGGCTTAACACAATCTGGCCATACGGTGGAACGGATTCCCCATATTTGTTATTTTAAGTAGCCTTGTAAAATTTAAAACTGTTGTTTATGTGTTTCCCTGTTCCTTTAACTGTATTTTGTATAGATTTTGGTCTTTACGGCTGCTCCACTGCTTAGAAATGCATGTTCTGAGTGTACTCACAATTCCCATTATGTCTATGAAGACTTGGAATCCAGGCCAGGTTCTATTGGGCTGAGCACCCCATACATTATTGGTGCACCTTTTATGGTGACCACAGGAAAGCATAAATTGAGGAGTCTTCAGGTGCAAATTAAGCTGTAATCATTGCAAGCCATATGATGGAACCGAATCCAAATACTTGTTTGCTAAGATAGGAAATTTTAAGTTGCCATGTAAAATTTAATACTGTACCTTTCAATGGCACAATGGGGTGTAATCTTGAAAGGGTTGACTTTGTCCTAGTTGTTTCCATAGTAATTTATTGTAAGATGCACTTTTTTCAGTTTTCACAGAGGTAATCACTTTGTGGTGATCGCTGTCAGTTGCGATACTAGCAGTTAAGAAATAGCGACAATTTTAGAAATTTTCGGCCATTTGTGGCTGCTAATATCTACTGGCTGTTAACTGCAAAAGTTTATGACAGACCTTTAGTAAAACAATGGCAAAGAGACCATGGTTTGCATTTCCAGCTACGTTATTACAGAAACACAATATTGTAGACATATTTTGCGAAGAAAATTAACTATATCATTTGTATGTTTCTAGCACATTAGTTGTCTCATAAATATGCACACTGAACAATAGTTTTAACCGGATTTAGAGGTGAACACATTAGTATTGGCATTATTAAGAGAATAAGTGGGCCTGTGACATCGGGAAGCACAGTCTTAGATAGTGACATTGACTGTAAGTGAGACATTCTGACTTCATCAACACAAAAGTACACTGTGACTATCAGCCAAACATAATAATTTTTGCTTTTTTAAACAATTCACAATTTCCCTCATTGTGTTTGAATGTGTATGTGTCTCAGTGCATAGGTATGTTTAGTTCCTGCTTTTATTTATATTGCTGTGGCTATTTGTAATTTTTAATACCAGGAGGTCCCTGATGAAGTCCTGATAGGACGAAACGTGTAGAAACTGGTACGATAGGAGCTTATGCTTTTATTTTTACATTTATTTAAAAATAATGCAGAATTTTTAATTCTACTATCCTGAGTCTGACTCCATCATCTTTGAAAATAGGAGGAGTGGTTTTGACCCCCCATCTACATCAGGGGAGGCACCGTTGGGCGATATTTTCTCATCCTTCTTTTGTTATTCTACATAGCACTTTTACACTTATATAACAGTGTTACACTATTATTAGTTTTTTATCCATGTTGTAGATCTGCAGCTGTATCCTCCCTTGTTTGTATGCATAGGTATGTTTATGATTGGCCTTCTTTGAGCTTCATCAGTATAATTGGGCAGGGTGTGGAAGGTGTTTAGCAAACAAACATTTTTTTTTTTGTTCCTCGAAAATTAGTCCACCTATTGTGCAGTGCTGCATAATTTGTTTGCACTTTCTAAATCATAATAAAAATAAAAATAATAACACCAATACCAATATACTTAGCTTTCTATAACTGTTCCCAATCCAGAGCTGGTATTTGATCAACTATATTTTTGAAGTTTGATTGGAATTGCATGTGTATTCAACATGATCACAGTACAAACATGTTACAAATCTTTTAATGCCAGTAACACAATTAAAATTGTTATCCACTTAAAACCTTAAAATCACTTGTCATTGTTAATCACATTATCACGACCTTTATACTGCAACATTGGACGAGATTAAAGGTGATCTGTCACTTCTCTTGAATTTACAATACGGAAAAGGACAATGCAAAATCACCTATAACTCCTGTTAGCCTTTTTTTTTTCATAAGATGATTCATTTTCTTTTAAATGTATGTTAAAGATTTGGCAAACAACACCATAATCCAGCACAGACAAGGCAAAGCCAGGACAAACATTGCAAAAGAAGAAAAGGAACAGAAACAATGTCTCATTTCTCCTTTTCTCTTTTGCTTTCTCTTCCACATGCAATATACAGAGCTTATAACAATAATTGACAGTGATAAGATGGAGGCGCCCAGTTGCAGGATAAAGGGATGTATATTCCTGCAGTTTCTTTTCTTTTACACACCTCACAAATACATATTTGTTAAATATAGGAAATTGTAAACATAATCTGAAAAATCGTGGAAAGTGACAATTCCCCTTTAACAACAAATTAATCATCTTGTAAAGAACTGACCTGCCTGTTTGACCCCTTTTATAGAGCATCAGGTGACATAGCTGATAATAACAGACAGAGGATAACAGCTGACATGCGTGGTCATTAAAATGCTGTGTTCCAAACTGACAATGATATGCCTGCATGTTTCTCCAAGTATGTTCAAATCTCAGATTTTGGGTATAGTGTTGCTGTGTACAGATTTTATTATATATGTAACGGAACTCCCTGTACTCTGACCGAGTACATTCCGTTGATGGACGCTTCCTAGCCTGCGCCGAGGACCACAAGCACCGCACTGGACACCACAACCACCGCAGACTCCACAACCGCCGTAGCTTAACTGGAGTCTCGCCGTCTTCTGTCCACCCTGGATCGGCTTCTATCCTCCAGGACCGTCTGGGGAAGACCTCTCCTCCAGGAGAGCGTATCAGGAACAAGCTCTTAAAGAGCTAAGTGATTAAAGCTCAAGGGAGTATGCAGAGCATAGCAACCCCCAGTGTGATTATAGCAGTTCCCTCCAATAACGAGACGAGGCTACGTTTTGAAGGGTAAAGAAGATCTGTTTGTACTGGCACATGCAGCCTCTTTTATTCACATTCTACAAACATAGTACTGCCCCCAGGGTTTTGAAGAACAACCAATCAACACATTACAACACAGTTAATATATCCTCGGAACCGGGGGACCTGGGTGAACCACAAATCCAAAATTCACCCTGATCCGTTCAGTAGTTTGGAAGATACGGTTTAATGTAGATTCCGCAGAACATATACAGGCTATATGAAAAATAATTACTGTTAAATGTGTCCCCTGTTATGTAGTTTAAAACTACTGAACGATGTCTTTGTGCACCAAATACCGGCGAGATGGCACCGTGTAGAAAAGTCAAAACAGTGTCTGTGAGTTAAAATGGCTGCCATCCATTGTTCTCACCATGTGCTTCATCCATTGTTCTCACCATGTGCCTCTGATACATGAAATGGTGGCCACCCAGTAACTCCACAGTTTGTCTGATAGTCTATCCAGCCAAACCAACAGATGAAACACATAGGGAGCAGTGCAACAAACGAAGGGAATCATAAAACATATGGACAATAGTCATATTTGTGCACAAACTCCAGTTTTGTCACAGGGCACAAATAGTGTTTTCAAATGCCATATATCCCAGCGCCATAGTCATGTGGCAGGAGGCTGGCAATCAGTCCTCTCCAATGCCCAGTGGCAAATGGCAGTTTGTCACAATATATAAAGTAATTTGTGCTTTGCTTGATCACCAAAAACGGTTTGTTTGTTTGTGTGACATTGTTTCTTCTTGTCATCAACATAGAGGAGGTATGTGGGGTATTTTTTCTTCTTATGCACAAACCATTTGCTAATTTTCAAGGTGTTGTTTAATTAGTTTAAACATGTTTCAGTGAAATTTGAAGCCCTTCAGGCTGTTAAATGTGATAAGTCAAAAATAAATGGCTCCATTAATTAGTCAATAAATCTTGTCCAGAGTGATTGTGATCACATATGCACTAGGTGCTTAATGTAACATATAGAGTCTTTTTTTTTTTCCAACAAAAGTTGAAAAAGCATTATTGAAAAATATCAGAATAACAGGATTGTGATTGGATCAACATTGTTGACATCTCATTCACAGTTATTAACATGTTGATTATTATCTGTCAGGATTACTAAGTGATCCAGCACGCAGAATAATATCACACCTAGGACTAAGGATAACGTATAACCGGACCTTAAAATGGCCGGACTTAACGTATCCAAGAATAGTCAGAATACTTGCCGAGGTCAGGGAAACAGAACGAGACACTATGATGAGGGAAAGCCAAAAGTCAAGGATACCAGAAATCAGGGAAGTCAAATGAAGCCAAAGTCAAATACCAGCAATATAATGGTCAGGAACACACTCTCGGATAAGCAGCTAAGGGAAACCACGACATGGCACTGACCAAATGCTATTTTAAGTTTAAATATCCTTCCTTAGGCTGTAATTGGCTGTGTCTGACCTCTGACCCCAAAACGTCGGTGTCATCTTTGATGTGGGCAAAGGTAGGTTTCCCATAAAAGCCCGGTCCGCAGCGGCCGGCGCTCCTTGGAGTGTTGCACCAGCTGGGGACCGGAAAGGAGGGAGACCGGACAGCTACCCGCCGAGCCCAAGATAAGTTTAGATTATGTCTGAAAGCGTGGTTGCTCTGTTTGAGTACAGCCACGCGGTCAGACATGCCAGGAGCCGTGACATTATCAGACAATAGATTAGAGCCACTTACCCCATTACTGGAATTTTGCATGGCTTCTGAAGATATGAAATTCCTCAGAAGTACGTAACTGAAATGTGACATCCTGCTAGATTTATTATGAGCTCATCCTTACTAAGAACAAAAACCAATGTGTAAGCAAGCGCTATGAGATGTGACACAGACAATATAGCAGCACTTAAAACAATGATACACACAAAAATGTGCATAAAAATCAATAATTACAAAAAAAAAGCGCGCTAAATTAATCTGTAAATATAATGGAGAGCAAATGATAGTGCAGACAATCTGGATAAACATAAAAGAAATAAATTGGGGAGGTATGAGGGAAAAACTCACATGTCCCAGAGCCCTATCACCCCTGGCTCTGGGTTTGCAAAGCTCTTTTGGAGAGGGTGTATCCCCACACTGAAGATCGTTCCAAATGATGTATCCACTGGCAATTCAATAATACTGTGTGGAAAAGAATAATATCACAAGCAATTTATTTAATAACAAAAGTTAAAACCCTTACTTGGGATGTGGTGGGTATAAACTCGCAGAGCCACCCACATAAAAGCATGTAAAACAGCAAAGAATGCGAATCACTTTCTGGTTTCGTTCCGATCACGTGGTCCGCTTCCGGGTCCGCCCCTCTAATGACATGCATGTGATGCGTTTTGCCCGCCTCCACAGGCTTCCTCTGACTCATCCTAACTCACCATTATGACATGCAGTAATTCAATTTCCCAGGGCATACTTTAATCGTATCTTTACCCATTTCCAAATGTGACATTTCCATTGACTCTTTTGTCATTCACTTTGCCATAACCAAAATAGAACAGCATTTAAATTTTTTATTTTGACAAAGTTACTGTCTGTCTTTGGGACATTCTGATTGACTTTATCCTTATTCCTGTTTTTATAGAATGTAGAACCCATGTTTTCTTACATACAATGTCATTTTCAATAATTTGTTTAAATTTTTTTTTCTGTTTTGATTATGGACATTAGATAAATCTCTCTTTCAATAATTGTCCATTTTTGCATCTTTAAAAAAGTTGTTCAGACAGAATCCAGTCTTCTGGTGAGATAGAGTATAAACTGTAGCGTGACAACTTGTAAATACAACATGGATTTCACACCATTCATAAACTAAGGTCCCCAGACTTCACATCCACTCAGCTGAAAATAACTCACCACGCTTTCTAACCCCGTATATTCCCACAGGCTGCAGTGATGGCTTGTTGGCATTGTCTTACCAAAACATGAAATATCTCAACAAATACTCACACATACCCACATACACACACACATAAAATAAACTCTTTGAAGTGCACATTTACATTTATTTAATCCCTCCCAGGGTCAACTGTTCACCCGGACCATGATTTTACTGCCAGCCAGTAAAATACGTGTTTAAATTTATGAAAAAAAAACCACACAAAACAAAGGAGAGTGGCTTCCAAGGCAAAAGCCCAACTAAATACACTTCAGGTAAAGTTTCTATTTTGCATTTCATTACAATGCCTGATATGTGCTTTGTATTCTTTGTACTAGAAATGGATTTCAATGTGTATTTTCTTGTGCTCCATATATATACATATTTTTAAATACATACTTTTTTTTATTGTCCCTTTTGTGATTAGAAAGAACCAAGAAATTATGATGGCATTAAAAAATTTAATATTTTTGGTAACAAAATATTCTGCTTTGCATTGCTCACCTGTGTTAGTGGAAACATGAATGAATGGAACCATATATTTTTAAAACTAATGAGAGTCTATCTGTATTAGTATTGAGTACATAGAAATGTCAATCATAAGACAGAACATCATTTTTGTACATTTTTAAGATTTAAGTGGAGCCTAAACTTGATCATTGTCAAGGAGCATTCAATATATTCTCATAATCTCTTTGGATTTATTTACGTATTGCTAGGGTCTCTCTTAGTCTAAAATGTAATCTAGACATGTACACATTGTTCACTGTGCCCAGGAGTGGTATCAGCTACACCTCAATGGTGAGGTCCAATAAAATCTTAAAGGACCACTATAGTGCCAGGAAAACATACTCATTTTCCTGGCACTATAGGGTCCTTGGGTCCCCCTCACCCTCAGGGCCACCCTCCCGCCAGGCTCTAGGGTGAGGAAGGGGTTAATCCCTTACCTTTTTTCCAGCACCGGGCTCCCTCGGCACTGGGCAATCTCCTCTTTCTTCTGCCATCATCGGCTGAATGCGCATGCGCGGTACAAGCCGCGCGCGCATTCAGCCAGTCTCATAGGAAAGCATTCTCAATGCTTTCCTATGGACGCTGGCGTCTTCTCACTGTGAAAATCAACGAGACAGCCACTAGAGGCTGGATTAACCCTAAAGTAAATATAGCAGTTTCTCTGAAACTGCTATGTTTACAGCAGAAAGGGTTAATCCTAGATGGACCTGGCACCCAGACCACTTAATTGAGCTGAAGTGGTATGAGTGCCTATAGTGGTCGTTTAAATCGATCATCTCATGTTCCTATATCTCTTGTGCAGAATTATAGATCTTGACTGCCTTTTGCTCCAGAAGTGCCTAGAAAGGGAGCATATGAAGCAGCTCTAACAATTTTGGTGGGGATATTTGATTTTTATACTTTCTTTCATATCCTTGTTTGTACTACGATGAAGATATGGCTTTTCTCATTTAGAAGATTATCATGTTGTATGATTTCACATAATTTATCCAATGTGAAACATTTGCAGAATTATCCTAGCTACCGTTTAATGCTTTATAGAGAAAAAAAACATTTAGAAATGAAAGTAAAAAAACAAGCACAAAATTGAGTTATCTTTACATTTAATTACTCTTAAATGCACGTCTAGTGACAAGTTTTCTACTCTCCTGTGCTTTTACAAACTGAGAATATGTACGTTTTTTTTTTGTTTTGTTTTTTTAAAGGGGAAATAAAATGTTACTATGGTTATGATCACTAAATATATATTACGCTTATCTTCACGCTTCTGGGTAGCTTATTATTGAGTTCCCTCTGCTCTCTGTATGTCACAAAAGATGGTTTTTCTATCAAGCAGGAAAAAACCTCAGCACTACATTGATGCATGATAATTCTGTTTGACTTGTCTATCGAGGAATGTAGGTTATACTGATATTGCTCTGGCATTGGCCTGCCATTTTCTAAGGAATAATAGGCTCACTTAGGGATTTCTTGATTCACACTGATAATTGCATACCTGCCAACTAACTTTAGGTCAAGAGTGTTTTATTGATCCATCCTTTCTGAAATTATCCTTTTCTTCCAAGCTCGTAACGTAAAACCAACACCAGATCATTAATATAGGTGGGACGTAGGATTTATGGTAGGAATGAAAATGAAAGCAGACATTCTGTTTTCACATTATGTAATTCAATAAGTTGAACAAATGGTTTGGAATCTGTATATTTATATTTAGCATGACTGCTTTAAAAAACAAACATTTTTTTTTTTCATAGTTAAATTTACTTTTCACCCTTTCAATATATTAGATTACATTACTAACTGAAAACTATAGTGCACTTAGGTAAGCTGATACTGCATTTATATATACAATGGTATTTATTTATGATGACACTGTACCAATCAATGCTGTTCTCACAAATACATCCATTATTTCACAAGGACACAACACCTACAAATACATGTACATTTGGGGAGTTTGCCTAGACTGCAATGTCAATTTGATGCAAACTGGCATCTAAAGGGTTAAAAATATATCTGTATGTGAGTCCAGGACATCCCCTTAACCCAAGAGACTTGCTCAAATGCCCTACTTTTCCCCTTCACATAAGCAGCAAGTAATTAGTTAATAATTAGATTGAGGACATATTCAGACTCCCTGTTTGTCAGATGTGCAGACAATAGGGACTTAAACAGTGAGGATCATCAGCCCTTATATCTATGTGGGAGTACTTGCTTAGCAATCTGTTATTCCATCATCCAATGTGAAGTGGGTGAAGAATAAAAATATTATAACTCATCTATCTGTCAATCAATCATCTATGTAATAAATCTATTGATCACCTATCTAATAAATCTAGCTATCATTTTATTATAACTCATCTCTCTGTCTATCCATCCATTCATTCATCCATCCTCCCGTCCGTCCGTCTGTCTGTCTATCCATCCATCTATCTACAGTTGTGCTCAAAAGTTTGCATACCCTGGCAGAAGTTGTGAAATTTTGACATTGATTTTAAAAATATGACCGATCATGCAAAACAGATGTCTTTTATTGGAGGATAGTGATCATATATAGCCATGTATTATCACATAGTTGTTTGGCTCTTTTTTAAATCATAATGATAACAGAAATCACTCAAATGGCTCTGATCAAAAGTTTACATAGGCCTATTAATGTTTGACCTTGTTACAGACACACACGGTGACCAGTGGCGGATCCAGAGCCTGATCTCGGGAGGGGCACTTGTAGATTATTTAAATAAATAATCCAGGCACAATAACCACTACAGCTCAGTGTAGTAGTTATGGTGTCAGTAGTGCCAGGATTCCACCCCAGAGTAAGTAGTCATACCGGTTAAGAACAGTTTGACAACTTACCTGGGGTCTGCTGGGATATAGGGTATAGGAGCAGTGGTGTGTGTTAAGGGTGAAGTGTGTGAGTGCGGCAGTGTATGTCAGGGACAGTGTTTGTGGGGCAGTGTGTGTATGGGGACAGTGTTTGTGGGGCAGTGTGTGTGGGGCAGTGTGTGTATGGGGGACAGTGTTTGTGGGGCAGTGTGTGTGTTTGGGGGCAGTGTGTGTATGGGGACAGTGTGTGTAGTGTGTGTATGGGGCAGTGTTTGTGGGGCAGTGTGTGTTTGGGGGACAGTGTGTGTATGGGGGGCAGTGTTTGTGGGGCAGTGTGTGTATGGGGACAGTGTTTGTGGGGCAGTGTGTGTATGGGGAGTGTGTTTGTGGGGCAGAATATTTATTTTAAAAATGTATTATAAAAAAGCCTCCCCCCCCCCCATTACACATACTGCCCCACAAACACTATCCCCATACACACACACTGCCCCCCTGTAATGGGGCAGTGTGTGTAATGGGGGGGGGGGAGGGGAGGAGGCTTTTTAATAATAATTAATAAAAAAAATTTAAAAATTTAATAAAATAAATATGTCCCCCCTCCCTTCTTACCTTTATTGAGCAGGAGGGGGGACATTTCTCCGTCCCTGGTGGTCCCAGTGGTGATTCCCTGGTGGTCAGGTGGTCAGAGTGAACTCTAGCCCACGCTCCCGGGCTAGAGTTCACTCTTGCGAGATTTGGAGCGTTGCCGTGGTAACCGCGGCAACGCTTTAAATCCCGCGAGAGGAGGACCCGGAGGAGCTGCAGACTGAGCTCCGGGTCCTCTCTCTCACTCCCTCCCTCGCCGGCCGCCAGCACAGCGCCTGCGGACCGGGGAGGGAGAGCTCTGATCTCCCCCCCGGTCCGCAGGCACATTGCAGGGCTGGCACTTGGGCAATGCCAGCCCTGCGTTAGCCAGCAGGGGGGATCTCGGGGGGGGCAATTGCCCCGTTGCCCCCCCCCTGGATCCGCCAATGACGGTGACACACACAGGTTAAATGGCAATTAAAGGTTAATTTCCCACATCTGTGGCTTTTTCAATTGCAATTAGTGTCTGTGTATAAATAGTCAGAGTCTGTTATCTCTCACGTGGATGCACTGAGTAGGCTTGATACTGAGCCATGGGGTGCAGAAAAGAACTGCTTATCAAAGTAATGGAACTTTATAAAGATGGAAAAGGATGTAAAAAGATATCCAAAGCCTTACAAAATGCCAGTCAGTACTGTTCAATCACATATTAAGAAGTGTAAAATTTGGAGTTCTCTTGATACCAAGCCAAGGACAGGTAGACCAAGAAAGATTTCAGCCACAACTGCCAGAAACATTGTTCGGGATACAAAGAAAAACCCACAGGTAACCTCAGGAGAAATACAGGCTGCTCTGGAAAAAAGATGGTGTGGTTGTTTCAAGGAGCACAATACAAAGATACTTGAACAAAAATGAGCTGCATGGTCGAGTTGCCAGAAAGATGCTTTTACTGTGCCAATGTCACAAAAAAAGCCCGGTTACAATATGCCCGACAACACCTTGACACACCTCTGGCACACTGTAATTTAGAGTGACAAGAAAATAATAAAGCTTTATTGTCACAATAATAAGCATGAAAATGTATCCAATGTGAAGAGAGGTCAATAAGGCCAATAGTGAAAAGAATACCATCCCCACTATGAAGCATTGTGGTGGCTCACTGATGTTTTGGGGGGGGATATGAGCTCTAAATGCATGGGGAATATGAATGCAGCATGATGAATGCAGCATGTTATCAGAAAATACTGGCAGACAATCTGCATTCTTGTGCACGAAGCCTGCGCATGGGATGCTCTTGGACTTTCCAGCATGATGAAAATAAGCGCAAGGCCAAGTTGACCCTCCATTGTCTCCTGACCTTAATATCATCGAGCCACAAACCTGCGGTTCATGCAAGATGACCAAAGACTTTGCATGACCTGAAGACATTTAGCCAAGATGAATGGGAAGCTATACCACCTTCAAGAATTAGGGACCTCACAGACAACTATTACCAAAGACCACATGCTGTCATTGATGCTAAAGGGGGCAGTGTTAAGAACTGAGTGTATGCAGACTTTTAAACAGGGGTCATTTTATTTTTTCCTTGTTGCCATGTTTTGTTTTATGATTGTGCCATTCTGTTATAACCTACAGTTGAATATGAATCCCATAAGAAATAAAAGAAATGTGTTTTGCCTGTTCACTGCAAACTTTTGAGCACAACTCATCTATTTGTCTGTCCGTCCATCCATCTTGGGCAGAAACAGAAGGCAGTACATTTATGCACTTGGAGACAAAAGATAGATAAAAACAGAACACTGATACAAAGCATAGAGAGAGGTAAAGAAACACAAAGAAGGTGATGGAAATGAAAATTTAGCGTTGATGAGAGGATGTTCCAGAATTGTGCAGTAAGCACCAATGTGGAAAAACCTCCTCTTTTCACCTTTTTTAAATCTCTTGACCTGGATACATGTAGTTGTTGAGGTATTAAAATGATGAAATGAAACATTAATACATATCTTGTAGATATTGTGGTCCACTGTGGTAGAGAGGTCTTTGAACTATGATGAAGAGGTTGATGGAAATACTTTGTATTCATTAGATCCAATTTCATAAAAGTTCATAAAATATGTCTTCATGAGTGCATTACCCTGTAATTAATATTTCTGCAGAATCTTGTATGGCTTGTTAAGGTGAGAAAAGGTTATCTGGAACACTCATGTACAAAACAAAAACATTATGAGTGACTTTGTGACTGTTTTATGGTCTGGGAAGTCTATAACATGTACTATTCCATATATTCTCCCCTGTGTCCACTTTAGGATCAGTCCTATTTTCTTTGCAGATCTGATATTTTTTCTGTGGTTCTGGGTATCAAAGAATGCATAAAAGTTTTAGTATGAGAGTGAGATCTTCACCTTTTTCAGACAAGTGTGATTTGACATCTGCAATTTTACTTTTATTGTGTTGCCACATTTTGAGCCTGAAGTTGGATTATAAAGGAGTTGGGATATTTTCTTAAAGGATCACTATAGGGTCAGGAACACGAACATGTATTCCTGACCCTCAGGCCCGTCACTACCGGGCAGGCAAACCAAGCAATTGCTTGGGGCCCCAAGCTGGCCCGGGGCCCCAAGCAGAGCCGGTGCTTCCTATAAGGCTGCAGCCGCCTGAGCACTCTATCTATAGAGAGCCTCAGGCGGCTGCAGCACTCCTCTCTCATCACCTCCCTTATGTTCTTTTTACTCCCCCCTCACTCCATATATTCTTTTTTACTCCCCCCCCTCCCTATATTCTTTTTTACTCCCCCCCCCTCCCTATGTTCTTCTCAGTTCTCACCTCCCCTTTCCTGTAGCGTGGCCGAGCTCCTCTTCCTCCTGGCTGTCAGTCCGGCTGGGTACCGCGCAGTACAGGAGATTCAGTTTCCTGTTCCCGGCCGGACTGACAGGAAGTGCACACTGAGTTCCCAGCCGGACTGACAGCCAGGAGGAAGAGGAGCTTGGCCACGCTACAGGAAAGGGGAGGTGAGAACTGAGAAGAACATAGGGAGGGGGGGGGAGTAAAAAAGAATATAGGGAGGGGGGGGAGTAATAAAAGAACATGGGGGGGAGTAAAAATACATAGGAGGGAGGGGAGGGGAGGGGGGGAAGTAAAACATGGGGGGAGTAAAACATAGGTAGGGGAGGGGGGGAGTAAAAACACGGGAGGTGGGAGGTAAAAACATGGGGGGTAAAACATAGGAGGGGAGGGGGAGTAAAAACCATGGAGGGGAGTAAAACATATGGGGGAGTAAAAAAAACATGGGAGGGGGGGAGAGTAAAAGAACATAGGAGGGGAGGGAGAAGTAGGACACAGGGAGGGGGAGTAAGAAGGACACCGGGGGGAGGGGAGTAAGAAGGACACGGGGGGAGGGGAGTAAGAAGGACACAGGGAGGGGGAGGGGGAGTAAGAAGGACGGGGGAGCAGTTTTAGATAATTTGCACATGTTTGTGAGAACTGAAAAATGTTAATGTGAGTGTGTGTGTGTGTGTTTTAAGTATATAAGGTTATATATATATGGTTTGTTATTTGGAGAAGACCCTCAGATGTATGTATGAAATATTTGTTGTGATTTTTTCACTATACACAGAGTGCACTTTATATTATATTGTTTTGCACTTTATCATATTTAGCACTTGTGGCACTTTTTGAAATGTATGTCTTAAAGACACAGCGCACCTTATTTGTAGTTGTATATTGTGCAAGTGGTTTTTGGAGCTTTTCACTTTTTTGGATTTAGTTATTGTGCACTTTTTTAATGTATATTTGATTTTATGGTACAGTGGTGTTTTTTGCAAATGTTCAATTGTTGAAAATGTTCAAATTTTATGCACATTATATGCAACAGCAGTATTTGCACTGTAAACCATTTTTATTTATATAAAGTGTGGGTGAACATAAACTGTATGGCTATGCTGTGGTTCCTGTAGGCTTTACGTGCGTGGGGGGGGATTTAAGGGGGCCCCATATCCATTTTGCTTGGGGCCCCCAAATTCCTTCAAATGGTCCTGCTGACCCTATAGTATTAAAACCCCCATCTAGCGACCTTGGGCCCCTCATGCCTCCATAAATATAGAAATCCTACTGTATTCAAGTCAGAAGCTGTAACTCTGCATGCTGTTTGCCTCAGAAAAAAACAAGCAGTCTGCTGACATCATCCGAAGTGGTAGCCTGATCCAATCACAATGCTTCCACATAGGATTGGCTGAGACTCACAAGGAGGCAGATCAGGGGCAGAGCCAGCATGATTCAAACACAGCCCTGGCCAATCAGCATCTCCTCATAGAGATGAATTGAATCAATTAATCTCTATGAGGAATGTTCAGTGTCTGCATGCAGAGGGAGGAGATACTGAATGTTTGGATGCATTTTAGTCGTCTTGGACCCAGGTAGGATCTCTAACAGCCATCTGAGGATAGGCCAGTGAAGTTATCACTAGGCTGTAATGTAAACACTGCATTTTCTCTGAAAAGACAGTGTTTATAGCAAAAAGCCTGAAGGTAATGATTTTACTCACCAGAACAAATTCAAAAAGTTGTAGTTGTTCTGGTGACTATAGTGTCCCTTTAATGTGTTGCTACAGCTGATTTGTTACATATTTTTTTAAATTTGAAGGAGGGTTGAGACAAGTCTTTGATAATGCCATCTGGATTTAACAGTAGTATCGTCAGTGGGCGCTTGGCTTAGTGGGTATCGAGACATATCCCCACCTGATTGCTGCATTAGAGAGGGTAGCTTAATGATAAAGGTTTTACTGTAGTAATTATGTAGTACAGTTCTTCAAGTGAAGGGGTGGTGAACATTCACAGCAGTTCTTCTACTTTGGACTACAGAAAGTTCACTTTGGCTACATTTTCAAGTGAAGGGATTTTGACAGCAAAACCCAATCTAAAGTGAAAACCAGAAATAGGAAAATGAACTTAGTATAGTTAAAAAAAAAATACAGCTTCGTTCCAGATGGTAACCCTCAAGGAACCATAAATACACACAAAACATCATGAGATACATCTGTTACATCGAAAAGGAAAATAAATAATACATAGTGTAATCTGTCAAAATAAATGTGCAATGACACTGGTGGCACTCACAATAGTAGCTCTCACAATAAGCATGCACTTATTGTAGCACTCACAATAACATGGAATACAGGTAGCCTTAAGGGTGCCTCCTATGATAGTGATGGGGGGCTAATACCTCCTCTCCCTTTGTGGATATCACTTTGCAGGAGCCAGAATTCAGCAGGAACTACATTCGGGTAGACGAAGAAGGATAATAAATTGCTTTTGTTAAGGCAATTCGTTTTCAAAAATAAACAAATAAAAATTGGCAAAATAGCAATGATATAAAAACAATCCTACACATTTCGTTCTAAACGTAGAACTTAAATTATTGTGATTCGGACCAGTAAGAGTGTCATTGCACATTTGTTTTAACAGATTACACTATGTATTATTTATTTACCTTTTTCGATGTAACAGATGTATCTCATATTGTTTTGTCTGTATCTAAGGAAAGGAGTGTTACCTGAAAGGAAATAAGGGTTACCAAAACAATCTTTCTGTAATTTATCAATTGATTAGAGCAGTAGCAACATCACTACCTTAGAACTGGGAAACCAATTAAGTCCTTGGGCAAGTCACTTAATGATATACATGCATCGCCTACCATAGGTCATTAGTCTGTTCTAGCAGGGCCTTCCTTACCCATTTCTCTAATTGTAAAGAACTGCAAATATGTTGGTGCTATATTAATCAAAACAATTATTGAAACAATCTGTTATTTTTTTTTGTATGTAAGAGGGACCTACCGGTAACTTTTTGTTGCATCTAGGGTTGTCAGATGACATATTTGACTTATTCTTTCCTATAAACCCATAATTAAGGGTCTTCATCCTGGGTCAGGACTAGTTGGCTGAAAGCCTGTAATTAACTGACTCTTCTTGCATTTTTGTAGAAATATTTGTTTTCATATTTCTGGTTTGTCTGGCTTAAAATTATTATTTTGCTAATCTGATTGTAGTATTACAAATCCCATCCTCTTTCTGTATTATTTCAATTATGTTAATGTC
>OW240920.1:57109744-57122180 GCA_933207985.1 Pelobates cultripes | reverse complement strand
AGAACAGAATAGAGACTGTTCCTCATACATAGGGTCACTTGGCAGATATGGATTGACACCTGTCCTCAGAGACCATGATACCCACTGACACAGAGCAGAATAGAGACTGTTCTCCTACATAGGGTCACTTGGCAGATATGGATTGACACCTGTCCTCAGAGACCATGATACACACTGACACAGAGGAGAATAGAGACTGTTCTCCTACATATGGTCACTTGGCAGATATGGATTGACACCTGTCCTCAGAGATCATGATACACACTGACACAGAGCAGAATAGAGACTGTTCCTCTTACATAGGGTCTCTTGGCAGATATGGATTGACACCTGTCCTCAGAGACCATGATACACACTGACACAGAGCAGAATAGAGACTGTTCCCCCTACATAGGGTCACTTGGCAGATATGGATTGACACCTGTCCTCAGAGCCCCTGATACACACTGACACAGAGCAGAATAGAGACTGTTCCCTACATAGGGTCACTTGGCAGATATGGATTGACACCTGTCCTCAGAGATCATGATACACACTGACACAGAGCAGAATAGAGACTGTTCCTCCTACATAGGGTCACTTGGCAGATATGGATTGACACCTGGCCTCAGAGCCCCTGATACACACTGACACAGAGCAGAATAGAGACTGTTTCCCCTACATAGGGTCACTTGGCAGATATGGATTGACATCTGTCCTCAGAGACCATGATACACACTGACACAGAGCAGAATAGAGACTGTTCTCCTACATAGGGTCACTTGGCAGATATGGATTGACACCTGTCCTCAGAGACCCTGATACACACTGACACAGAGCAGAATAGAGACTGTTCCTCCTACATAGGGTCACTTGGCAGATATGGATTGACACCTGTCCTCAGAGACCATGATACACACTGACACAGAGCAGAATAGAGACTGTTCCTCCTACATAGGGTCACTTGGCAGATATGGATTGACACCTGTCCTCAGAGCCCCTGATACACACTGACACAGAGCAGAATAGAGACTGTTCCTCCTACATAGGGTCACTTGGCAGATATGGATTGACACCTGTCCTCAGAGACCATGATACACACTGACACAGAGCAGAATAGAGACTGTTCCTCCTACAAAGGGTCACTTGGCAGATATGGATTGACACCTGTCCTCAGAGACCATGATACACACTGACACAGAGCAGAATAGAGACTGTTCCCCCTACATAGGGTCACTTGGCAGATATGGATTGACACCTGTCCTCAGAGACCATGATACACACTGACACAGAGCAGAATAGAGACTGTTCCCCCTACATAGGGTCACTTGGCAGATATGGATTGACACCTGTCCTCAGGAACCATGATACACACTGACACAGAGCAGAATAGAGACTGTTCCCCCTACATAGGGTCACTTGGCAGATATGGATTGACACCTGTCCTCAGAGACCATGATACACACTGACACAGAGCAGAATAGAGACTGTTCCCCCTACATAGGGTCACTTGGCAGATATGGATTGACACCTGTCCTCAGAGCCCCTGATACACACTGACACAGAGCAGAATAGAGACTGTTCCCCTACATAGGGTCACTTGGCAGATATGGATTGACACCTGTCCTCAGGACCATGATACACACTGACACAGAGCAGAATAGAGAATGTTCCCCCTACATAGGGTCACTTGGCAGATATGGATTGACACCTGTCCTAAGAACCCCTGATACACACTGACACAGAGCAGAATAGAGACTGTTCCTCCTACATAGGGTAACTTGGCAGATATGGATTGACATCTGTCCTCAGAGACCATGATACACACTGACACAGAGCAGAATAGAGACTGTTCCCCCTACATAGGGTCACTTGGCAGATATGGATTGACACCTGTCCTCAGGATCCCTGATACACACTGACACAGGGCAGAATAGGGACTGTTCCCCCTACATAGGGTCACTTGGCAGGTATGGATTGACACCTATCCTCAGGATCCCTGATACACACTGACACAGAGCAGAATAGGGAATGTTCCCCCTACATAGGGTCACTTGGCAGATATGGATTGACACCTATCCTAAGGATCCCTGATACACACTGACACAAAGCAGAATAGTGAATATTCACTAAATGCCAAACATTGTTATACAGGGGAATATTCAGTAAATAAGGATAAGGGGGGACCTACTGTCCTCCCCCTCGGCCCCCACCCCTGCACACTGGGTGGGGGCCATAAATCTCAATGGGGGGGACCTACTGTCCTCCCGCCCGCCCCCACCCGTGAGCGGTGGGTGGGGGCCATAAAAATAATGAGGGGGGGGACCTACTGTATGATGTTGTATCAATCAGGTAGTGTAAGGGCCACGCCTGCTTCACAGTGACAGACCAAACTCCCAGTTTAACGCACAGCAAACAACCGCAAACAGTCCATTTGCACAACCGCAAACTCCCCATTTGCACAAGGTTGGATACCAAGCTAGCCATGTCCCATTCCTTGTCCTCACTGATGCCATTGAAGGTCTCTTCCTCCACCCAGCCACGTACAACACCAAGGGTCCCCGAAAGGTGACAACAAGCCCCCTGGGACGCCTGCTGTGTTTGGTCTTCCACCTCCTCAAAGCCACCTTCCTCCTCTGACTCCTCTTCTTCAGACTCCTCTCTCTGCGTTGCCTCTCTCTGCGTTATTATAAGGTGTGTTAAGTAGTATTATTCCTATCAGTTTAATCACTGTTATGTCCCCTATCAGGGGAAGTGTATATGGCATCGATTTTAGGAACCGGGAGATGGAAAAAGATGCTTGGTCGGTCCTCCTACTTCAAATTTGGGGCACTGTGCGTGCAATCTAATGTGCCACCAGATAGGAGTGGTGTGTTAAGTAGTACTATTCTTATCAGTTTAATCCCTGTTACGTCCCCTATCTGTTGATGTGGAGCAAGACGCAGCAGCAGAAGAGGACTCAGCCGAGGAGGTTATGGAAGAGGATGGGGTAGGAGGAGTAGAGGAGGTGGCAGCAGGCCTGCCTGCAAGTCGTGGCAGTGTCACCAACTCCTCTGCAGAGCCACGCATTCCATGCTTGGCAGCCGTCAGCAGGTTTACCCAATGCGCAGTGTAGGGGTGGCCTGCCTCTGCCTGTCAATTTTTTTCTGATTAGTGGTACTATGCGTGCAAGCTACTGTGACACCAGATATGAGTGGCACTGTGAACTGGCAGAGGTTGGCAGAGTACACGCTGTAGGGCTGACACACCCTCTTGAAGACAACTAACTGCTATTCAATCTATAACAGTGAAAAAAGTTTTTTGTTTTTAAATGCAAGCTATTATGACACCAGATATGAGTGGCACTGTGAACTGGCAGAGGTTGGCAGAGTACATGCTGTAGGCCTGACACACCAGCTTGAAGACAACTAACTGCTATTCAATCTATAACAGTGAAAAAAGTTTTTTGTTTTTAAATGCAAGCTATTGTGACACCAGATATGAGTGGCACTGTGAACTGGCAGAGGTTGGCAGAGTACACGCTGTAGGGCTGACACACCCGCTTTGAGACAACTAACTGCTATTCAATCTATAACAGTGAAAAAGTTTTTTGTTTTTAAATGCAAGCTATTATGACACCAGATATGAGTGGCACTGTGAACTGGCAGAGTACACGCTGTAGGGCTGACACACCCGCTTCGAGACAACTAACTGCTATTCAATCTATAACAGTGAAAAAAGTTTTTGGGTTTTTAAATGCATGCCATTGTGACACCAGATAAGAGTGGCACTGTGAACTGGCAGAGTACACGCTGTAGGGCTGACACACCTGCTTTGAGACAACTAACTGCTATTCAATCTATAACAGTGAAAAACGTTTTTTGTTTTTAAATGCAAGCTATTGTGACACTAGTGAGTGAGTGGTGGCACTGGGCACAGTATCCACTGTGAGCCTGACACACCCGCTTTGAGACAACTAACTGCTATTCAATCTATAACAGTGAAAATTTTTTCTTTTAAATGTAAGCTATTGTGACACCAGTGAGAGAGTGGTGGCACTGGGCACAGTATCCACTGTGAGCCTGACACACCCGCTTTGAGAAAACTAACTGCTATTCAATCTATATGTCATGGTTCTCACCGCGACATCTCGACGGCCAGCCGAGGTCACCCCAGAAATGCCTGGTGACGGACTTGAACCAGGGTACTTTGCAGTCCTGGGGCTGCTACTTTTCCTCTGAGCCACCATATCAGCTCTAGAGATAGACAGAAGTCTATCTTGCCTTGTACCCAGCATTGGGGGCTGGACGTTATTCTGTGGCTGCTCCAACGATCTCAGCACACCTGTGGCTGATAACAAATTAGCCAGGTATAAGACACTGCCTCTCCCTGAGGGCAGTGTCAGTTCATTGATTCTGGTTCCCTTGTTTGGTTCCTGTCTTGCTATATCTGCGTTCCAGTATTTCCTGTCTGATTCCGGCTTCTGACCTTGGCTTTCCTCCTGGACTACTCTGATATCTGGCATCCCCTGACTTTGGCTTTCCTTGACTACGCTTCTGCTAATCCCTGCTTGTGACAGACCCATCTGTCTGGATTACAAATGCTTTGTTCGCCTGTTTTGCCGGTTACATTAATTTCCCCATTCGTATGCTTTATTCAAGGGAATGTCGGTTTTTGTCGAACGGAACTACCGAACGGACGGCCACCCAGAAGAGAAGTGTGCTGCTGGTTAACCTATTGATCCCAATTAGAACGTTGCGGTTAACCACAGACACTTCTCAATTAAAACCGAATGCCGGGTGGTCGTCGTTCGTATGTCGACCACGAGGTGGCGGCCATTTTGTCCATGCGAACGACCAGCGGTGTTCGGCGATTATTTCATGGATCTGAAAACGGACACTTTTTCAGCCGAACACCGCTGAAGCCGTCGACCTCCCCTTCTCAATCGACAAAAGTATACGAATGCCAGCCGTTCGGGAGATTCAATCACACGAATGGACTTAAAGGACCACTATAGTGCCAGGAAAACATACTCGTTTTCCTGGCACTATAGTGCCCTGAGGGTGCCCCCACCCTCAGGGTCCCCCTCCCGCCCGGCTCTGGAAAGGGGAAAGGGGTTAAAACTTACCTTTTTCCAGCGCTGGGCGGGGAGCTCTCTGCCTCCTCTCCTCCTCCGATCCTCCTCCTGGACTGAATGCGCACGCGTGGCAAGAGCTGCGCGCGCATTCAGCCCGTCGCATAGGAAAGCATTTACAATGCTTTCCTATGGACGCTGGCGTGCTCTATTTGTGAAAATCACAGTGAGAAGCACGCAAGCGCCTCTAGTGGCTGTCTTATTGATTTGGAGGCTGGCTTAACCCATTGATAAACATAGCAGTTTCTCTGAAGTGAAGTGGTCTGGGTGCCTAGAGTGGTCCTTTAACCCAGATAGCCGTCCCATGGAGTCAATCGCATACCGAAGAACTGAAAGAGACTTTGACTCCATGGCGATTGAACTGTGCGAATGGGATCTGAGCGCTATTCTCCAATAATGTGCACTCAGATCCAGGCTATCTGGGGATATGTAATACGAATGTAATATGTTCGGCAGTTATGAAGTTATAGATTTTCATATGTTTTTGTGACTTGTATTTAAAATGGCGATTGCCTCTGCTCGGGGAGATAATTGAGTTACTTCCCAATTATCCCCCGAGCAGAGGGGAGGGAACTGTACTGCATGCTGGGAATATTGTGGGGATGTATGTCCAAAATGTCCCCATGTCCTTCTGTAATTTCAGTCTCCCATTTGGTCCCCTAGGGGAGTGTCCACAAGGTGGGAGACCTGCATAAATACCGGGCAGGTAGCCCACAGTAAATCAGTTCGTGTTTTACCCACAAAGCGGAGCTTGGTCTCGTTATTGGGGGGATTTGGTTACCAGCGACCAGAGACTACTTATTTGGATTATTTGCCGCTTGGGAGATATTGACGTTCGGTTACTATTTGCCGTTCGTGGATTTACAGCTCGTGAAGGGAATTAGCCGTACAGGTACCGTTCGGGAGTTTGGAGTGTTCCCTGGCTGGCGGTTCGCATGGTTTTATTATACCCGCTACCCGACCACATTATTGCGAACGGGGGATACTTGCTAAACGGCGGTTTGTACATTTTACTACTGGAGGTACCGTAACACTGCTGTACTGCTACTTGGAGCACTATTCCTGGAAAGCCCCCGTGCACAGACTCACAGATCAGGTGGCGTCTTACCTGGTCACCCTGGTCTGTGTCAACTTTGCAAGGGTGAGCGTATAACTCTGCGAGCTGGACTCCCCATCAGGTAAGAACCTGACATAATGAACTGACCATATGGAGTCTGCAGAGTTATACAAATTACTCACCTCCCTGGCTGAACAAGTCTTCAACCTGTCCCAGAATGTTATGGATTTGCAGAGATGTTCATTAGCATTTAAAGGAGCAGTACATCCAATCCCGCAACATACATACCCAGAACCCTATGTCATTATGCCTGACAGGTTTGATGGTTCCCGTTCTGCTTTCCCGATGTTCAAGAAGGATTGTGAGCTACTGTTTGCCCTGAAACCTAGAACCTACGCCACCGACCTTATCAGAGTCCGCTCCGCTATTAACCTGTGTACTGGGCGGATTAAGGCGTGGGCACACCAGAAGCTGCAGGAGAGAAGTACTGTCTTGGACTCCTGGGAGTTGTTCATGTCTGCAATGGACTCTCAGTGCTTTGCATCAAGGAAAGCAACTCCCAAGCCTACTTCAGGTTCTTGCAGAACCCGGTTGCCTAGAGAAGAGGAATTATTTTATGAATACAAGAATCCCATGTCGCTACAGTCTAAACCTACCTCCAAGGACCTGCCTTGTCATCATAATGTTACCCATGTGGAACTTGGCACTCTAGAGGACAAGGAGGAACCCATGGAGATCGGCTTCATCCGAACTAGAACAAGACTGCCATCTAGAGAAAGAGACAGAAGGAGGGCTTGTTGTCTCGGTTTCTATTGTGGAGAAGGAGGGCACTTTATCTCCCACTGCCCTATTCGCCCAACTTGGCCTAAGCCTCTTCAAGTAGGTACTACTCAGCTTCATCCTGTTATCCCGGCAACACAGCCAGAAAAATGTCAAGGGTACTGTCGGATGTTTCCACGTTCCGTGACGCAGAAGAGTACCCAGACTACGATGGCTACTGATGCCAGTGTCTCTCAAGAACACATAATCGGTGATCATGAGAATTCACCACCTCCAGAAGACTCTTCTGTTAAAACTGGTACCACCACCACTTCCTGTCTGCCCAAAGGAGAACTACCTGCGGATTGCACCTATGGTACCAAGGTCCACAGAACAGATCTGGAAACGTTTGAAAGGGCTTTGAAAGCCGTGAACTCTGCTCCTGGTGACTCGCCTAAGAAAAAAAGTTCAGAGAAAATGACTCCTGGGATCAAGGTACTTACCACCTCCACCAAATCCATGAATAACCTTGACCTCTTTCCATTAGTACCCGAAACTGGTGCCATAAAGTCCCAGGCTGTAAAGGGACTCCACTCTGAAGACTTTGATTACAAAGACTATCTTAGTGATACTGAGACCGAAGAAGAGTACTATTTTCAAGAAGAACCTGTTCACGCCCGGAGGGCGTTCTTGAAGGGAGGGTACTGTCATGGTTCTCACCGCGACATCCCGACGGGGTCGCCCCAGAAGTGCCCGGTGACGGACTTGAACCAGGGTACTTTGCAGTCCTGGGGCTTCTACTTTGCCTCTGAGCCACCATATCAGCTCTAGAGATAGACAGAAGTCTATCTTGCCTTGTACCCAGCATTGGGGGCTGGACGTTTTTCTGTGGCTGCTCCAACGATCTCAGCACACCTGTGGCTGATCACAAATTAGCCAGGTATAAGACACTGCCTCTCCCTGAGGGCAGTGTCAGTTCATTGATTCTGGTTCCCTTGTTTGGTTTCTGTCTTGCTATATCTGCGTTCCAGTATTTCCTGTCTGATTCTGGCTTCTGACCTTGGCTTTCCTCCTGGACTACTCTGATATCTGGCTTCCCCTGACTTTGGCTTTCCTTGACTACGCTTCTGCTAATCCCTGCTGTACTGCTACTTGGAGCACTATTCCTGGAAAGCCCCCGTGCACAGACTCACAGATCAGGTGGCGTCTTACCTGGTCACCCTGGTCTGTGTCTACTTTGCAAGGGTGAGCGTATAACTCTGCGAGCCAGACTCCCCATCAGGTAAGAACCTGACACTATAACAGTGAAAAAAGTTTTTTGTTTTTAAATGCAAGCTATTGTGACACCAGTGAGTGAGTGGTGGCAGTGGGCACAGTATCCACTGTGAGCCTGACACAGAAGCTGGCAGACAACTAACTGCAATTACATTACACAGAAAAAAAAAAAGCAGACTGATGTTCTAGCCCTAAAAAGGGCTTTTTGGGGTGCTGTCCTTACAGCAGAGATCAGATGAGTCCTTCAGGACTGTAGTGGACACTGTATACCCTGACCTAGCTATGCATTTCCCTATCTAATCAACAGCAGCTACACTTTCCCTCCTCTCACTAAGCATGCAGCTTGAGAATGAATGTAAAATGGATGCTGTCCAGTAGATGGGAGGGTCTGCTAGGGAGGGTGTGCTGCTAATTGGCTGGAATGTGTCTGCTGACTGTGAGGTACAGGGTCAAAGTTTACTCAATGATGATGAATAGGGGGCGGATCGAACCGCGCATATGTTCGCCCGCCGTGGCGAACGCAAACATGCTATGTTCGCCAGGAACTATTCGCCAGCGAACCGTTCGGTGCATCACTACTCCTAGCCATCTTCTCTCCCAGCACAGCAGACCCACTTCCTTTCAGCTGCAATCCATCACGGCTATAAAGATTGTATCAATGCACAAAATTAGTCCAATGCTCGATATCTTTCAACTGTAGCATGTGGCATAGGTATTATTTCAGAATATACCATCTTAGAGGTATGCTTTTTATAGGACATCAAAAAAACTTTAGCTTAATGATGCAGTTTGGATGTCTAGACAATGCCAAGCAGTCTCACTGCCATTTAGGAATTAAATCACTTTTGTTTCTACTTATGGAGCTCTAGCCACACCTCCGCTGGCGGTCACTAACAAAACCTGCATAAAACCTTTTCATGTTTTAAGACATCGGAAGGCCCTAGCGGCTGTCTGATGGACGCTTTTGGACATCACGGCCGCCACACCATGTGGCCGGACCCCGATCGGTGCAGTTACTTAAACAAAAAAACTAAACTTATCTAAGTTGCGGCGGATCACAGCCAGATCCGCCGGCGGGTCTATCCCCAGTGAGCGCGACGTTCCTATGGACGCCGGCTGCTTTAAAAGCAGCAATAGATATAGCCCTGCCTCTAGCAGGGCTGGAGGTCTTGCAGACATGCGTGTGCCGCCACACAAAGAGTATACGACCCCTGTATACCAATGAATGATAGGGAAGGGCTCTATAAGCCAATTTCTTTATTTCTTCTTTGCCCTGTCGTGGTTTCCACTTCTTTGATTATCTGAGAGCGCGTTTGGTATTATTATTCCTGGTTTTTGATCTTGCCTTATTCTGACTATCCGTATTTCTGGTATCCCTGATCCTTTAGCTTTGTCTTTGTGTTTATGCTCCTGTCTGTGTCCCTGACTTCGGCTTGTTTCTGACTATTCTTTCTTCATTAAATCCGACCATTCTAAAGGCATATCTGTAAATTGCTATTCAGATAATTTAGAAACATGTAACATCATTAACAAAGGTCGTTCTAATTGTAGATTATGCTAACGTAGTGTACCTATAATCTTAATTTTAATAATGACAGGAGGCGAATATTTTGCATAACTTTCTTTACTTTATGCCTCCAGCAGCACAAGTCAATCAATAAACTTTAAACCAATCAGTAACAGGCATCACATCCATATATAAAGCCCTGACAGACACATGACTTCCTCTTTCTTTGATGCGAAAAACAGTCTATTATAACGTCAGGGAATTCAAATAACAGTCCTGAGTAACGTGTAGCACATAACTTAAACGAAACTTGAAACCTTCCATCTTTATCTTGTCGAATCCATCTATGATGATTACGCTGAAAAGAACAGAAATACGTGAAAGGTGATGGAAACCAACTGTTGTCCACATTAAATCCAGTACTATATGTATCTATATTTATATTAAGTTAATATACTGAAACATTAAACAAACCATAGTATACTTAATAATCAACAACATGTCAACCAAATAAGCATCCCATAAATATACTGAATTACCAAAACCTTATAATTTACACTGAGAAAATGACAAACCAGAATATACAAATTTTACAGAGTATAGGGAGGGAAACAGGGAGGGAAAATATTTGCCTCCTGTCATTATTAAAATTAAGATTATAGGTACACTACGTTAGCATAATCTACAATTTTATCACATGACAGGAGGCTTCATATTTTGCATTTTTAAAGCTGTGGTATGAGCGAGAAGGATGCGTGTGTGGTTGACGAAAATAAATATACAGAAGTAGTCTATCCGTGTCCAATTCGTCGCTGAAAATATAGAGGCCCCCTCGTGAAGGCCTGAGAAGCAGCCGCGCCTCTTACCGAATGAGTACCCAAACACATCTCCACTCTCGCTAGCGATAACAACCAATGAACCCATCTAGACAGAGTGTTCATGGTAACTGGCTTGTACGGTTGGTATAAGACCAGCATATGTCCTGAATGTGACATTCTAAGTGTTGTCGTGATCTCCATGTAACAAAGTACCGCTTTAACTGCACAAAGAACGGAGGGATAGGACCGTGATATCTGACTAGCTCCAAAAGAACCAAATCAAAGTCCCACACCAGTGATACTTTGACGCATGGTTCTGGACGGTTTTATACCCCGCAGAAAATGGCATATCAAAGCCTCTTGATTGACCGGAGTGTCGTGAATCGTGCTATGCGTCATCGCAGAACGTAGCCCGTTAATGGAACGTTCAGATCGGCCTGTAGTGAAAAGGTATGATAAAGATCCAGCATCGTGGAGATAGGTGTAATAAAGGGATTGCAGTCCCTTCCCATACACAAGCGAACTCCAGGTGTTCCATGCGGATAGGTTATTTCGGGGATTACCTGGTGTCCATGAGTCCAATAGTAGGTCTCTAGTTGGTTGCGATAGTCCCTTGACATACCAGTCTCCCCTGAAAGACACCAATCTACCAACTCCAGATGCTCCTGCATTATCAATGGATGATCTCCTTTTGGATCCGCCCAAAGGCAAGTTAAAATGGAAGGAGCAGAGGATGATCCTGATTAAGGAAAACCCTTCTGGGTGTCACGCTTGACTCCTTTACCGCAGTAATGAGTACTATCGAAGTCTTCGCTATTCTGATCCCAATTTCATAGGTGTGTCTGGATCTCAGGCAGTGAGCTTTCAGCCACTGTCTGGCCCAGTAGTGAAGCAATCCTGGGAAATAGTCAAAGGGTTATGGTGCCTTTCCGCCGTACCCGTCGAATTTCCTTACGAATCGTCGCTATCAATGATGTGGGAAGGTGTAATCCGCCCAAGGTGGAATCTATTCTGAAGTAGAGGAACTGAATCACTCGGAACTGGGATCGAACCGACTCCTCTCTGTTCACTATGAATCCCAAAACTGTAAACATAAATCTCGTCATGAATTGGATCTGCAAAAGGTAAGTCGTCTAGGTATGCAACAGCAGATACCCTTTGCTTTTCAGTGCACCATGACCGACTTCAGAAACTTCATGAGGCACCATGTGAACCTATAGGTAAGTGCCCTTCAAGTCCAACCTTGTAGATCCCCTAAGAGATGGATACCTTCCTTCTTGAGTTGTTGGTACGCCCCAAAACCATTGAGTTGGCGTAGGTTGATGACTGGGTAATAGTCTCCTATCTTCTTCCTTACTACCAAACCGTTGCTGAGATAAATGGTTCTCCAAACGATAGTCCATCCGCCTGAGGTCCTCGCTCTTTCGTCCCTAACTTTAATAGTTTGAAATCCATCTTTAATCGGGCTGCTTTGCGCCGTTCTGTGCACCTGTCTGCCTTGCATTCCCCAACCTACATATTGCCCTTTGCACCCATTCCCTCACACCGTGAGCTTCTAGAGGTGAGTCTTGTGTGGGGTCAGGTCCGCAAAGTATAGAATTTTTTCCCGGGCTGATCATATCCAGTATTTCATCTTAAATTGTTTTGAGTCCTCCTCCTACACCTTTACATGGACCCCGGCCTGATCGGGACATACATATCACCACGAGCTCCATAGTGAGGACTATCTTGTTCGGACATAGAGGGCATGGGCATTCCATCCTGAGCCTGTCTCGGATTTCTTTTCCCATAGGCCTCCTAAGCCAGAAGTGGGCAAGGTGTGCCCGGTGCTCCGGTTAACCCCATTCGGATGACCCTGGTTGTCGGATGGTGCGTGAGTCAAAACAGGAGTGTCCAGTGTGCCAAAGAAAAAACCTATCTTGCTAGGC
>OW240920.1:57093007-57109644 GCA_933207985.1 Pelobates cultripes | reverse complement strand
AGTTTGGAGTCTGTACACCCACTCCATTTCTATTTTACCTAAAATATTTTTAATATTTCCACCCCTCCAGGGAATCACACATTTTTTTATGCCTATACATTTCAGCATACTGGGGTCTCTGTTGTGTTGAATAAAATGTTTGGATACTGAATGATTCTGGTATCCATTTTTGATGTTTCTGCAATGCTCGCTAAGGCATGTTTTTAAGCACCTTGTGGTCATTCCAACATATTGGAGACCACAGGGACATTCGAGCAGATATATAACATTTTTAGTAGAACAATTAATAAAATCATGAATTTTGTAGACCTTGTTTGTCCGATTCGACATAAACTGAGTAACTTTACATGGGACAACAGGGTCAGTAGTTCTACAAACTATACACATCTTGCATTTGCAAAAACCTTTAATTTGGGGAAAGAAGGATAGAGGGGGTATATTTTTCACTTCCTTTGTATAATTTTTTGTCAGTATTGATTTAAAATTTCTGGCTCCTCTAAATATTACATTCGGACGCTCTGGTATAATTTTACCAAGGGTATCGTCCTGTTGTAGGATATGCCAGTGTTTTTTATGATCTTTTTAACATTATTACTTTTATTATTAAAATTAAAAATAATTGGTAGAGGCATAGATTCATCTTTAGTTTTGGGTTTATATTTTAGAAGTTCATATCTATCTTTATTTTGAATGTCTCTAATGGTATTGGTCAATTCCGTTTCAGAATAATTTTTAGATGAATTTATGCTGGTAGCTTGTGTATTGAAATCACTTATTTCTGAGCAGTTCCTCCGGAGTCTCAATATTTGACTCTTGGGAGCACTGTCTAACCAGGGTTGATAATGGCAACTGCTCTTATCTATAGCAGTATTTGCGCATACTTTTTTAAAAAAAGTTTTAGTGTGTATTTTGCCGTTCTTAATAAAAATATTGAGGTCTAAAAAGTTAATTTGTTCCCTACTATATTCATGAGTAAGGATTATGCCTCTATTGTTGGTATTAAGATTGGTGATAAATTTGGTGAATTTAATTTTTTAAATAATAAATTTCCCGTTACTCCAGTTATATACTTTCTTCCCAAAATCCATAAAAATGAAACTGCACCACCGGGGAGGCCTATTGTGTCCGGCATAGGCTCTCTCCTATGCAATCTCTCTCAATATATCGATATCCTCCTACAGCCTTCAGTCAAACGCATGAGATCTTATCTTCAAGATTCCATGGCCCTTTTAAAGTTTTTAAATAATTTTACATGGAAATCTAATTTTATACTGGTGACTTGCGACGTTCAGTCACTATATACAATCATACCTCATGATATAGGCTGCGAAGCTGTAAGAGATATCCTGACGAGTGAGGGAAAAATTCCCGATATACAAATCGATTTTATTTTAGAAGGTATCAATATTATTTTAAAGAATAACTATTTTTGGTTTTTAAACTCTTTTTATCTTCAAAAAAAAGGAACAGCTATGGGAACCAGGTTTGCTCCCAGCTACGCGAATCTATTTATGGCCGACTGGGAATCTGCAGCTGTTTTTAGTGACCATGCTTGGAGAGCGAACCTAGTTTCATTTTTTAGATATATTGATGACCTTTTTTTTATATGGGAGGGTTCTGAAGACGATCTTAACTCTTTTATCACCAATCTTAATACCAACAATAGAGGCATAATCCTTACTCATGAATATAGTAGGGAACAAATTAACTTTTTAGACCTCAATATTTTTATTAAGAACGGCAAAATACACACTAAAACTTTTTTTAAAAAAGTATGCGCAAATACTGCTATAGATAAGAGCAGTTGCCATTATCAACCCTGGTTAGACAGTGCTCCCAAGAGTCAAATATTGAGACTCCGGAGGAACTGCTCAGAAATAAGTGATTTCAATACACAAGCTAATGCACTGAAAGACAAATTCATCGAAAAAAATTATTCTGAAACGGAATTGAACAATACCATTAGAGACATTCAAAACAAAGATAGATATGAACTTTTAAAATATAAACCCAAAACTACAGATGAATCCATGCCTCTACCAATTATTTTTAACTTTAATAACAAAAGTAATAATGTTAAAAAGATCATAAAAAAACACTGGCATATCCTACAACAGGACGACACCCTTGGTAAAATTATACCAGAGCGTCCGAATGTAATATTTAGAGGAGCCAGAAATTTTAAATCAATACTGACAAAAAATTATACAAAGGAAGTAAAAAATATACCCCCTCTATCCTTCTTTCCTCAAATTAAAGGTTTTTGCAAATGTAAGATGTGCATAGTCTGTAGAACTACTGACCCTGCTGTCCCATGTAAAGTTACTCAGTTTATGTCGAATCGAACAAACAAGGTCTACAAAATTTATGATTTTATTAATTGTTCTACGAAAAATGTTATATATCTGCTCGAATGTCCCTGTGGTCTCCAATATGTTGGAATGACCACAAGGTGCTTAAAAACACGCTTAAGCGAGCATTGCAGAAACATCAAAAATGGATACCAGAATCATTCAGTATCCAAACATTTTATTCAACACAACAAAGACCCTAGTATGCTGAAATGTATAGGCATAAAAAAATGTGTGATTCCCTGGAGGGGTGGAAATATTAAAAATATTTTAGGTAAAATAGAAATGGAGTGGGTGTACAGACTTCAAACTCTTACACCACATGGTCTCAATGTAGACTTTGATTTGTTTAACTTTTTATAATTTTTTATATTTTTTAGAATTTATATATATATATATTTTTTTTTTTTTTTTTTTTTTTTTTTTTTTTTTTTTTTTTTTTTTTTTTTTTTTTTTTTTTTTTTTTTTTTTTTTTTTTTTTTTATATTTTCTTTTTCAATAGCCAGTACACCTTCCCATATCTATTTTATCTTTATCCCCTTTTTTATTTTTATTTTTTATTTTTATTTTATGCCATTTGTCTTGTGCCATAGGTTCTGTGTATTGTTCTTGCTTCTGTTTCCTTTTGTTTTGGAGGGCTTGGTCGGCCGTACTTTTCACATGCCGACAAGCTTCCCCTGTAGCCCAGACGACGGCTGCAGCCTTGTGCTCGCCGTCGTCTGTTTATCTGGTTTCCTTGACGACGGCCGCATTCCCGTGCGAGCCGCCGTCGCTCCACCCCTCCTACTGACGTCAGCCGCAATCATTGTGCGAGCTGACGCCTTACTGTTTACATAGACGCCGGCGGCTGCGCAGTGCGCGCCGGCGCCTATACTACTATTCCCATACTCCCCAGCGGCCCGGTGCCGGTCACATGACCGCGCACATTAAAGTATTAAATACTGAGTTATACCTCTCGTTTTTTACTTGTACTTATGCCATCATACTGATAATGAACATATTATTGCATAAGAGTATTGATTTTTCTATTTTTATACTGTATTATCATTTTATGTTTTTACTCATTGTTGATTGGCTGCTCATTTTAGGCGCCAATTTTATAGAATTACAGTTGTTATATAAACTATGTCATGCCAGGTTTCAGGTTCTTACCCCATATTGATAACGCCATTCTTGGCGAAACGCGTTTATGGACTTTTAATTGTGTATTTTATATATATTAAAGTATATTTGGTTACTTTTTATCTGTGCCACTTATCCTTTTATACACTTTATTCACTACCTGGCATTCTCTCAACATCCCGGACTCCAAGAAATCCTAGGTGGGGATCATACCACCAGCGCTACGTCAAGGAGCAGTTGTTCTGCTCCCGCCTTGTGAGTACCCATTTTATTTTATTTGTTTTATTATCAACATTGTATCCAGTGTACACTATTGGCTGTTTCTTTCTACCCGAGTGTCGGATACACCACTGACGGAGGAAATCCACCCCATATCCCATAAGCGGGGATCAAACCGCTGTACGCCTTCTATACTAGAGCAAGTTTAGCTCTTTCAAATTGGATTCCCACGGATGAACATATAAAGGACAATTGCTCCGGATCAAGCACGGATAGATCCCATACCCTCAAAGAGCATATTCTAGATAAGACTTTCTTATTTTACTACAGTTATTTATTTGGACTATTTGCTATTCCCATTTGTGTATTGGCGCAGCCCTTAACTTTTTATCTTTTCTCTCTTTGCGTTTTTTTAAGGGTTCTTGAGGGATTCCCTTATAGGGTTGCTGCCCTCATATTAGCTAGCGCTTACTCTTTGTTCTGTTTTAACTCTGTTTTAATTCCCTCTAGAGTCAGCTGCTTCCTAATCCCCAATATGTCAATCTTTGATTTTAGGAATAATTATATTATCGATGTAGATAATGTTTTTGATACAGAAGTCATTAGTCCTATGCCAACTAATTATCCTAATATAAGTCAAGAAGAATTGTTCACAAAATTAGAAAAAACTCTAAGTACAGAAATTAAATTAAAATGGGAGATAGCCACTTTAAAAAAATATATTGATGAGCAAATCACCCCTCGTGGCTTAAGACTACTCAAATTACCCACTTCTGATCAAGATGACTTAGAGTTTATGGAAGAGTGGAATAATAAATTAGAGCTCTGTACTCTAGGCCTTATGGAGACCTTAATAATAAAAAAAAGTAAAAAATTGTCCACTCTAGACATTGAAATTAATAGTCTTCGAGACAAACTTTTACCTTTCACAGAAACACAAGCATACAAACAAAACTCAATACTCATCCAAAGTAAGATCGAGAAAGTTGAAATCGAAACCAAACATATAAAAATAAAAAAATATATAAGAGACAAAACCGATTACTCCAATAAACAGGTTAGGACCTACCATTTAAACAAAAAATATACCTCACAATACCCCATCCAGAGAAACAATTATGCAAGAACTAATACTCACCACGATACTAAACACTACGAAAACTCTGAAGGAACACACCAGTTACACCAACATCAATATCATCATATAAGAAAACCTTCCAATTCACTACCAAATTCACACATATCCAGGGCACCAACTAATCGCTATCGTGGTCCCCCACAACGATCTCATTATTCCAATACTACACAATACCGTTCATTTCCTCAACGTAATCAGTATAATTCACACCGCACCCATCACAAGATCCCATCATCACCTACATACCAAAACACATTAGTGCCCCAATATAAACAATTGTCCCCTAAACCACAGAGATCGAAATATATTAATGATCACAATGAATACTCTAACTATCAGAAGTCACCCACGATTCCTCACCATTCCAATAGATACCAATTACTATCACTAGATTCAGAATTCGAAAACGACGACCATTTTTTAGAAATTCGCACTCATCACACTGCACTAGCTCAAACACCTCATCCCTCACGGCCAAGAAAAAGAATTTTAAATCTAGAGGAAGAAGAAGCGGCAGACGCGAACAAAAGAGAAAGACTAGAAAGATAACGACTTCTCCAACTAGTACTAGCAGTGGCATTTTTAACCTCTCACAGAAAATTTTAACCAGCGCACAATTAGCTGTTTTAACTAAAGGTCTTAAATTTGCCCCCACTAATACTTTTAAATCTTTTGAAGCTTTTATAGATGTTAATAAATTTGTTCGGAAAGCCACTCTCAAACGATTTTTTTTAGAAAAAAATGGAGACAATCAGAGTCAGCATCAGGTTCTACCCTCTCCCACTCCTTCCCACATCAATTCCATCAAGAATACACACCTCAGAGAAAAATCCACCTTTTATCCGGCTCATTTTAAATCTGCCCCTCTAACTATGTTTGAAAAATTGGTTATAAATGATTTAGAAAAAATTAAAAACAACAAATATGATCCTCATAACCTCACACATACAGAAAAGTTGGCATTAAAAGAACTACAGGACGATGTGGATATTGTTATCAAGCCTGCAGATAAAGGCGGTGGAATAGTTATTCAATCCAGTCATATGTATATCGAAGAGGCACACAGACAACTGCACGACAAAAATGTGTATGATAAACTCCCTTCAGATCCCATTAAACAAATACAAATTATTTTAACAAAGTTTTTAGCTAAAGGCGTAAATTTAGGTATTTTAAATAAACACGAATTTAATTTTTTAAATAATAAATTTCCCGTTACTCCAGTTATATACTTTCTTCCCAAAATCCATAAAAATGAAACTGCACCACCGGGGAGGCCTATTGTGTCCGGCATAGGCTCTCTCCTATGCAATCTCTCTCAATATATCGATATCCTCCTACAGCCTTCAGTCAAACGCATGAGATCTTATCTTCAAGATTCCATGGCCCTTTTAAAGTTTTTAAATAATTTTACATGGAAATCTAATTTTATACTGGTGACTTGCGACGTTCAGTCACTATATACAATCATACCTCATGATATAGGCTGTCAAGCTGTAAGAGATATCTTGACGAGTGAGGGAAAAATTCCTGATATACAAATCGATTTTATTTTAGAAGGTATCAATATTATTTTAAAGAATAACTATTTTTGAGGAACTAGGTTTGCTCCCAGCTACGCGAATCTATTTATGGCCGACTGGGAATCTGCAGCTGTTTTTAGTGACCATGCTTGGAGAGCGAACCTAGTTTCATTTTTTAGATATATTGATGACCTTTTTTTTATATGGGAGGGTTCTGAAGACGATCTTAACTCTTTTATCACCAATCTTAATACCAACAATAGAGGCATAATCCTTACTCATGAATATAGTAGGGAACAAATTAACTTTTTAGACCTCAATATTTTTATTAAGAACGGCAAAATACACACTAAAACTTTTTTTTAAAAAGTATGCGCAAATACTGCTATAGATAAGAGCAGTTGCCATTATCAACCCTGGTTAGACAGTGCTCCCAAGAGTCAAATATTGAGACTCCGGAGGAACTGCTCAGAAATAAGTGATTTCAATACACAAGCTAATGCACTGAAAGACAAATTCATCGAAAAAAATTATTCTGAAACGGAATTGAACAATACCATTAGAGACATTCAAAACAAAGATAGATATGAACTTTTAAAATATAAACCCAAAACTACAGATGAATCCATGCCTCTACCAATTATTTTTAACTTTAATAACAAAAGTAATAATGTTAAAAAGATCATAAAAAAACACTGGCATATCCTACAACAGGACGACACCCTTGGTAAAATTATACCAGAGCGTCCGAATGTAATATTTAGAGGAGCCAGAAATTTTAAATCAATACTGACAAAAAATTATACAAAGGAAGTAAAAAATATACCCCCTCTATCCTTCTTTCCTCAAATTAAAGGTTTTTGCAAATGTAAGATGTGCATAGTCTGTAGAACTACTGACCCTGCTGTCCCATGTAAAGTTACTCAGTTTATGTCGAATCGAACAAACAAGGTCTACAAAATTTATGATTTTATTAATTGTTCTACGAAAAATGTTATATATCTGCTCGAATGTCCCTGTGGTCTCCAATATGTTGGAATGACCACAAGGTGCTTAAAAACACGCTTAAGCGAGCATTGCAGAAACATCAAAAATGGATACCAGAATCATTCAGTATCCAAACATTTTATTCAACACAACAAAGACCCTAGTATGCTGAAATGTATAGGCATAAAAAAATGTGTGATTCCCTGGAGGGGTGGAAATATTAAAAATATTTTAGGTAAAATAGAAATGGAGTGGGTGTACAGACTTCAAACTCTTACACCACATGGTCTCAATGTAGACTTTGATTTGTTTAACTTTTTATAATTTTTTATATTTTTTAGAATTTTTTAAAATAATTTATATATATATATATATTTTTTTTTTTTTTTTTTTTTTTTTTTTTTTTTTTTTTTTTTTTTTTTTTTATTTTATATTTTCTTTTTCAATAGCCAGTACACCTTCCCATATCTATTTTATCTTTATCCCCTTTTTTATTTTTATTTTATGCCATTTGTCTTGTGCCATAGGTTCTGTGTATTGTTCTTGCTTCTGTTTCCTTTTGTTTTGGAGGGCTTGGTCGGCCGTACTTTTCACATGCCGACAAGCTTCCCCTGTAGCCCAGACGACGGCTGCAGCCTTGTGCTCGCCGTCGTCTGTTTATCTGGTTTCCTTGACGACGGCCGCATTCCCGTGCGAGCCGCCGTCGCTCCACCCCTCCTACTGACGTCAGCCGCAATCATTGTGCGAGCTGACGCCTTACTGTTTACATAGACGCCGGCGGCTGCGCAGTGCGCGCCGGCGCCTATACTACTATTCCCATACTCCCCAGCGGCCCGGTGCCGGTCACATGACCGCGCACATTAAAGTATTAAATACTGAGTTATACCTCTCGTTTTTTACTTGTACTTATGCCATCATACTGATAATGAACATATTATTGCATAAGAGTATTGATTTTTCTATTTTTATACTGTATTATCATTTTATGTTTTTACTCATTGTTGATTGGCTGCTCATTTTAGGCGCCAATTTTATAGAATTACAGTTGTTATATAAACTATGTCATGCCAGGTTTCAGGTTCTTACCCCATATTGATAACGCCATTCTTGGCGAAACGCGTTTATGGACTTTTAATTGTGTATTTTATATATATTAAAGTATATTTGGTTACTTTTTATCTGTGCCACTTATCCTTTTATACACTTTATTCACTACCTGGCATTCTCTCAACATCCCGGACTCCAAGAAATCCTAGGTGGGGATCATACCACCAGCGCTACGTCAAGGAGCAGTTGTTCTGCTCCCGCCTTGTGAGTACCCATTTTATTTTATTTGTTTTATTATCAACATTGTATCCAGTGTACACTATTGGCTGTTTCTTTCTACCCGAGTGTCGGATACACCACTGACGGAGGAAATCCACCCCATATCCCATAAGCGGGGATCAAACCGCTGTACACCTTCTATACTAGAGCAAGTTTAGCTCTTTCAAATTGGATTCCCACGGATGAACATATAAAGGACAATTGCTCCGGATCAAGCACGGATAGATCCCATACCCTCAAAGAGCATATTCTAGATAAGACTTTCTTATTTTACTACAGTTATTTATTTGGACTATTTGCTATTCCCATTTGTGTATTGGCGCAGCCCTTAACTTTTTATCTTTTCTCTCTTTGCGTTTTTTTAAGGGTTCTTGAGGGATTCCCTTATAGGGTTGCTGCCCTCATATTAGCTAGCGCTTACTCTTTGTTCTGTTTTAACTCTATATATATATATATATATATATACACATATACATGTGTACACATATACACATACACACATACACACATATACACATATACATATATATACACATATACATATATATATATATATATATATATATATACACACATACACACACACACACACATACACACATACACACATACACATATACATATACATATATATAGTGACTCTCTATCTCTATCATCCTTGCTGGCCCCTCCCTCACCAATTCTGTTCTGGGTGCCCTCATTTAATCTCCAAACATATAATATACATCTTCATAGAGAGCACTCAAGATACTTGTACAAAAACACTTCACATCTTTATTTTTCAAAAAAGATGCATGTGTCCATAAATACCAGGCTGTTCATATGTGGTTTTTTTTTTTTTAAATAAAGACTTGACATGTTTTGACAAAGTCCATTGAGTGCTCTCTATGTAAAGAAATGTATATATACAGTCATTGGGAAATTAAAGCCCTGCACTTCATTATGGTATAGACCGCCATGTGGTCCTTAAGTGGTTAAGCTCTAAAAGGTATATTTTAGGTGCTGTGAATGGGTGCCCCCTACAGGACGGAGATGCAACTGCCTATTCTGGCTAATGAAAATTGGCCCCGCACGATACATAACACACGCAGATTTACTCAACATACATACCGTCATGGGAAAAAGCAAGTCCCCATTCTTTGAATTCTATGGTTTTACATATCAGGGCATAATAATAATAATCTGTTCCTCAGCAGGTCTTAAAATTAGGTAAATACAACCTCAAATGAACAAGCCATGATTAATTACACAATGTCTTGATTTAACAAAAGTAAGCCAAAATGAAGAAGCCATGTGTGAATACCTAAGTACACCCTTAGCGCTTCAATCGGAATTAAGAGGTTAATGAGCAGCAAGATGCTGCTAATCAAATGCCCTTGATTAATTGATCATCAGCAAGTGTGGCCACCTCTTTAAAAAACAATGATTAGAAGTTTGTTGGTCTGGAGCATTTAGGTGGAGGCAAGACAAGGAGGAAAGACATCAGCAATGATCTCAGAGAAGCAATTGTTGTTGTCCATCAAACTGGGATGGGTCATAAGGCCATTTCCAAACAATTTAAAGTCCATCATTCTATAGTGAGAAAATATTTTTCAAAAGTGGAAAACATTCAAGACAGTTGCCAATCTTCACAGGAGTGGACATCCAAGCACATCCACACAAGGTCAGACCATTCAATGCTCAGAAATTGCAAAATACCCGAGTTACATCTTAGACTCTACAGGCCTCAGTTAGCATGTTAAATGTTAACATTCATGACAGTACAATTAGAAAAAGACTGAATTGCTTGTTTGGAAAGGTTACCAAGAGAAAGCATATTGTCTCTAAATGGAACAGGGCAGCACAGCTTAGGTTTGCAAAGTTGCATAAACAACAAAACACATGATTGTTCTAAGGGATAATATCTTTTGGACACCGAAGACCAAAGTGAAGATGTTTGGCCATAATGCACAGCGCTACGTTTGGCAAAAACCAAACACAGCATATCAGCAAAAACACCTCATACCAAGTTTCAAGCCCGGTGGTGGAGGTTTAATGATTTGAGATTGTTTTGCAGCCATAGTACCTAGAAACCTTGCAGTCTTTGAGTTGGCTATGAACTCCTCTGTATTCCAAAATATTATAGAGTCAAATGTGAGGCCATCTGTCTGATAGCTAAAGCTTGGACAATGAAACAGGACAATGATCTCAACCACACCAGAAAATCTACAACAGAATGGCTGACAAAGAAAAGAATCAAGATGTTGCAATGGCCCAGTCAAAGTTCAAATCTCAACCTGCTTTAAATGCTGTGGTGGGACCTTAAGTAGCTGTGCTTAGACAAATGCCAGCAAACCTTAATGAACTGAAGGAACGTTGTAAAGAAGGGTGGGCCAAAATCCCTCCACAGTGAGAGACTGATGAAGTAATCATTTTCTGTATGACTATAAGTTATTGCTGCTAAAGGAGGTTCTACATGCTATTGAATCATAAGGTGTACTTAGTTTTCATACATGGCTTCTCAATTCTGGCTTTGTTTTTGTAAATAAATCCTGACATGATATAATGTCATGTGTTGTTGTTCCTTTGAGGTTGTATTTACCTAATTTTAAAACCTGCTAAGGAACAGATGTTATTATGTCCTGTGTAGAACCATTGATTGTAACACACACACAGTTGTGCTTAAAGGTTTGTGAATCCTGTCAGAAATTGTGAAATTTTGGTATTGTTTTTTAAAATATGACTGATCATTTTTAAAAAAAAAGTATTTTATTGAAGGATAGTGATCTTATGAAGCCATTTATTATCACATCGTTGTTTGGCTCCTTTTTAAATCATAATGATAACAGAAATCTTAAGTTAACATACCCTTGAATGTTTAGCCTTGTTACTGTCACGGGAGTCTTACCCCAACACGCAGGAAAGAGGAAACCCACAAAAGGTGGGTCCCAAAGACGTATTACTGAGATTTAGAATGGCCGGACTTAACATATTAATACAACAAGCTAGAGGGTCAAGATAAATCAAGGTCAGGATTACAGAAATACTCAGAGTCTAGACATAGGCGGGTCAGGATACCAGAAATCACGAGTCAAATATGAAGCCGGGGTCAGGATACCAGAAATCACGAGTTAAATACGAAGCTGAGGTCAAACACAGGAAATCACAAGGGAATCACTATGAGCCCTTAACGAGGTTCTAACAGAAACAGAAAACAAGCCTTAAATATGCTTACCTAATTTCTGATAGGTCCACGTCATCACTGCGATCTAAAACAGATTAGGATTGGAATGATGAAATGGTCACTTTAAGAGTGGGCGTGAAGTCACGTCCACACCCATATATAGATGTCCTGCCGCACGAACGCGTAGTTTGGCCAGACCGCACGGAGCAGTCAGACCGTGTGGCAGGAGGGGGTCTGCATGGCTCATTGGAGGTAAGTAAGGCAACAGTTACAGACACGCAAGGTGACACACACAAGTTAAAATGGAAATTAAAGGTTAATTTCCCACATCTGTGGCTTTTTAAATTGCAATTAGTGTCTGTGTATAAATAGTCAATGAGTTTTGTTAGCTCTCACGTGGATGCACTGAGCAGGATAGATACTGAGCCATGGGGAGCAGAAAAGGACTGTCAAAAGACCTGCATAACAAGGTAATGGGACTTTATAAGGATGGAAAAGGATATAAAAAGATATCCACAGCCTTGAAAATGCCACTCAGTACTGTTCAATCACTTATTAAGAAGTGTTAAATTCGGGGATCTCTTGATACCAAGCCAAGGTCAGGTAGACCAAGAAAGATTTCAGCCACAACTGCCAGAAGAATTGTTCAGGATACAAAGAAAAACCCACAGGTAACCTCAGGAGAAATACAAGCTACTCTGGAAAAAGACGGTGTGGTTGTTTCAAGGAGTACAATACAATAATACTTGAACAATGAGCTGCATGGTCAAGTTGCCAGAAAGAAGCCATCACTGTGCCAATGCAACAAAAAAGTCAGGTTACAATATGCCCGACAGCACCTTGACATGCCTCACAGCTTCTAGCACACTGTAATTTGGAGTGATGAAACCCAAATAGAGCTTTATGGTCACAACCATAAGTGCTATGTTTGGAGTGGGGTCAACAAGGCCTATAGTGAAAATTATGCCATCCTTATTGTGAAGCATGGTGGTAGCTCACTGATGTTTTGGGAGTGTGTGAGCTCTAAAGACACGTGGAATCTTGTGAAAATTGATGACAAGATGAATGCAGCATGTTGTCAGAAAATACTGGCAAGCAATTTGACTTCTTCTGCACGAAGGCTGTGCATGGGATGCTCTTAGACTTCCAGCATGACAATGACCCTAAGCACAAGGCCAAGTTGACCCTCCAGTGGTTCCAGCAGAAAATGAGAAGGTCCTGGAGTGGCCATCACAGTCTCCTGATCTTAATATGATCGCTCTGGGAGATCTCAAACATGCAGTTCATGCAAGATGACCAAAAACTTTGCATAACCTGGAGGCATTTTGTCAATACGAATGGGCAGCTATACTACCTGCAAGAATTAGGAGCCTCAACTATTACAAAAGATTGCACGCTGTCATTGATGTTAAAGGGGGCAATACACAGTATTAAGAGCTAAATGTATGCAGACTTCTGAACAGGGGTTATTTCATTTTTCTCTTTTTTGCTATGTTTTGTTTTATGATTGTGCCATTCTGTTATAATCTACAGATGAATATGAATCCCATAAGAAATAAAAGAAATCTGTTTTGCATGCTCACTCGTGTTTTCTTTAAAAATGCTACATATATTACCAATTCTCCAAGGGTATGCAAACTTTTGAGCATAACTGTATATTTATCTATACACAAACATATACATTTGCAATATGGGGCTCGGTGCACTGTCTGTACCCCCTGATGGCGGCTTGATGCATCACTACAAATAGTTTTCTAATTAAGTTCACTGCCTTGGCCATTGCTTGCCCTAGGACAATGGCTTAATCCTAAGAGTAAGCAACTGCTGCAAGTAAATTCTGCACTAACATATGTAAAGTATTTATGTACACAACAAGAATGCTGTTTTTCCGCCACTAACCCCACTTGAAAAGGACATCTAGTTTCAGGAGACATTGGTCAATCATGTATCAGTAGTCTTAAAAGGGTTAACATCTGGTCAGTTTATCCCACAGGAGAACATACAACGCTGGCAGCATCCTCGAGAAATATTTATAGCTGTTTTTGTTTTGTACTATAATTTGTTAAACTCTGGGTCGTTTTCATTGTGCATGTATGAATGGAAATTTGAAAGTGCAGAATTGCAAAAATCATCAAGTTAATAATGTACGAGAAAAATTTCTGGGTGAAATCACAGCAAGTTCATGAACATCCCTGGAGATGTGCAGTGGGCAAGATTCATTACATTTTCCGTCTCAGTGAACCTACAGGAAAAAAAACTGTCTTTTGTTAGAAGGGAAAAAAAGTCAAAGTTCACACCATTGTTTCAGCAAAACCAATCAAGAAATTTAGTATAAGCTATCTTTTTATAATTTTTTTGAATGCATTTTTTTTTTTGCACACAGCAACGAAAATAGTAAAACATTTTGACTTTTTAGAGCACTGCTCCATCTCCGTTTTCTTATGGCTGTGTTTTATGACAATTTTTTCCCCAACATATAACATGTTATATATAAGATATAACCCCCTACTTAATTGAAACTTTTGATTTACATGGTGTAGTCAATTTCTGGCCACTGGAAATGCAACATACAAAATCAGTGTTCTTTTATAGTGCAGAAAGGTAAATAAATAATAGCAAGGAAAAAACATTTAATAGAGCAAGGAGTATAATTTATAGTTTTAGTCATCTTTGGTATTTCAGCCAGTGTCACAGGGGACACTGATGCCTCGTTTCCACTGAGTGGAACGGTTCGGGTCGGTACAGTTTGGAAGGGTTAGAATGGTCCAGCCTATTTATGCGAGTGTTTCCACTGCAAGCCGGACCGCCAGGGGCTATGAGGGGTTTAGGAAAAATGACTAGCGTGTCATTAGTCATGAGCATTGATGTTTTCATGTCCGCCAATCAGTGGATTGTATAGTGTGACGCTAGTAGCTCCGCCCTAACTGTACCATACCATTTCCTATGGCCCTACATCTGAAGGGGGACCAGGAATGGTGTGGTTCGGTTCGGTTGTATGGGCCACTTTCATAATGGAAACACTCAAAATAGCGTACCGTACCGAACCGTACAGCTCAGTGGAAACGAGGCATAAGCGGGTCCATCGGGTGGCTCATACACTTAGAGTGACTTGATGGGGATATATACAAGGTGCTTTCTTTTGAACTAAGTGTGAACAACTGACTATATAATACCATATATGAAATAAAGTAAAAGAAAAGTATGTGCTGCTACCCCAAATAAGGGAAATGAAGATTTTTTAATAAAAACTAATGAAAATGGATATATAAAATATCACAAAAACAGCAGGAAACAAGTTACTCATTCCACCATGGCAATAGATGTGCACAAAGGTCTTGGTGTCAGCAGCATGTTCCTCCAGTCCTAAAAATTTTCTCAAAATATCAGTTCCGAACTCAAAAGAAATAATGGGAAAAAAAGACATTTAGAGAATGAGTGCTCTTTTAGTGCAGATTTATTACAATATTGCGAGCAAGGCATGCACACACCATAATAAGCGGTAGTGATAGCAATTGTAGTTACATCTTTGCATTGGGCATCAAAAAAGAGAAGGGGGACGGACAAAAAACGCCCCAAAACTAAATGAAAACTGGGAACTGAACTCGGTTCACGTCACTACTGGACTCTTTCTCATCATAAACCAAATGTTATTATTTTTTTATTACTCCTCCCCACCTTGCTGTTTTTGTTATATTTTATATATCCATTTTCATTAGTTCTTATTAACAAATCTTCTTTTCTCCTAATTGGTATAGCAGCACATACTTTTCATTTGCTTTATTTCATTTATGGTATTATATAGGGTGGCTTCCAGATCTGGGTGCTGACTGAGGCTGATTGGAGGCCTGTCCTGGCTCTCTCTCCTCCCTCCTTTCTCTGTCTCCTCCTCTGCCTCACGTGAACTCACTTCTTCCCAGCACTGCCAATCTGATAGGGGCCCTCACTGGGTCCCTGATTAGAGATGCCCATCAGGTGTCCATGACACTAAGAGTCAGGGCCACCATCAGGGGGTGACAACCATGACGGTCGTCATGGGCCCGGCGGCCCGGGCCCCACGTGTAGCGGCAGAACTGCCGCCTGTGCAGTTCCACCGGGGCCTGCACGCTGATGGGGCCCATCGGGTGGCCCACGCACTTAGGGCCACCCGATGGGCTCCATATCTTCAGGGGCCCGGTCAGCGCTGTGGCATGCCAGCCATGGGGCCATGGGGCGCCGATCACAGAAACCCAACATGGGAGCAGAGGGTAGGGACACAGGGACCATGTTACAAAGGCCAGTCCAACCCAAATCTACCCCTGCAGGAGAACCGCCCGTCGCGGCCAAGACTCCCACGCTCAAGCAACAGGGGCTGGAGACCTCCATGGAGACACTCACAGCACGGTTCTCATCCTCCGGGACCACTGGCGGCTCGGCTCTGACCACCAAGAATGACCTGAAGGCCCTGCTATCCAAGATTCATAAACTGCTGGCGGCGGACCCAGCCCTCATCAGAGCCGATGTACAGGCAATAACAGAGCATGTAAGAACCTCGGAGGAGAAACTCCTTGATGTGCAAACACACCTCTCCATGCTCTGGGACTCGGTACAACAATTGCAGGCCCAACAGAAGGCCATGTTGATCCAGATGCATGCAATGGAGGACCACCAACGCCATAATCACATAAAAATCCAGGGAATCCCCGCAACGATCCCTACAGAGGAACTGCCTTTGGTTAGTTCAATGTAGCTGACCTCAAGAGGCAGCAATTGCCCAGAGCACCTGACTTACAAAGAATTCTCATTGAGCTGTTTTGGGAAGTATGTGATTG
>OW240920.1:56791852-57085855 GCA_933207985.1 Pelobates cultripes | reverse complement strand
GCTCTCTCCTATGCAATCTCTCTCAATATATCGATATCCTCCTACAGCCTTCAGTCAAACGCATGAGATCTTATCTTCAAGATTCCATGGCCCTTTTAAAGTTTTTAAATAATTTTACATGGAAATCTAATTTTATACTGGTGACTTGCGACGTTCAGTCACTATATACAATCATACCTCATGATATAGGCTGCGAAGCTGTAAGAGATATCCTGACGAGTGAGGGAAAAATTCCCGATATACAAATCGATTTTATTTTAGAAGGTATCAATATTATTTTAAAGAATAACTATTTTTGGTTTTTAAACTCTTTTTATCTTCAAAAAAAAGGAACAGCTATGGGAACCAGGTTTGCTCCCAGCTACGCGAATCTATTTATGGCCGACTGGGAATCTGCAGCTGTTTTTAGTGACCATGCTTGGAGAGCGAACCTAGTTTCATTTTTTAGATATATTGATGACCTTTTTTTTTATATGGGAGGGTTCTGAAGACGATCTTAACTCTTTTATCACCAATCTTAATACCAACAATAGAGGCATAATCCTTACTCATGAATATAGTAGGGAACAAATTAACTTTTTAGACCTCAATATTTTTATTAAGAACGGCAAAATACACACTAAAACTTTTTTTAAAAAAGTATGCGCAAATACTGCTATAGATAAGAGCAGTTGCCATTATCAACCCTGGTTAGACAGTGCTCCCAAGAGTCAAATATTGAGACTCCGGAGGAACTGCTCAGAAATAAGTGATTTCAATACACAAGCTAATGCACTGAAAGACAAATTCATCGAAAAAAATTATTCTGAAACGGAATTGAACAATACCATTAGAGACATTCAAAACAAAGATAGATATGAACTTTTAAAATATAAACCCAAAACTACAGATGAATCCATGCCTCTACCAATTATTTTTAACTTTAATAACAAAAGTAATAATGTTAAAAAGATCATAAAAAAACACTGGCATATCCTACAACAGGACGACACCCTTGGTAAAATTATACCAGAGCGTCCGAATGTAATATATAGAGGAGCCAGAAATTTTAAATCAATATTGACAAAAAATTATACAAAGGAAGTAAAAAATATACCCCCTCTATCCTTCTTTCCTCAAATTAAAGGTTTTTGCAAATGTAAGATGTGCATAGTCTGTAGAACTACTGACCCTGCTGTCCCATGTAAAGTTACTCAGTTTATGTCGAATCGAACAAACAAGGTCTACAAAATTTATGATTTTATTAATTGTTCTACGAAAAATGTTATATATCTGCTCGAATGTCCCTGTGGTCTCCAATATGTTGGAATGACCACAAGGTGCTTAAAAACACGCTTAAGCGAGCATTGCAGAAACATCAAAAATGGATACCAGAATCATTCAGTATCCAAACATTTTATTCAACACAACAGAGACCCTAGTATGCTGAAATGTATAGGCATAAAAAAATGTGTGATTCCCTGGAGGGGTGGAAATATTAAAAATATTTTAGGTAAAATAGAAATGGAGTGGGTGTACAGACTTCAAACTCTTACACCACATGGTCTCAATGTAGACTTTGATTTGTTTAACTTTTTATAATTTTTTATATTTTTTAGAATTTATATATATATATATTTTTTTTTTTTTTTTTTTTTTTTTTTTTTTTTTTTTTTTTTTTTTTTTTTTTTTTTTTTTTTTTTTTTTTTTTTTTTTTTTTTTATATTTTCTTTTTCAATAGCCAGTACACCTTCCCATATCTATTTTATCTTTATCCCCTTTTTTATTTTTATTTTTTATTTTTATTTTATGCCATTTGTCTTGTGCCATAGGTTCTGTGTATTGTTCTTGCTTCTGTTTCCTTTTGTTTTGGAGGGCTTGGTCGGCCGTACTTTTCACATGCCGACAAGCTTCCCCTGTAGCCCAGACGACGGCTGCAGCCTTGTGCTCGCCGTCGTCTGTTTATCTGGTTTCCTTGACGACGGCCGCATTCCCGTGCGAGCCGCCGTCGCTCCACCCCTCCTACTGACGTCAGCCGCAATCATTGTGCGAGCTGACGCCTTACTGTTTACATAGACGCCGGCGGCTGCGCAGTGCGCGCCGGCGCCTATACTACTATTCCCATACTCCCCAGCGGCCCGGTGCCGGTCACATGACCGCGCACATTAAAGTATTAAATACTGAGTTATACCTCTCGTTTTTTACTTGTACTTATGCCATCATACTGATAATGAACATATTATTGCATAAGAGTATTGATTTTTCTATTTTTATACTGTATTATCATTTTATGTTTTTACTCATTGTTGATTGGCTGCTCATTTTAGGCGCCAATTTTATAGAATTACAGTTGTTATATAAACTATGTCATGCCAGGTTTCAGGTTCTTACCCCATATTGATAACGCCATTCTTGGCGAAACGCGTTTATGGACTTTTAATTGTGTATTTTTTATATATATTAAAGTATATTTGGTTACTTTTTATCTGTGCCACTTATCCTTTTATACACTTTATTCACTACCTGGCATTCTCTCAACATCCCGGACTCCAAGAAATCCTAGGTGGGGATCATACCACCAGCGCTACGTCAAGGAGCAGTTGTTCTGCTCCCGCCTTTGTCGGATACACCACTGACGGAGGAAATCCACCCCATATCCCATAAGCGGGGATCAAACCGCTGTACGCCTTCTATACTAGAGCAAGTTTAGCTCTTTCAAATTGGATTCCCACGGATGAACATATAAAGGACAATTGCTCCGGATCAAGCACGGATAGATCCCATACCCTCAAAGAGCATATTCTAGATAAGACTTTCTTATTTTACTACAGTTATTTATTTGGACTATTTGCTATTCCCATTTGTGTATTGGCGCAGCCCTTAACTTTTTATCTTTTCTATATATATATATATATATATATGTATATGTGTATATAAATAATAATTGATTTTCTCACCCCTGGGTGGTATGTTTATTCCTTATTCTCGGGTCCTCTACCAGAGACCGGGAAGTTTGAGGGTTCTGCACAATATCTTAGCTGTTCCTAGAACTGCACTCTTCTGGACAGCGATTTCAAATGTCCCACCTGGAATCTGTTGAAGACACTCCCCCAACTTGGAAGTCACAGCCCCAAGTGCTCCTATCACAACTTGGGCTACTACTGGTTTCACTTTCCACATCCTTTCTAGTTGTTCTTTCAGTCCTTTCTCCACTGGTATTTCTCCATCTTCTCATGTTCCTTCTTCCTGATGTTATAGTCACTGGGTATTGCCACATCCACCAAGACTGCAGTCTTCTGTTCCTTGTCTACCACCACGATGTTGAGTTGGGTGGTCAGCACTTGTTTGTCTGTTTGGATCTTCGAGTCCCACAGGATCTTAGCCTTGTCATTCTCGATTACCCTTTGTGGTATACCCCCATACGAAGGGTATATATATATATATATATATATATATATATATACAGTATCTTACAAAAGTGAGTACACCCCTCACATTTTTGTAAATATTTTATATCTTTTCATGTGACAACACCAAAGAAATTACACTCTGCTACAATGTAAAGTAGTAAGTGTACAGCCTGTATAACAGTGTAAATTTGCTGTCCCCTCAAAATAACTCAACACACAGCCATTAATGTCTAAATCGTAGGCAACAAACATGAGTACAACCCTAAGTGGAAATGTCCAAATTGGGCCAAATTGTCAATATTTTGTGTGGCCACCATTATTTTCCAGCCCTGCCTTAACCCTCATGGGCATGGAGTTCACCAGAGCTTCACAGGTAGCCACTGGAGTCCTCTTCCACTCCTCCATGATGACATCACAGAGCTGATGGATGTTAGAAACCTTGCGCTCCCCCACCTTCCATTTGAGGATGCCCCAGAGATGTTTAAGAGGGTTTAGGTCTGGAGACATGCTTGGCCAGTCCATCACCTTTACCTTCAGCTTCTTTAGCAGGGCAGGGGTCATCTTGGAGGTGTGTTTGGGGTCGTTATCATGTTGGAATAAAATATTTACAAAAATGTGAGGGGTGTACTCACTTTTGTGAGATACTGTGTGTGTGTATATATATATATATATATATATATATATATATATATATAACTAGAAAAATGATAATTCCTGCACTCCAACCTGCATAAATATAAGTACCTGGTGCTCAGGTTGCAAAAATTGATAAATACAAAAAATATAGCCGGCACTCACGGTTTTCTCGAATGGTTTCTCTTTAATTCTGAATATCGACGTTTCAGCTCCCTAAAGGAGCTTTCATCAGGACATAAGATAAATGAAGAATAAGCAAAGCTTATATAGGAAACAAATAATCAATGTACTTACAACACAGGTGGTCCTCATGCTTTCCCGCCGTCAGACTCGCACCGGTCGCCAATGCGGAAGTGAATTCACTTCCGGGTGCCTGTCACGTGAGCGGAGAAAGGAATAATTTTAATTGCTGCAAAATACCTCGTTTCTGAGTGGCTGGAGACTGGTCTGTCTCCTAAGAACCACCCATTTCAACGGGCACTAGTGCAGACCAAAAAAGATCTTCTCCAAAATATATCACGTCACCATGGCAACCGGGCATCGGCCCAAACGGCAGGAAGGGGGGAACCAACATAAGACTTCATAGAGGGACATATAACATAATTAGATGTAACTCAAAAATAGGGGCATTACTAAGGAACTAAGTGCACTTATAATAAATAAGAAATAATGAATAATATATATTAAGTAGTAACAATGTATATAAAACACAGTTAGACAAACTATGTATAAACAAACCTAAGAAAAGTGACAAGAAAAATTGATACATTGATTAAGTGAACACTTAGTGTCAGTGCATGTATCGAAAGTGACTGTGCTCGTTAATATTTTCATTATAAACAATTATAGTGACAGAATTCATATTTTGATCATGCTATAGTTGGTGCTGTGATATAGATAAATATTAAAGTGCTAAGTGACAACTTTACTGTTTTGGTTCTTCTGAAGGAATAGAAAGTGCAAGTAGTGAAATGTATAAAGAGTGCATATTTACACCCATCAGATTGTGCAGATATTTATCATAGAATTACATATTCAAGTATAGTCCATTACAGAGTCTTCTCTTAAGTCATAAGTATTCAAAAAATATATAATTACGTAAACAGTATCTTAAAAGAACAGTATCATACATTTAAAATTCATATTAACTAAAAATATTATACTTTTTGGAATTAATACCCCAATATTCTAAATCTGGATCATTTATTATAAAAAAGCTGAAAAAGAACATTTTTCGTTTAAACCCCTAGGTGAGAGGGTATCAAGTTGTATGATCCAAAAAGTCTCTCTCTGCAGAAGAAGTCTCGCACGATCACCCCCACGCATCAGTATCGGTATGTGGTCAATCGCAATGCATCTTAATGATGATAGTTGATGTTTCAACTCCAGAAAATGTCGGGCAACAGGTTTATCCGACTGGCCATCACGATAGGCCAGGCGGATACTTGACCTGTGGCCCCTAATTCTCTCACAGAGGGCTGTCTCTGTTTTACCAATGTAATTCAAACCACAGGGGCAGGTTAATTTGTAAATCACAAAGTCACTCCTACAGTGAATTCGATGTCGAATTTTGTAAATCTTGCCCGTGTGTGGGTGATTGAAGGTTTTAGAAGGGATTATATGTCCACACGTGACACATCCCAAACACCTTACACACCCCACATTCCTAGCCTGGCCCTTAGCTACCCCATAGCAATGTTGGGGGTCCGTTTTGACCAGCATATCTCTCAAATTTCTGTTCCGTCTATAACAGAACAGGGGTTTTTGACGAAAGTTCTCTGGGAGAGTAGGGTCCATTACCAAAGTATTCCAGTTGTTCCGGATCGATGAGGTAATCTCTGCACTTGCAGTATTAAACTGCATTGGAAGGATAAGTCTAGTGTTAGTTCCTCTATCCCTAGGTGCCTCAGATGATGAATAGGTTGTTTTTGCTCTCTTAAGGGCCATCTCCAATACCTTCCGTGGATATCCTCTAGTGAGGAATTTCTTATACATAGTTTCCAATTGGATAGTGCATTGTTGATTTAAAGAATTATTTCGCAATACCCGCAGAAATTGTGAGTAGGGTAGTGATGTTTTCAAGTGCCTAGGATGGAAACTATCAAAGTGTAATATGGTGTTTCGATCGGTAGGTTTTGTAAAGAGTCTGAACTCCAATTGATTCTCGATAATCATGATTTCTATGTCGAGAAATTGTACACTTTTTCCATCAATCTGTGAGGTCATCTTCACCGGTGTTGGTAATGTATTTAGATTCTTTGTAAATTGAATCGCTTCTTCCTTAGAACCATTCCATAAAATGAGTATATCGTCAATGAACCTGAAATATCGTGTGATAGATCGGTCATATTTCTGGAAGATATGCTGCATCTCATATTGGTACATGTAGGCATTCGCATACATAGGGGCCATTGCCGCCCCCATTGATGTGCCTGCTATCTGTAAGTACCAATCAACTTCGAAACGGAAATAGTTGTTCTGTAGGGCTAGACTGAGCAGTTCCAAAATGAATTCAATGGACGGACCATGATAATGTTGTGAATGACTCAAAAGATCTCTCATTGCCTGTACCCCTTCTTCATGTGGTATAATAGTGTACAAACTCCCAACGTCCATCGTGATTTACAAAAATGTGAGGGGTGTACTCACTTTTGTGAGATACTGTGTGTGTGTGTGTGTGTGTATATATATATATATATATATATATATATCAAAGATCTCCCTCCTAGCACCATTTCACAGGTGCACAGCTGGAGAGCTTAGTAGGTTGGCTGTCTGCTCCTCCCCCAGGTCCTTCCTTTCTTGCGAGCATCGTGGGTTACCATGGGAATGCTCCAGAGCTGCATTCTTAATTTTTAGTTTGCTGTTTTTTGGGTTTTTTTTTTTTAGTAATGTGTGGTTTATCTTTTTTTTCTTGTGCTGTTGGGATGTTTTTTAGAAAGTAGCCTCTATTGTAGCAAATACATTGATGGTGAAACTCATCAAATCTATTGCTCTGTGAAAACTTGGTAAAAAGTTTTATTTATAGCGTTCTTACCAGTTCTAATCACACAGAGCTGTTAAATTTATCATTAGGACCTTAAAAGAAATGTTTTCGGATAGATATACAACTTGGTTTTGGAGCACAAAAAATCCTCTCAATCCTCTTAATGATAACAGCAAAACATAAGATAAATGAGACTGTTTCAAAATAAACAAAAGAAGAGTCTGATTCACCAAAGTTGCCGCCAATACATCTTCAATTTCTCTGTGTTTTGAACTTCACCAAAAGTATTAGTTGTGGCAGTTTCTCTGAAAAATAGACTAAGACCTGCAGCTAAGTCTTCTAAGAGCAAAGCACTTCTGAAGGATCCCACCAGGAGTATATGTTTAATCACTCAAAGCAACAAAATGTGGAAAATGAAACAGAAAACATTTATTGTGCAATGGTTCGGCATTTAGCAAACTGGTATCCTAAAGAAAAGATATTGTAATCTATTGGAGCTGTAATTTAAAATAAACATAAAGTAACATATGTCATCCTATACGATGATTCACAGAAGAAACAATCTTGCTTAGTGGGACACTCCACTGACCAAATAAAAAATGTGCTTTAATAGATATACCCTGATGAAAAACTGCATGCATTTAAGTATGCATTTTTCATTGGAGATATGCAAAACTTGGGGGTATGCAAAAAACAGCACGCAAAAGTTGCAGTACTCTTCCATGCTGCCTTTGCAAACCCTCCCCTTCTAACCCCGCCCAGACTTTCTGTGGCTGTCCAATCATAGACTTCTCAATGCAGCTCAATGAGAAGTATGTGCAAGGCAGGTGCTCTGGGCAATTGCTGCCTCTTGAGCTTAGCTCTACTAAGCTAACCAAAGCAGGAAGTAACAGGACCTGTTGTCGGACTGACAGCCCGGGGGGTTAAAACAAGGTTAATTTATAAAAGGCCAATTTCTATTGAAATGTGCACTTTTTGCAAAATGAGAAAAAACAGGACACACTCTTCACATGTAAAGCGTGAAGTGCTTTAGGCGACTGGAGTGCACCTTTGACCCCTTCCTGACCTAGGGCATACCAGGTATGTTTGACAAAAAACGGTTGTTAGCGACATACCTGGTACGTCTGATCCTAAATCTGCATTTACCTGATCGCTGATCGATGTGGGGACTTGCCTGGCATCCCAGGCATTCCCTCTGCGGCTTATCTGGCCCCCCGGCCATGTGATTGTGGGGTCCTCGCGATCACATGGCCGGAATAGCCGGCTTGTGCAGTGCCTGCAGGGGAGTGCCTGAGCTCTCAGGGTTTCCGCCTCATGACTGCAAGCTTAGAAAGTAAATAAAAGGTATTAAAAAGCTTAATAAATTTAATAAAAGTACTTAGATCATATATATATATATATATATATATATATATATATATATATATATATATATATATAAAAAGATGTAGGGAACAAGAGGCAAGCACTCACGGTCTTTTGATCTCTTATAAAACGGTTTTCTTTATTTCATTGGTTAAAACTTGATCGTGATCGACGTTTCAGCTAAACTTCATGGCTTTCATCAGGATCTTTACAGCTTATTATAAATATAATAAGGCCAGACTCTGGCACTCATCCTCCAAAAATATATACAGGAAGTAATATTACCAGGGTGCTTCCAAGCCAGTAGATACATACTATCAATCAGGAGCACTCCCTTGAATTTTCAAAAAAGGTATTAATCCAGTGTTAATAACTCACGCTAAGTACTTTTATATGCACATACACACTGTTTTGAAACACTAATATTTGTGTTCTGCAGAGGCTTGCGAGTAAAACCAAACCCCCATATACAGGGTTATGGTGTTTTCAAAAGTTACAGAGTCAAATATAAGGCTTGTGTTTCAGTTTTTTTCACATTGAAATTTGCCAGATTGATAATGTTGCCTTTGAGACTGTATGGTAGCCTAGGAATGAGAATTACCACCATGATGGCTTACCATTTGCAATAGTAGACAACCCAAGGTACTGCAAATGGGGTATGTCCAGTATTTTCTAAAAGCCACTTAGTCACATACACTGGCCAAAATTAGCTTTTAAATTAGTTTTTGCCTTTTCCACACACAAACAAATATGAACGCTAACTTTGGCCAGTGTTTGGGACTAAGTGGCTACTAAAAAAGACTGGTCATACCCCATATTGAATACCCTGGGTTGTCTGCTGGTTGTGTACATGTAACGTGTGATTCAGAGATTTATGACAGATAACAGTGTTACAATGTCACTACTGATACATTTTAAAAATATATATTTTGAAACAGCAATGTCCTACTTATAGCCCAATAACGTGCAAAAAAAAAGCTAAAAACATGTTGTGACGGTACCAACCCCGCCACTGGGCATTGAAGGAGCCTGGTTGCTCGCCTGCTCCTTCTGAACTATGGCCCCATGTTGAAACGCTTGATATACCCCTGCAAAGACACGAAAGCCAGGTCATTCTGTACTTTCCCTATTTGAACAGTGATACCCCAGATAGCTATGCCATGGAGCCCATTCGTATAACGAAAGACTATGTGAAAGACTTTGGCTCCATGGAAATTTAACTGTATGTATGTGATCTGAGCGCCATTCAGTAATAATGTGCGCTCAGATCTAAGCTATCTGGGGATATGTTGAATGCAGGGCCGGACTGGGGATTCCAAAGCAGCCCTGGAAAAAAAAATCTATGCCAGCCCCATAAGTCATTGCGCCATATATTGTCGAATGTAATATGTAAGGCTATGTCTTGTCACCGTAGATGATTGATATATATATATATATATATATATATATATATATATATTGCTTTTTCCAATATAAAATATTGGTCCTTTCAGAGTAAAATTTTTAATTATACAGTCAGCATACTCACATGCAGACACAGACAATCTCACTGACACAAGCTGATTGATACACAGCCTCACAGACAAACAATCTCACTGAAATACATAAGGTCATTGACATAAAAACACAAGCTCACTCAGTAGCAGGCGTACACACACACACACACACACAAGCAAGCCCACTCACTAGCAGGCGCGCACACACACATAGCTTAATGTAGTGGCTCTGGTGTCTATAGCCTGTCCCTGCAGGCTTTTCAATGTAAACACTGACTTTTTAGAGAAAAGGCAGTGTTTACATTGCTTCCTAGTGACAGACACTCAGACGGTCACTAGAGGTGCTTCCTGTGTCAGTGCGGATTGGCTGAGATCATCAAGCTTGATGATCTCAGCCGTAGAGGCAGGGCCAGTCGAGGGGAGACCATCACGACCTGGGGGGAAAAAAAGGTGAGTAAAAACACACATACACACACGCATACCATGACAGACATACACCATGACACAGACAGACCGTGACACATACACACACACACACCATGACACAGACAGAAACACACACACACCGTGACACAGACAGATAAACAGACACACCATGACACAGACAGACACATACCATGACAGACACACACCTTAAAGGACCACTATAGTGCCAGGAAAACGCTGTCACTGTGATTTTCCACTAGAGGCTGGAGTAACCATATTATAAACATGGCAGTTTCTCTGAAACTGCTATGTTTATTAAAAAAAGGGTTAATCCTAGATGGACCTGGCACCTAGACCACTTCATTAAAGGACCACTCTAGGCACCCAGACCACTTCAGCTTAATGAAGTGGTCTGGGTGCCAGGTCCTTCTAGGGTTAACCCATTTTTTTATAAACATAGCAGTTTCTCTGAATGTTTATCAATGGGTTAAGCCTTCCCCCTAATCCTCTAGTGGCTGTCTCATTGACAGTCACTAGAGGCGCTTGCGTGCTTCTCACTGTGATTTTCACAGTGAGAGCACGCAAGCGTCCATAGGAAAGCATTGTAAGGATGTGGAATTCTCTGCCTGAAGAAGTGGTTTTATCAGAGTCCATACAGATGTCCAAGCAGCTATTAGATGCATACTTGCAAAACCAGAATATTCAAGGATATAATATTTCAATGTAGGGTAATAACTGCTTGATCCAAGGATAAATCTGACTGCCATTCTGGGGTCAAGAAGGATTTTTTTTCCTAGCTTGTTGCAAAATTGGAAGTGCTTTAAACTGGGTATTTTTGCCTTCTTTTGGATCAACAGCAAAAAACAAATGTGAGGAAGGCTGAACTTGATGGACGCAAGTGTCTTTTTAACTACGTACAGCACTTCATGTACCGAGTATAATGATATACATTGGTAGCTGGCTGAGGGTAACCTATTCTGTATCTGCATAACACTTTATTTACTCTGAGCCAAGTAGGAAATGTTTGTACATGTTTTACATCTGTTTTCTTTTAAATGTATATTAAAGATTTGGCAATTGATATCACAATCTAATTTAGTACTAACAGGATAATGAGAAAGCTAATCATTACTTACTTTTCTCATCTTCCACTTATTTCTTTCAATTACAGGACATTACAATCAGGGTTACTCACTAAAGTGAGAAATCAAAGTGAATTTCAAACAGAAGGCCAAAGTAGCCGAACTGGAACATTCTCTAAGTCTCTCAAGCCTTCAGTTCTGCTACTCTGGCCTTAAATTGTAAACTCTCTTTGAATTCAATTTGAATTTTCTGGTGGTGAGGTTATTTAGTTGCTCCATGAGAGTTTAACCCACCTGCCACATCAAGGGTAGTGGGAGTTTGAGTACAGGACTTGTAGCCTCATGTAGCAAAAGCGTAGCTTAGTGGAAAGGGGCTGTGACAGAACTAGGAGGCAGGCATAGGGGGATGCATGTAGGGATTGGTGGTTTGAGGGTTAGGAGTTGGGCTATATAAATAGGCAGATATCTTAGAAAATATCACTTTTAACTTGCCTACTTGGCTGAGTTTGTATGCATTTTGTGTGTCCACTGATTTGACCTGGTAGGTTTCTTCCTTTTCTCTTTTTGCCAGATGAACGAGGTGGAGAGGATGCTGGAGGGAATCCAGACAGCGACGAGGAACCATGGAGCTGAATGGATCCAGGCCCAGCTGGGATCTGTGTTGGCGGCGGCAGTGGAGCGTGATGGCAGCGGTGGGCGGCCTGCTAGGGTCAGGAGGCCCCCATGGCAGCTGAGCCAAGGTGCGGGACCCTGTGGTGGAGGACCGGGGGAACACGAGGTGGCCGGAGTGGGCCGTGATCCCGGTAGCAGGCGCGGTGGCCGCGTGGTTGAGGCCCCACCTCCCAGCATGCTGCCGGAGCCTCGGAGGGGCTCCTTACATTGGGGGCTGCCCGGGGAGCTGGCAGCATGGCCCCCAGGTTGGATGGGGCCGCACTTGGCACGGGAGCTCCTGTACATGATGGTGGGCCCCCTGGACAGTCATGTGGCACGGGACCGAGGCCGAGGCCCGGGAGGGTGGCCCCTGGCGGTGAGGTCGGGAACGGTGGTGCCATCTCCAGGGCCAAATGGAGCCAGCACTCTACAAGACAGGCAAGTGCAGGAGGTCCCTCTGGGGCCCCTTGGGTGTGACTGGGGGTCCTGGTGGGCGTCCTTGTGTTCAGGGAGGTGGTGTACAAGGCTGCCAGGGTGCTTCTGGGGCCCCCACCGGTGGGAGGGGGTGGCCAAGTTGGGGGTGAACCCCCTTCTGTCATGGTGGGCTCCCGGATTACTGGGGAGGCAGGGGTGGGGCGGTTGGTGGACTGCAGGGGTTCTGGGGGTCTAGAGTTCCCGTGGCAGCTGGGCAGCTGTCAGGCTTAGGGCAGAGGGCTGGCGGCCCCTTTGGTGAGATGGTGGTAGTGCAGGGTGGGCACTAGGTCAGTGGGAGGTTCAGTTAGGGGTGCCCAAAGGAGGGTCCGGCGTCATGCAGGGTGAGGGTCCATTAGGGAAGGTCCCGGGGTGCGGCGGGGGCAGAATCTGGGTGGCAGGCGGGTCAGACCCTTGGGGTCATACCTTGGTGGGGAATGTCTCATTCCATAGGACACGGCGGCAGGGGAGGTGCCGGTCGCATGTAGGTCCTCTTCGGGGTCAGGGAGCAGCAATTCTTATGATGCTGGGGGGAGGGGAGACCGGGCCACTCTTGGTAGGGCACGACAGCACCAGTTGGCCTCCAGTAGATTGGAGGGGATTCGATCTGTGAGCCCCAGGTGGGGACGGCGTGGCAGGTCGCCTGCAGGAGATGAAAGGAGTGGTAGTCCATGGGGCAGGGCTACCCGGGCCTCCGGTGGGAAAAGGTATGGCAACTCTCAGTGGGAGGCCTTGGAGTCGGGCAGGCACTCCCAGGGGCGGGGCAGGAGGGTGGCTCGGGAACTGTACAGTTAGATAATCTACTAGTTGAGGAAATAGCTAAAATGACAATGAAGGGGGAAGTTATCATCATGGGTGACTTTAATCTTCCTGATGTAAATTGGAAAACAAAATTAGCTACTTGTGCCAGGAGCACACATATTCTAAACTCCCTACTGGGTTTGTCTCTAAAACAAGTTGTTGAGGAGCCAACTCGTGAAGAGGCCATACTAGATTTAGTGTTAACAAATGGAGATTTAGTATCAGATGTTACTGTAGGTGAAAGTTTAGGATCCAGTGATCATGAGTCAGTGTGGTTTAATATAAGAACAGTGACTGAGTCACACCACACAAAAACAAAAGTTTTAGACTTTAGAAAAACAGACTTTTCTAAAATTAGAATATGGGTAGAGGAGTCATTATCAGACTGGAGCAATTTAAATGGAGTCCAAGAAAAATGGGATTATTTAAAAGTTGCACTATTGAAGGCAACAGAAAATTGCATTAGGCTTGTCAGTAAAAGCAAAAAATTCAAGAAACCACTGTGGTACTCCGCAGATGTGGCCAAAATAGTTAAAAAGAAAAAGTTAGCATTTAGGAATTATAAAAAAACCCAGAGTGAGGGAGACAAAATGATCTATAAGATTAGGCAGAAAGAGGCTAAGCAAGTTATAAGAGCTTCCAAATCACACACAGAAGAGAAAATAGCACAGTCAGTAAAAAAGGGGATAAAACATTTTTTAGATACATAAATGAGAAAAGAAAAGTAAAACAAGGATTAGTTAGATTAAAAACAAAAGAAGGAAGGTATGTAGAAGAGGATAAAGGTCAGGCTGACTGCCTCAATGAATATTTTTGTTCTGTATTTACAGAAGAAAATAAAGGAAAGGGACCTCAGTTGAGAAAAAGGATAAATGAGTCATTTATTACACGTGAGTTTACAGAGGAAGAGGTTCTATTTCAACTGTCAAAAGTAAAGACAAATAAGTCAATGGGACCTGATGGAATACACCCAAAGCTATTAAAAGAGCTTAGTGGTGTACTAGCAAAACCATTAACAGATTTATTTAACCAATCATTGTTAACAGGTGTAGTCCCAGAAGATTGGAAGTTAGCGAATGTTGTGCCCATTTACAAGAAAGGTAATAGGGAGGAGTCGGGCAACTATAGGCCAGTAAGCCTTACTTCAGTAGTGGGGAAAGTGATGGAAACCATGTTAAAGGATAGGATTGTTGAACATCTAAAAACACATGGATTTCAAGATCAGAGACAACATGGGTTTACTTCAGGGAGATCATGCCAAACTAATCTTATTGATTTTTTTGATTGGGTAACTAAAATTATAGATCAGGGTGGTGCAGTAGACATTGCTTACCTAGATTTCAGTAAGGCTTTGACACTGTTGCACATAGAAGGCTTATCAATAAACTGCAATCTTTAAGTTTAGATTCAAATATTGTTGAATGGGTAAGGCAGTGGCTGAGTAACAGGCAACAGAGGGTTGTAGTTAATGGAATATATTCGAAGCTTAGACTTGTCACCAGTGGGGTACCTCAGGGATCTGTACTTAGACCCATTCTCTTTAATATTTTTATTAGTGATATTGCAGAAGGTCTTGATGGTAAGGTATGTCTTTTTGCTGATGATACTAAGATATGTAACAGGGTTGATGTTCCAGGAGGAATAAGCCAAATGACAAATGATTTAGGTAAACTAGAAAAAATGGTCAGAATTGTGGCAACTGACATTTAATGTGGATAAGTGCAAGATAATGCATCTTGGACGTAAAAACCCAAGGGCAGAGTACAGAATATTTGATAGAGTCCTAACCTCAACATATGAGGAAAGGGATTTAGGGGTGATTATTTCTGATGACTTAAAGGTAGGCAGACAATGTAATAGAGCAGCAGGAAATGCTAGCAGAATGCTTGGTTGTATAGGGAGAGGTATTAGCAGTAGAAAGAGGGAAGTGCTCATGCCATTGTACAGAACACTGGTGAGACCTCACTTGGAGTATTGTACACAGTACTGAGACCGTATCTTCAGAAGGATATTGATACCTTAGAGAGGGTTCAGAGAAGGGCTACTAAACTGGTTCATGGATTGCGGGATAAAACTTACCAGGAAAGGTTAAAGGATCTTAACATGTATAGCTTGGAGGAAAGACGAGACAGGGGGGATATGATAGAAACATTTAAATATATATAAAGGGAATCAACACAGTAAAGGAGGAGACTATATTTAAAAGAAGAAAACTACCACAACAAGAGGACATAGTCTTAAATTAGAGGGACAAAGGTTTAAAAATAATATCAGAAAGTATTACTTTACTGAGAGGGTAGTGGATGCATGGAATAGCCTTCCAGCTGAAGTGGTAGAGGCTAACACAGTAAAGGAGTTTAAGCATGCGTGGGATAGGCATATCCTAACTATAAGATAAGGCTAGGGACTAATGAAAGTATTTAGAAAATTGGGCAGACTAGATGGGCCGAATGGTTCTTATCTGCCGTCACATTCTATGTTTCTATGTTTCTATGTTTCTATGTTTCTATGTTACACCGTGTCCAGGACTTCTCATTCTCATTTCAGGTCTTGGAGCCATTCTTCGTCTGGGCATTCTCAGCATCGGGGAGGCTCCCCGGTTAGCAGGCATTCAGTGAGTGGTGCACATCCTGGACCTGTAGCAGTTGACAGTGCATCCTCAGGTTCGTGTGGGATGAGGTGCTTGGCCGGTGAGTCTGATGTGGCACTACACTATGACACATAGCTGAACACGTTGCAGTCCCTGCTTAACTCGTTGGAGGGTAGTCAGGGGTCTAGCGTGGGTTAGGTGTGGCTGCATGGGGCCGGGGTCACGGCAAACACAGGGTCAGGTGAGGGTGGCACAGAGGGGAGTGGCTCGGGTGGAGACACATGGGCGACGGAAAGGTCAGCGGGAGTGAGAGGGCTGAATTGACAGGGGAGGCATGAGAGCACGTATATGTGTAGTTCGCTGGGCCGTTGGGGGTTCACTTGAAACAGGATGTGAAGGAGGAATGGAAAGGGGAATTCTGTGAAATTTTCTCGCTTCTTTCCTTGAGGGAGTTTATTGACCTAAAGGAGAAGGACAAGAAGGAGGAGGAGGAGAAACGGAAGCGGTAGTCTTTCGGAAATTGGTTAAGGGCATTCTGCGTTCTGGCCAATGTTATAGGCGAAAAGTCGCCGGGGCTGTGTTCAAGGGGGCAGTCCATTTCGTCAGCCGCCTTCCAAAAGGGCTTATGCTGGCTCTTCAATGAAGGCCAGTACAAGTGGGGGGCTGCCTGTCATTTTAAACACGAGTGTTTGGGTTGTGGGGGGCTCCCACAGACTCAATCTGTGCTTTAAGAGGGGTAAGACAGGGGAGCCGGGGATCTGCCACGGCTAGAGGGCCTAACCCCAGTGAAGTTAGACGCGATGGTGCTGTGGCTAAGCCACTACAGTAATAGGGTGGATGCCAAGTTACTGCGGGCAGGTTTTGGGTCGGGTTTCTTTATTCCCTTTCGGGACAAGGGTCAGTCACGGGGGTTGCGCAATTGGCGGTCAGCGGCAGAGTTTCCAGGGGTGGTGCAGCAGAAGCTGGTGAAAGAAGTGCAGTTGGGCAGAATGTTGGGTCCTTTCGTGGCGCCTCATCTGGCTAATTTGCAGGTGTCTCCTCTCAGGGTGGTCCACAAAAAGGACTCAGGGAAGTTTCAACTCATTCACCATCTCTCCTAACCAAAGGGGGCGTTGGTGAATGACAACATCGATAAGGACCTATGCTCGGTCTCTTATGCATCATTCGACCATGCGGTCGAGTTGGTTAAGAGGGCCTGGCATGGGGCCTTGATGGCTAAGGTTGCTGTGGAAGCTGCGTTTTGCTTGCTTCCAGTTCACCTGGATTGTCATCACTTGCTGGGTTGCTTCTTTGACAGTGGGGGGAGGGGTATTTTGACGATTTATGCCTCCCGATGGGCTGTTCGATTTCTTGCTCTTGCTCTCTAAAAATTCAGTTCCTTCCTGGAGTGGGTGGTTCGGATGGAGGAGGGGAGTAAATCGGTGGTGCACTACCTGGATGATTAGTTCTGCGTGGGCCCAGCGAACTCCTCAGCTTGTCTTGGCCACCTGCTGCTGACCATCGATTGGGTGGCAGGGCAGTTCGGAAGTGCCGCATGCAGTGGGTATGAAGGAGGGCCCGACAGAGTGCCTTAGTTTCCTGGGCCTGGAAATAGATTCGGAGTTAGGTGAGTGTCGGCTGCCTCAGGATAAGCTGGTGAGACTGCGGGGCGTGGTGACTGAGGTTTTTTGGGCACAGCTGCAATCACTCATTGGGAAGCTCAATTTTGCTTGCAGGGTAATTCCGATGGGTCGGATTTTTAGCCAGAGCCTGTCTGCTACTACGGCGGGTGTGCGGTCTCCGCACCATTTCATTCGGATGTCGTCGCCCATTCAGACTGATCTGGGGGTGTGGGATGCATTATTGCGGGATTTCAATGGTACGGTGTGCATTCGGCAGGCGGGGGTTTCGGTTGCGGATCTTGAACTCTTTACTGACATGTCAGGTAGCGGGGCTTACTTTGGTGTGCATACAGTAAGGTCTGGGAGTCGTAGAAACGCTCATGGAGTGGGATGGATCAGGACTTGCGACTCGATGCCTTGCTTTGGTTTACATTCAGGTTGTTAAGGGGGGGAGCTTCTCCGGAGGTGGTGGATAGGAATATGGCAGCGCTAGAGTTTTGATTCTAGTTGCGTGGGTGGGAAGATCTTACGAAGTCCTTTGTGATCTGCCAGGCACTTAAGGGGTATCAGAGGGGACATAGGGTTTCTGATGCTAGGAGGCAGATGTCTGTGCGGGTGTTGGGGGGTCTAATTCGAGTGTTGCCCAATGTTTGTTTCGACAAGTTTGAAGGGTTTCTGTTTAGTGCGGCATTTCTCTTGGCCTTTTTTGGTGTGTTTTGGATCAGGGGATTGGTGAGCGCTAACCCAGTGGCTAATGGTGGTCATCAGGATCCGAGGTGCGCATGCAGGAGGGGCGACTTTGCTTCACCTGGCCTGGTCAGGGGGTGGGACAAGATGTGAAACTGGGGGCTCTACCAGGATCCACGTTATGCCCGATGGCCACGGAGGTGGCAAGGAGGCCAGCGGTTGGGGGGTCATTGCTGGTGCATGCGGATGGCTCTTACTAGTCTCGCTTTCAATTTACCAAGGTTTTTCGGTCAGGCCTGGCGAGACTGGGGTTACATGCTGATAAGTTTGGGACTCATTCCTTTGGCATCAGGGCGGCTATGGAGGCCACACACTTGGGTTTGGGGGAGACGTTAGACAAGAGGATTGGGAGATGAAAGTCAGTCAGGTTCTGCTAATATGTGCGTTTGGGTTTATTGGATTGAGACGGGTGCCTGGGGGCACTGTTTGGGAGTCGGTGTTGATGTTTTTGTTTGTTTCCATAGGTCAAGTCACCTGGATCGTCGGGCATTCATTCGTTTTCTGGGCCAAGAGAAGGGCGGCAGCTCGAGTTCAGGGTCAGCAGCTGGGCTTTCCAAAGGAATAGTTGATGGTTCATTGGTTCGGTTACAGGGGATTTTGTTGGGGGGACGTATGTAATGCTGTGTTTAGGATGGTGGTGGGTGGGGGTAGGCTGGACTTTCTTGTTCTCCACGCTGGGGGGAATGATTTGCGCCTAACACCTCAGCGTCGGCTCGTGAAGTGGATGAAACAGGACCTTAATAGGTTGAGGGACTTGCTAGCCCGGGGTCATATTGGTGTGGTCGGAGATTGTCCCACGGCGGCAGTGGCGGCACCCACGGGATCGTTATCGAGCTATCGATCTCTGCCGAGGGAAGGTGAATAGCCTGATGGCTAGTTTTGTCAGGAAATTGGAGGGAGTGGTGGTGCGGTATGGGGAGTTGGAGGTTGGGTTGCCCGGTTACTATCACTAGGATGGAGTTCACCTCTCCGCAGTGGGGTGGGACCTCCTGAACCTGGGTGGGCAGGAAGGGCTGCAGAAAGCGCTGTTTCTTCGAGGTGGTGGAGCTCAGACGGCTTAAGGGTTCAAGGTCTGAGCTTGTGGCAGGATAGGGAGCTGAAGGATAGAAAATAGGCTCCCCTGGTTTTGGAAATGGTTGAATATAGTTCTTGGTAAGGTTGGTAGGTTTCGAGCCCCTGTCGATGGCTCGGAACCTGGTGGGGTTAGGGTATCCGGGTATACCCCTACCATGGTTAATTAAAATGTTGGCACTTTAAGTTATGTTCATGTTGGAATACTGTTATGTTATTTATATATGGGTAATTCCCTTTTAAATCTAACTGAAGGATACGGATGTGATGGTGGGGTGTGGGGCAATGACCTGTTTTTTCTATGTTAATTTATTACTATTTAATAAAAGCTGTGGACAATTTTGACCCATATACCCTAGTGTCTGTGTTTTATTGGGATAGTTATGTGGGGGTTTTGTCCTGATTCCGCCTGCTCCTATGGTGACATGCACTTGTCGTGTTTTTTTGTATTTGTATTCACTTTTGTATCACACAGCTATGTTACAATGCTGCTGCCCATCCCATGTGTTCCCTATTAAAGGTTAATGAGCTTGGAAGGGTGTATATGAAAAATACCCCTTTCTGTCTCGTTAGAGATATATTTGCCAAAAGCTCAAAGAAGGTGAAAGGTTAGTGTAGGACCAACCTGAGAGGTTTGCCTTGACGTGGCAGGTGGGCTAAACTCTTATGGGCATTGGAGCAACTAAATAACCTCCATTTGTATAAATATGCACAGGGATTTGGGAAGAGCCATATGTTATAAATTTAATAGGTGTAATTATATGACGGGGGAAAAAAAACAACTAAAAATAACACACAAGCAAGGCAATTTCTTTCAAAAAAGCATCTCTTGATTTTGAGTAGACTGCCTATTTAGGGGCCAACTTTGCCTCCAACAAGGCCAGGATTGGCCACTGGCAAAGCTAGGCCAATACCATGTATGCATCATGTGTAATGAAAATCGATGGCTGTGGATATCTCTGAGCAGCCCATTATTATTTACTTCCCATGTTTGCACCACTTTTTAGGAGACACTTTTTTATATATAACCCTAAAAGTGTCTCCTGCCGATATCTCATATAATGTGAGCTTGTTTCTCTCTTTCTTCCTCAAAGTACTTTTCCCTCATCGTACGTTTATTTCTGTACATATCAGTATGTGTCTTAACACACTTTTCCATGACAGCTCATTGCTATTCTTTGCAGTAATGTCAGAAAATGTAGTTCAGAAATTGTCTGGCAAAGTAGAAAGAAGATAGTCCCACTCCTTACTGCTATAAACAGTGACTACACAGGGATCACACTGAGCAAAATAACTCATTTCAGCAGCCCTTCCTTTGCATTCTGCACAATTTGTTGTTTTTTGTTACAAACTGCTAGCGTTCGGTTTAATCTTTCCTGTAATTATTTCAGGAGCTCAAACAAATCGCACATTAGCTGCCATTGTGTAGGTAACAAAGAGGTCCTTTCCACTTCCCTTTGCTGGAGCAGGGTACAGCATTAGTTCTCAATCCATACAAAGCATTGTGTGTTGTGCAGGATCTGTTAAAAAGCACACACACCGTTTGGGAGCATTGTTAAACAGTTTTCGTACTAAGATTTGGACAGGAAATGAGTAACAAGATTGATGACAAAGTGGGCAAACTGATGTGTGTGTATATCCCTCGTATGTGCATGCTAAACTGCTGCCTGCTACCTCTTAAATGGGCACTATAGTGTCAGGAACACAAACGTGTATTCTTGACACTATTGTTCTAAGACCACTGTTTAGGTGGTCATCCCCACTTACCTCACTGGCTCAATTAAACAATTACTATCACCATTACCAAATTTACAGACTATTTACAGACAATGAACCAATGAAACATATGTATCTCAACGTGCAACACATTTGTCTTTAACCGTATGGCCATTTTGTCTTTGTAATTGGACAAATGCAACAAATTTAGAAAAAAAAATGTTTATGTTTGCATTAGTTCTAATACTATGTTTAATTATTTTCTAAAATATTATTATGATATTCTAAATCATCTTTTAATTGCAGACTTTTGTATTGTTTCTGCCATAATGTCACAAACTTTCACTACATTTTCAATAAATATTATATTGTGTTCTGTAAGTAAAGTAAATCTATACTCTACCATTGTATCTAAAGCAAATATTTAAAATATTGTGTACAGTGATCGCATTCTTAATATTGTACAGTTTTTACATATGCCCAATGTTCATATTTATCTTTTTCATAGACTTGTATTAATGCAATCTCATAAAAAAAAGGAAAAAAAATAAAAATAACACTATATATATATATATATATATATATATATATATATAGTTATGGAAGTCTAACTTCTTTAAAGGAAATACAAGTAAATTTAGAGATTTTTGCTCCGATATAACTTTATTTATTAAATATTATAAAGATCATACATGACAATTAGATGATAAAACAAACAAACTGAAAGAGTAAAGAAAGTGCATCAAAGTTGGAAACTTACTTTAAACACACTCTCTTTAGGGTAATATGGCATTAAGTAGAGGATTGATGACATCACATGTGATTACATCAAAATGTGTTTTATTTTTTTTTTCAATAAAATAAAATTAACCCCTTAAGGACTAGACTGTTTTTGCGATGTTGTACATTTGCGACCAGGCCTCTTTTTACACTTTTGTGGTGTTTGTGTTTAGCTGTAATTTTCCGCTCTCTCATTTACTATTCCCATACAAATTATATATTGTTTTTTTCAGGACAAAAGGGGCTTTCTTTACATACCATTATTTATATAATCTCATGTAATTTAATTTTAAAAAAATGAAAAGAAATGATGAAAAATTGAAAAAATACATGTTTTTTTACTTTTACTTGGAAAATCTTTTACTCATCTACAAAAGCGAATGAAAAAAACTGCTAAATAGATTCAAAATTTTGTCCTGAGTTTAAAAATACCCAGTGTTTATGGGCTTTTTTGCTTTTTTTTTGCAAGTTATAGGGCTATAGGTACAAGTAGGATATGGCGATTTCAAAACAAACATTTTTAAAATTTATCAATAGTGACATTGTAACACTATTATCTGTCATAAATTTTTGGAAAACACTCCACATGCATACATTTTTTTTAAAGTAGACAACCCAGGGTATTCATCTAAGGATATTTTGACACTTTCTATGCAGCCATTTTACCACCAGTCTTTGCCAAACTTTGCATAGGTAGTTTTTTTTGTTTGTTTTTTTTCACATACATTGCAATTCAGGTATAAACTTACAGATCCTGTTATGTCTTGCTGCCAAAAAACACACTAATATATGTTCAGCAACATCTCCCGAGTACAGTGATACCACCCATGCATAGGCTTGTTGAGCTGTTTGGCGGCTAAAAGGCCACATTTGGCAGGTGCGCATATCCATTTTCCAACTTGGAATTTTGACATGTAGTCAACCTGCGCACATGTCCTATTTGGGACATTTGTAAGGCCGGCCAATGTATTTACCCCCACCAAACCATATATTTTTGGAAAGTAGACACCCTAGGGTATTTCAAATGGTGTTTTTTTAATACTTTCCATGCAGTAATTCTACCACCAGACTTTGTCAAATGTTTAGGTAGTCATTTTTTTGTGTGTGTTTTTTCACACACATTGTACTTTAGGCATGAATTAACAGATCGTGTTATGTGTCACTGCCAAACATCACCCCAATATGTGTTCAGCAACATCTCCTGAGTACAGTGATACCACCCATGCATAGGCTTGTCAGGTTGTTTGGGGGCTAAAAGGCCACATTTGGCAGGTGCGCATACCCATTTTTCAACATGGAATTTTGACATGTAGTCAACCTGCGCACATGTCCTATTTGGGACATTTGTAAGGCCGGCCAATGTATTTTACCTCCACCAAACCATATATTATTGGAAATCAGACACCCTAGGGTATTTCAAATGGTGTTTTTTTAATACTTTCCATGCACTAATTCTACCACCAGACTTTGTTAAACTTTTAGGTAGTCATTTTTTGTGTGTTTTTTTCACTCACATTGTATTTTAGGCATGAATTAACAGATCGTGTTATGTGTCACTGCCAAACACCCCAATATGTGTACAGCAACATCTCCTGAGTACAGTGATACCACCCATGCATAGGCTTGTCGGGTTGTTTAGGGGGCTAAAAGGCCACATTTGGCAGGTGCGCATATCCATTTTTCATCTTGGAATTTTGACATGTAGTCAACCTGCGCACATGTCCTATTTGGGACATTTGTAAGGCCGGCCAATGTATTTTACCCCCACCAAACCATATATTTTTGGAAAGTAGACACCCTAGGATATTTCCGATGGTGTTTTTTTTTTAACACTTTCCATGCACTAGTTCTACCACCAGACTTTGTCAAACATTTAAGTAGTCATTTTTTGTGTGTTTTTTTTCACACACATTGTACTTTAGGCATGAATTAACAGATCGTGTTATGTGTCACTGCCAAACAACACGCCAATATGTGTTCAGCAACATCTCCTGAGTACAGTGATATCACCCATGCATAGGTTTGTTGGGTTGTTTGGGGGCTAAAAGGCCACAATCGAGACTTGTACATATCAGTTTTTCAACTTGATATATAGGTATGCTTGGCCTATCTTCAGTTTGGCATATTTTTGCATCCCTCCCGTTAATGTTAACATCATGAAAGTTTATATTTTTATAAAGTAGACATTCCAGGGTATTGTATATGAGGTGTTTTCACATCCTTCCCCCAACCATTGTGCTAAACAAATTTCAGAGAATGTGCATGGTGGTAATTTTTTAATTCTGCTTTTTATGCACACGTCATCTGGTTTTGGCCAGCCAGTTATATGTTACTGCCATAAAACTTTTTTAACCAAATGTGTAGGTATCAAATGCACCTTTAGCAGCATTCTCTAAACTAACTCCTGCAAAATGAATCTAACTGGAGATTTGGGGGTAGGAAACTGACTAACTAAAATTTGCTGCTTTCAAAAGAAAAAAAACAGTGCAAAGGGGTGTCTGTCCTTTTCCCTTTTTTATAACAGACCCAGCAACATTTCAGGGGATTTGTTTTTTTGCAGTTGGCGGTATCTTAAAAATAAAATGTCTGGACTCCTCTGGCACCATTGTTGGAACTTGACCATCTCCATAAATTATTGTGGAAATCAGCTTGAACTAAAATTGGAGAAAGGTGGTTCTTTCTGGATTCATTTTTTTAAAGAGTAAAAATGAATTATGTGTTGCTACTTGCATCAGGTAGATAGCCACCTTTTTATACCAGGCTTTTGTCTTTCTTAAGATAAGATATGGCTGCATCAGCTGATCAGCCAAATCAACACCCCCATGTGCATTTTATAAGCCCTGATGCAAACAGGTTTGGTCTGTACTCTGCCTCGGACAGTGACGTCTGACATGCTTTCGTCATAGATGGTGGTTAGTATATTAACATCCTTCCTGTCCTTAAATTTTATTGCAAGCACTTTAGCTTTGTGCAGACCTTTACATTCACTTTTTTTTAATTTGGCCTCTATAAAAGGTCTGGGGAAATCCTTTGCATATCTTCTCACACTGCCACAGGCCAGTATCTAGAAACTCTAAAGAGTTTGAAACAAACGGACAATGCTATAAAAATTGTCCACATAAAGGTGGTAACCCTTATTGAACAAGGGGATCAGTAAGTCAAAAACAAGTTTCCCGCTTGTCCCCAGAGAGTCAGTACAGCCAGGAGGGTCCAGTTGACCATCTTTCTTCTCATATATACGAAAGGCAAATGTATAGCCACTTTCGCTCTCGCACAGTTTGTAGATTTTTACGCCATACCTAAAGCGCTTTGAGAGGATGTATTGTTTGAATCCTAATCTCCCTTTATATTTCATTAATGATTCATCAATAGATAAAAAAATTTGAGGAGTATAAACTTCAGTAAATTTGTGCTGAAGATGGTCTACCAGTGGGTGTATTTTATGAAGCCTATCATATTGGGGGTGATCTCTGGGGTGACAGAGCGTATTGTCGTTGAAATGTAAGTATCTCAGCAGCAGCTCATATCTTAGTCTAGGCATTGTTTGGGAGTATATAGGAGTCGAACAAATTGGGTTGGTGCTCCAGTAAGAGCGGATTGATGGCTTCTTTATTATCCCCATGAGCATGGTAAGAGCCCAGAATGTTTTAAGTTCAGGGACATCTGTGGGATGCCAAGCATGCTCCCTGACTGTATAGCTACCTGGATTGGTCTCAATAAATTGGCTAGCGTATAAATTAGTCTGGGAAACAATCTCCTCCCAGATGGTATCCCCTAAAAATAACTCCATATATTGTATAGGGGAGAAGTCAACCACATTCACATTAATGCCTGCGTAAAAGGGGGGCTGTTGGGCTCAGCTGACTGTGGAGGTACCCAGTCCTCCTCCACATTCCGTGTAGCAGGGGAAGCACAGCTTCTTTTAGCAGCTGGCCCACACACAGTTGACATGTCACTAGACGTGCTGCTAAACTGACCTGGGTCAAAATCGGACGCAGTGTCAGTGGCGTCAGAGTCTGACGCCAAGAAGGCATATGCCTCCTCCAAGCTGTACATGCGCTGCATGTTTCACACTAACAGACTAAACTAACAAAATACTAAACACAATAATTTTTTTTACACTAAAACAGACTAAAACAGACTAAAACAGTAATCCCTAAACTAACTCCTGTTAGAAGAATCTAATGCAGATTTGGGGGAAGGAAACTGACTGACTACGACAGACTAGGACAGACTAAGACCGTCTAAGACAGTCTAAGACACACAGATTTTTTAAAATAAAGTTAACCCTTAAGGGCAAAAAAAAAAAAAAATACAGACAGTACAAATGCACTGTCTGTAACAGATCTGGCAGGGAAGGGGTTAAAAGGCAATTTTTATTCACTGCTGATACTTTTTTATAATCTCTGGAACACCTGCTGCAACACTATATCACGATCTCTGTCTCTCTCCTCTCACAAAACGCTACAGAGGGGAGAAAGGCAGAGATCAGTGTCAAAGTGAGTGTTTGTAACACCCACTTTGACACCAGCCAATTGTGAGCGATCGCGGATTGCTCACATGCCGCAATTGGCTGTTACTATCTGCCTGGAATGCCGGGCAGATAGTAACAACGGGATTTCGGCGGAAGTGATCTCCCATCACTCCCGCCTCCCGTTTTTCGTTAGGACGGTTCAGGACCGTCCTCGGTCAGCAACGCAAAAATGCAGAGGACGGTCCTGAACCGTCCTGCGTCCTGAAGGGGTTAATAAACAAATAAACAAATTAAATAAGAATTTATACTAGAGTGAAAAATGTAAATGGGATAGTTTGATTTTTAATTTTTTTTTCCCTAAACGCCCTGCACCAGTTCAGGATTCACAATGTCGATAAGAATCTATAAATTCCTTAAACAAATCTGTTCCTATAACAGATAATCATTACCGTTGAATGGAACAGAGAGAGGACAGTGTTTTAACCAAGCTCACTTATAGGAAGTCAACAGTCGGAAACCAGTAGGTCAGACAAAAGACAAAATCTGATGTCGAGAAACCTGTGACTTCTAATATGTCCATATTTGTTGAATAGTTTCAGATGAGACAAGCATCGATGATTGATGAACTAACTGCAAAGTAAGAAGCAAAGCATAAACAAATCCTGCTTGCTAGATTTAGCACATTGAAAGTGCAATTTAATTATGATGTCATGTGTTTAAAAATTCAGAGAGAATATGAGGGCGTCAACGTTAAAGGTAGACAATTATAAGTAGAATAAAGAGACAAAACTTTAAAGGAATATAGTGAAGAATACAACAACAGTAAACTCATAACAGTGACGTAAAAACAAAGGATCTTAATGACCAAAGAAAAAACGAACTTCTGCACTATTCCAAATCCCCATGTACATTTAAATAACTAGATTTTTTTTTTTAGTAACACTCCAATGGCCCTTTAAGTGTAAGCTCACTTGTCAGGTTTTAGAAAAATACCCTTCTCTGTCTCATTAGAGATTTTACTTCATAGCTGAAGACAGCATGATGAATTGTTAGAGGTTTTGCCTTGACGTGGCAGGTGAGCTTACACTTAAATGGCCATTGGAGTAATACTAAAATACTAAATGTGCATAGGGATTTGGGATAGTGCGCAAGTAACTTTTGTTTGGTTTTTATTGTTATTTATTATAGTTATTTATTTATAGTCATTGCTGACGCATGTTTTTAAAAGATCTTAATGACTTCAGCTCATTTACAAAAATATAATATTCTCGACTTACGGTAGAAGAAACAACACTTTAGTTATAGCATAACAGTATGCAGAGAGTAGGGGGCCTATGCTTTAACTGAATAAAAATTGAGCATTTATTTCATACTGAATATTCAATATCCAATAAAAAGAAAAACAAAATAAACTAAAAACAAAATTAAAACATGAGGCAAAGAAAAACTTAGACTAGCTAACTATAAAAAAAAAAATAAGATGTGACTACCTACGTTTTTGCTGTCAGATGCTGTCTCTGTTCTGCTGTCTGCAAGGTGTGATGTAGCTTCATTTATTTATTTTCAACTAAGTGACTGCAGTAGAGGCTCGTCCATAGGAGAAGTTGGTGCTGCGGATCACATGTTTTGGTAAAAAAAAAAAAAAAACAAGGAATATACCCAAACTGTTGGCAGTGGTGAGAACTACTGAGATTTCTATTTCTTTTTTTTTAGATTTTCATGAATATTAACAGGAAAACAAAAAGAGATGAGTGAAAGTTAAAAAGCCTCTCAATTTGAGAGTTAGGAACACTCTGTGAGGATGTTCCATTGGTCAGCCCCTGCTGATGGCCAGACAATAAATGTCATTGGCAGCTGGTGACCCCAAGATGTCAGGAATTGCCTGTCTGTTAGCAGGGGCTAACTGAAGGGACATTCTCACTCTGTTGTGTATGCAGTGTGTACATGCCATATGCACAATGTAGACTGAATTGCACCAGATGGCCTGAATTGAGATTTCCAACTACTGCAATTGACAGATCTGTGGGGCTGGCTTATAGCATATTTACTCCACTCACAGAGCTGTGCTCTATGCTCCATCAATATTACAATAATGCAAAGTTATAATAGTGCTTAAACTTAAGCATTAATGGTGATGGGAGAGGAAATGGGCGATGTACAAAAGTGAAATGAAAGGAATGATGGTGGGAGAGTAATGGGGTGATGCTTATGTTGATAATAATTACCATTAGACATCAACCACACCCTCTCAATAACCATTAGACATCACCCTTTTTGTCTCTGTCACAAATAGCATTCACACCCTCTCTATTAGATCTTCAATTAGGAGTTCCAGCTACTGATTGACAGCTCTGTGGGGGCGACTTATAGGTGTGAGATATTTACAAATAGATGCAGTCCTAGTGACAATATTTTTGCTTGTTTTTGTATTGCAGTCTATGTTTGTCTTGCCGTACGTATTTGTGTATGCGTCTCACAGTGTGTACCTGTATGTTTTTGTGTCTGTCAGAATGTATGTAAGTGTTGGCAGGAATGTGTGTGTGCTTGGGAGCTTATGTGTGTATTTGGGAGTGTTTCTCTCAGGTGGGAGGTCAGTCTTTTGTTTGAGTTCTGATAGAAGCCTGATCATACCATCCCTCACCCACCACCATTCTGAAAGCTGCATTTAGCAATTAATTGAGCCCATATATACAGTCTGCAGCTCAGCTATAAATATCTTGGAAGAAAGAGAGCTCCATCCAAGTTGTGCGTGCGAGATGTGGAAGAAATTGATATCAAGTAGCTGGAGCTCTTAATTCCTGTTGCCTTACATCAATGGTGTCTGGCAGTTCCAAAAAAAAAGGGGAAAGCTTGCACAGAAGCAATGATGGTTAAGCGGGTGCAAGCATTGGAGTCACAACACCAGCAAATAAATAAAGTAGACGTGCATTCCAACAGCATGTGGATCCAGCAATGTTTTTATACACACAGAAGGAGTGTTTACCAAGCCTGGCTTGACAGACATTTTTTTCTGCAGGTTGAAATGTTGCCTAATTTACTTGCTGGGGTAAAAAAACTACTTCAATATTTAATGGTGGTGTTGTGATTCAGCTACTTGTGTTTCTGTTTACGGCTCTGGCTTATAGTTGTGTGATTTTTACAAATCACTGCAGTTCTAAGTCTCTCTCCGAGCCGAGAGTGAGCGCAGGGTACTCCATGCACCATTAATAGTACAGTGGTGAAAAGTTATGATGGTTGTTAAACTGACCCTTTAATGGTGGTGGGAGAAGGAGTTGGCCAATAGTGATGTGATAGGGAAGGTGGCGATGACTAATGGAGATGAGAGAGGGTGATGTGAAATGGTGAAGGGTAGAGGGTGGGATAATGCTTTTGTAGATAACAATCACCATTAGGTATCACCCCAACCTCTCCAATCATTATTGGACATCACCTCTTCTTTCTCTGTCACCAATAGCCATGGGACCATCTCTCTTACATCTTCATTAGACATCTCCAGGGCTGCCATCAGTGGGGTATCTTTGTCTATCTGTATGTGTGTCTAGCAATGCATATTGGTGAGAGTGTGAACCTGGCTGTGTGTGCTTTTTTTCAGAGTGTATCTGTGTGCGTGACGTGGCAGTGTGTATCTGTGTGTGCTTCTGGCATTGTGTACCTGGGTGTGTGGAGTGGCTGTATGTACAGTTGCAAGAAAAAGTATGTGAACCCTTTGGAATAATATGGATTTCTGCACAAATTGGTCATAAAATGTGATCTGATCATCATCTAAGTCACAACAATAAACAATCACAGTCTGCTTAAACTAATAACACACAAAGAATGAAATGTTGCCATGTTTTTATTGAACACACTATGTAAACATTCACAGTGCAGGTGGAAAAAGTATGTGAAGCCCTAGACTACTAGACTAATGACATCTCCAAGAGCTAATTGGAGTGAGTTGTCAATGAGATGAGATTGGAGGTGTTGGTTACAGCTGCCCTGCCCTATAAAAAACACACACCAGTTCTGGGTTTGCTTTTCACATGAAGCATTGTGTGTTTTCCATGCACACAAAAGAGCTCTCAGAAGACCTACGATTAAGAATTGTTGACTTGCATAAAGCTGGAAAGGGTTATAAAGTATCCCCAAAAGCCTTGCTGTTCATCAGTCCACGGTAAGACAAATTGTCTATAAATGGAGAAAGTTCAGCACTGCTGCTATTCTCCCTAGGAGTGGCTGTCCTGTAAAGATGACTGCAAGAGCACAGCGCAGACTGCTCAATGAGGTGAAGAAGAATCCTAGAGTGTCAGCTAAAGACTTACAAAAGTCACTGGCAAATGCTAACATCCCTGTTAGCGAATCTACAATATGTAAAACACTAAACAAGAATGGATTTCATGGGAGGATACCACAGAGGAAGCCACTGCTGTCCAAACAAAACATTGCTGCACATTTACAGTTTGCACAAGAGCACCTGGATGTTCCACAGCAGTACTGGCAAAATATTCTGTGGACAGATGAAACCAAAGTTGAGTTGTTTGGAATAAACACACAACACTATGTGTGGTGAAAAAAGGCATAGCACACCAACATCAAAACCTCATCCCAGCTGTGAAGTATGGTGGTGGGGGCATCATGGTTTGGGGCTGCTTTGCTGCGTCATGGCCTGGACGGATTGCTATCATCGAAGGAAAAATGAATTCCCAAGACATTTTGCAGGAGAACTTAAGGCCATCTGTCTACCAGCTGAAGCTCGACAGAAGATAGGTGTTGCAACAGGACAATGACCCAAAGCATAGAAGTAAATCAACAACAGAATGGCTTAAACAGAAGAAAATACGCCTTCTGAAGTGGCCCAGTCAGAGTCCTGACCTCAACCCGATTGAGATGCTGTGACATGACCTCAAGAAAGCGATTCACACCAGACATCCCAAGAATAATGCTGAACTGAAACAGTTCTGTAAAGAGGAATGGTCAAGAATTACTCCTGACCGTTGTGCACGTCTGATCTGCAACTACAGGAAACGTTTGGTTGAAGTTATTGCTGCCAAAGGAGGTTCAACCAGTTATTAAATCCAAGGGTTCACATACTTTTTCCACCTGCACTGTGAATGTTTACATGGTGTGTTCAATAAAAACATGGCAACATTTCATTCTTTGTGTGTTATTAGTTTAAGCAGACTGTGATTGTCTATTGTTGTGACTTACATGATGATCAGATCACATTTTATGACAAATTTGTGCAGAAATCCATATCATTCCAAAGGGTTCACATACTTTTTCTTGCAACTGTATATGGCATTGTATATCTGTTAGTGGCAGTGTGTTTGTTTGTGTGTGTGTGTGTGTGTGTGTTTAGCACTGTGTGTGTGTGTGTGTGTGTATATCTATCTATATATATATATATATATATATATATATATATATGTATGAAGACAAATAATGATGATGAGAGCACTCAATGGATTTTCAAAATAACAAAGTGTGTTTAAATGTTGCCAAAAAGGATTGACGTTTCAACCTAAGGGTCTTTATCAAGACAGCTGACTAAGGGAGCTCTATTGAGAGTAAAACGCGTATTGGCCATTTTAAAGGACTTTTACAAAGGACTTTTTTATCTTTTCATTTTTATTTGTCATTGTACATCAATAAAAAAAAATATCCTGCTCAAGTCCTTTCTGGAACCTCAAGAAATCTCCATATGGGCAGTGCCATCCCTATTTAAATAGGCATCATACCTAAACACCTTAGAGCCGGGACCTATAGGCTCAGGACCAGGTGAGCACCATATTTACTACAGTCTGTACATTGGTTCGCTCTTCTTTTATGTTTTATCTATGAGAACTACTCTGAAGCGCAAGGGTGGTGCTACCAAAATAAGCATACAAGCCTAAGTACGGAGCCAGTATTTACACACAGGCTCCTGAAAATGTGAGCGTTCTGTCTACTACATTCTCTGGATTGTTACTTTAAAGTACCATCTGCACTATATTGTATCTCTTGGGGGTTTTATTTGGCATGTACTTCACACCATACTATTGAATCAAGTTATGCTTGGTAAGCTTTATATCCGTTTTAGCGCTCCACTTATAGGTATAGGTCTTTGTCACTTATACCGCACTGTATTTCATATTATTGTTTTGTGGAATAGAGGATATTTCCACTCAGTGTATAGAGCCGCTTTTAACCATTTTTTATTCACGTTTAAGCACTTTTTGTTACACACATCCCTCCGTGAAAGGGGGGTAACTTTGGATAGGTAAACATTTAAACACAAGTTGTTATTTTGAAAATCCATTGAGTGCTCTCATCGTCATTATTTGTCTTCATATATTCAGCGCAGAGCAGCACCTTGGTGTAAGTTGATTTTTCTACTACTTCAGGATAGAGTGCCAGACTTATTGCTTTATATATATATATATATATATATATATATATATATATATTGGGGCCAATATATACAACATACATAATACACAATCCAGCACACTCTCTTATTCACTAAACAATTATTTCAAATCTCACAGATTGTAATAGTTTTATTTAAAAACACCTCACCTAGGCAATGAGGGTTTAGCTACATTATATGATCATATATTGCATAAGCCTGCCACAATGTCAATGTGCCCCATTCTTGGCAGGCTCTACTCTAGCAGCCTAATGCCTGCTCTTATGAAATTAATCTACTTACTTTGGAAATACTTCCTCCTGGAACTCACTGCAGGTCAAGGCTAATTAGTATCCTTGAATGAGGCACCTGTGACAGGGAGGGGTGCAAAACCAAGGAGATGGCCTGGACGCCATTATCTTAACAGTAGTTGGTGGTCTAAAAAAGATTGATGTGGAAGCTTCTTTGTTAATGGTTGATGGTAGGCTGTTATAGAAAAACAAATGTTCTGATGAAGCTTTTGAGGCAAAATTTGTTTTTCAAACCCTAAATTAGAGATATATGCAGAAGACTTTGCAAAGCCTAAGGCAGGCTCTAAAATAAAGCATTTTTATTGAAGTAGATATGTTTTCCATGTCTATTCATTTAAGTACAATACAATTCAGTTATCATAATGTGCTATTAAAATCAACAGCAAAAAAGCAAAGCAAGTTACCTCCACACTAACCCAAATCCCAATGTTCACTTTGAAACAGCAAAGCTTTTTATAGTAGAACTGAATGGCAATAAAGCGTAAGCTTATCTGCGCACATTGTGGCAAAACTCTTGAGTGAGTCGCAGGCTAACACTTAATATGGTTGTCGTTAGCTCAGAGGCTAAAACAGATTTTCTGACACCTCACATTGCTACACCACCCTGTACAGACCTACCTTAGGCTTTGCAAAGTCTTCTGCATATATCTGTAATTTAGGGTTTGATAAACAAATTTTGCCTCAAAATCTCCATCAGAACATTTGTTGTTCTATAACAGCCTACCATCAACCATTAACAAAGAAGCTTTCACATCAATCTTTTTTAGACCACCAACTTCTGCTGGTGGTCTACATGTGTATAAAACCACATTTTAGTTTAGAAGACGGGTATAGGTATAGAAATGAAGTTGACGAGGAATATAGTGTAAATTACTGCTCTCTGTTTGTAGAAAATACGTATTTCTAGAATTTCCAGAAGATAAAACTAATAATAGGAAGGGGGAAAAAAACAGAAATCTTCATGGTTGCAGTGTATACCACAAATATTCTCAACGTATGAAAAGGAAAAATCAAGAGTGACTTCATTTAAAGCATAATAACATCATCGCTGCACAAACAAACCAGCCAAAAGCTGATTGGCTGAGCCTGATCAGCCAATGAGATAACCATGTACTGCATGGCTTAGTTCATTGGCCGAGGGTGATCGGCTGATGCTTTCAGCCAATAAGGTAACCTGTGCACTGCATGACTTAGCTCATTGGCTGAGAGTGTTCAGCTGACACTCCCAGCCACTGAAGTATTCCCGCACTGTATGGTTCAGCTCAGAAGTACTAACAAAAGTCTTCTAAGCAAGAGCTTGCGGCTCTATGGCTGAGGTAGTTGAGTCAGGGAATGGTGCCTGGCGAACCCCAAACAACTAGTCAAACCTTTAGACTACGTACAATGGTGTGTGGGGGGAGCAGGACACTTCTGGCATTATAACCACTATACTGGTTTGTAATAGTTATGGTCATTGTCGTGTTCCTTTGATAAACTCATCTAATTGGGCCCATAAAAATTCCAGGTTCAGGCCCAGGAGGTTGTTAATCAGGCTCTGAGAGTGCCTAAGCTGTCTGATGTAAGTATGTTAAAGCAATGAAGAAAAGACAAAAAAAAAATATACCTTCACGTAAATGATAAAACTTTGTGGCTTTTCAGAATTCAGTTTAGTTTAGCTGTTCTTTAAATCTGCTCTTCTAGGGGAATGTGCAACTAATATAAAAAACTTTTCAAAGTTTAAATCAGCTGAAATGAAATTGACAAATTGGTCAGATGATCATTGGATGCATTAGATTCATTTTTCTTTTCAGCTCCTTATTACTAACATGATATTTTTCTCAAAGAATGCTTTCAGTCCCGACTAACACAGAAAGTGTTTATTGCTTGGAAAATCAAGTTGAACTTGGCAGCACTCGCTATATCCTGTTTATAATGGCTTGATGTGTAAACTGATAAAAATGGAAATGAAATGGATTGTGTGATCTAATGCCTCACGGGCAAATCCGTACAGTTTGCCAGTATGCTGTTATATATATGAGGTTCAAGAATGAAAAGTTATAAAAACTCAAAAATATGTTTTGGGGTATTTGAGGTGCAGTCTATTTTGCATACTTCCCATTTCTTGTTCAGCGTCCTGTTTTAATTTTTCAACGTGGATATCATTGTCTCTGCCAATTCCCAAGGACGCCAACACGTCTGTATTTTAGTATAAAGAAGAGAGCACATTACAATGTAGACTAATATACTGTTGACTCCAGATCAATTTAGGAAAGGAAAATAAAAACCAAGAAGTTATTTATAACAGTTATTAAAGGAATTGAAATAAATGTATATCTAGTGTTTTTGTTTTCGTGCTCTTACTTCTTAATCTGTAATAGAACTCTGCGGCAACTTCATGATCTTTAATCAACTTTACAGCTTTTTGATTGTTAAAAGGACACTTCGGTCACCACAACAAGTTCATCCAAATTAAGTTGTTATGGTGCCAGGAGGCCCCCAGGTGCACGCTTATCTTAAGGGGTTAATCCATTCTCGAGACAACAAGAGTTGATCTCCAGGTTCCCCATGTGGCATTCAGCTTCTGAATCGGCAAGGAGCTGATGCTTTAAGCCAATCAGCAGCTCCCCATTCAGTTAAAGGAACACTCAGACTAACAGAGCAATCTCATGCCACAAACACATTATGGATAATTTTTGGATTCCAAAGGAGAATATATAGAGAGGATACTTCAGAAATTTCTAGTAGCCTAGAACTAAGTTTTTGTCGTGCCCTATGCAAGGAATGCAGTTTTTGTGTAAATGCAAAGGTCACTTTTTCATTTGTCCTACCCCAGATTTGTTCACCTAGTCTAATGTCTACACCAATTGTAAATTCCAAATACTATACCCCACCCCACCCGTAATGTTACTGCCATGCCCTACACCATCCATACATCCCTGATCCCATGCCCTACATCAATAGAAACAGCCCAGATTCCATGCCATGCACAGCCCTTTATACTAATAAAGTGCCCACTATTAATCAATGCACCCAAATAACATGTTGTCATCGAGTATGCAGTCATATACCCATAACTCCATGCCTTTCTCCAATTCTATCAACTTCCCTTTTTCATATCATGTCATTTATCATATTCCTATCAGTCTGTCCCTCAATTCAGCTGCCATGTCACCTACCTTTTTATTTTACACCATTGATTGTCTCTCCCCCCACTGCATCTTCCTTTCATGTATTTGCATTTCTCCATAAGTCTACTGATATTGTCCAACAATCAAATTCCTTTTCTCTGTTGTGTCTCATGCTGAGTTGTCCAATAAAACAGAAAAGGGGGAAGTGTGGGGCACACTCAGAACATGCATTTCTCAGCAGTGGTGCTGCTGTAAAGACCAACATATATACAAATGGACAGCGCGCACACAAAAATACAGTTTTAAATGTTACGTGGCCATTTTGACAGTAAGAGTAGGGTGAGCTTTGAACAAGAGAAAATAGAGTAACTCGTTCACCATCTGTATTAAACTGGAGTAGACCTGTGCCAAGATTCAGTACAATAAGAAAACAATCAGGACTGGGGTTTCCTTAGAATTTATGGCTTAGTGCCAATTTTAAAAGTTAGTCTTCTACAGTCACTTTTCCAATGTGCTTTTGACCAACCATTCCATCCATGCTTCCATCCATCTTGTCTGTCTCAGTTCCTTTGGTTTTATCTGTCTCAGCATCCCGTTGCCTTTCTCAGCCCTACAGCCCTGCTCAACTCCCTCTCTTAAGTCACTCAACCAGCCATTCCAAATCTCTTTTTGTCAGAAACCATTGGTTGCCAACAACATCATCCTTTTGAAGCCTAATGCCTTTTCAGCTCCTCCAATACATGTTTGTATTGCTAAAGCTACAGTGTTCATTTAATACCTTTAATCCTTTCCCATCTATACTCTGTTCACATTTTGTCATACTTCTTGTTCCTTAATATTCTGAACCTTCCTTCCCCATGTCCATTTCTTGTCCTTTTTATCCTCTAACCTCTTTCTGATAGCATAGACATGGACTTCAGAGCAATCGGACATGTTCATCAATATGGCATAATATTGAATTCTAAATAATGAGGATTAATAAGATTATATTGAAGGATCTCTTTTGCTAAGCACTATTTAATTCCGTCATGTTTCCATCTGATTATAATGTAGCAAGCAGTCAAACCATACTTGCATTTTGATTGGGTAATGCTTCTGCAAACAAAGATCCTGTTTCATCTTTCTTATCCACTGACTTCCACTGTATTGGCATATTTAAAATGATAATTGATTTAGATGTTGTTAATCCTCTGTATTGCTGTACAGTTACATTGTTTTATTGTTTGGTTGCTGGTAAACACTTCAATAAAAATGGATGTTGTTCCAGTCAAGTATTAAACTGTGCCCTGAATTACTTTTATTACACAGCAAAAAGACGAGGGAGGCGTCCCTTTAAACAAAAGTAACTATTGTGATATAATATCTACAGCCTATGATCTCATTTTTTTTATCATTAATGTTTCTTTAAGTCTCAGAGAAAACAAGTGTTCAAAGAGCCAGTAAATTGTGTCTGAAAGCGCCATACCTCTATTTGTTCTCTGTCTTCCAAAATATATTTACATGATCTGACCTATATTGCTTAGAGTATCATTTCATGCAACACAATTTGATTTTATTGCGTAGATATTACTTAAGTCTCAATCTGCCTCTACAAAAGCAATATTTAAGGTTGTAATCTTGTTTAAAGGTACAAGAATTGCAAAGTAAAATGTGTATCACATTATTCATCTCTTCTTTGTTCCAATTCCAGTCCGCATCGCAAAGTTTATAACATTTATTTAACAATATCAATGATGTAGCACTGTCTGCATTGGTTTTGATCTGAATAAAACAAACAAAACACAGCCACAAAGCATTTTGCAATCGGTATGCTACTTACAAACATAATATGAATGTTAAAAATTGTTTAGCTTATCAACTGGGTCATGATTCACTTCAAAGTGAATGGGTAAGTAAATTCCGAAATTGAAGTCAAAATGTTCAATTATTGTCCAACATTGATTTTTAACTCACTGCAATTTAATACAGAGTTAGCTAACTAATAGCACCAGTTGTTTTAAAACTACAGCTACCATGATGCTTTGCTGGCCTGCATGGTTGGTGCAAGATTTTTTGGCTCTGTGAAGAACGCATATACTTCACACGCATAGAAGCACCACGTACAGTCAGAAAGATAGCTTTGGAGCTTGATAGACATCCATGACATGCAATAATTGGAGCTCTGTGATTTCCTCATTGAGAGCCAGAAGCTCTCATCCAACAAACTAAGCCCTGCACTGCCAGGTGTTTTCTTACATTGGGAAAAGGGGGAGGTTCCAGAACACTCAGTGTTATTATAAGTTATTGTACTGTCATGTCAGAGGTGGCACACCGTGTGCATACAATATGCTGTAAGTATCCATAGTACAAAAATTTTAGTGCTGCTCATTGGTAAAAAAAAAAAATTGTAAAAATGTATATTGTATTCATACAATGTTTCTCCTGATATATGGTATACAAAATAGAAATGGGACTAATACATTTCTTTAATATGATTTTCTCCCCCAAGTAATAGCTATAGGTAGCATAGCTCCATTTTAATTAGGAAGAAATATCAAACATCCATCCTCTAGGACAGTAATGAGTTTAATAAAGCCCCGCAGTGCTGATTTTCCAGAAATGTGTCTAGAAAAAAAGGTATAAATGGTCAAACTAAAAATAGTAACATGAGAGACGATTGGCCATTGAATGCTCCGTGTCCTTATTATTACAGTAAGGAGTAAATAGAGACCCACAACTAGAGAATGTGACACATTTTAAATCACATCTATCTAAAGATCGACTGCTTATTGCTTTGGATGGTTATTATGGTCAAAATTACACAAATTAAAATAAACTAATGCTGAACTGATTGATAAAGCAATAAACATATAAATAGACAAAGCTAGAAATATATCAAGGGTGTTTTACCGGCGTTCGGAACTCGGAGGATTACAATGAACCAGACAGACGGCAGATTCTCCAATTTAATAAATAAGAGACCCCTGAGTGCTGCTTCCTTCTGATTCAGTATACTCATATTAGCAGATTGATCATCTTGATGAAGGTCTTGCATCTGCAACGTTGCAGTCGTGCCTGCTTTGACCTGCTTACTATCTGCTATTTTGTGGTTTTATATATGCGTTCTATACAACTGAACAATATATGGAAGATTACACAAAGCAAATGCTAATATGTATATATAATAGGATTTACGTTGGGTAGTCCTCTGTATATTGTTCAAAGACTCTGAGGTCCTCCTTAGACAAAGTTTTGGCTATGCATGTAACTCGAGCACTAGTTAATTCAGCTCCTGTACTAGCTGATTTAAAAGAAGTAGTCAGGTTGCTAGTTAGAATATCAAAATCTGATGCAATTGTGGTATTGTACAAAATACAGGTTAATATGTAGAGACATGGATAAATCAAGTGGATGCAATTAAAGCCTAGAGAGCCTGCTCTCTGTCCATAGTCTAGTATAAATTGTATCTCTAGTCTTTAAGAGCCATGATCTCATAACTGATAAGGTACTTCCTGCATAGTGACATCTAATGACACATCAGAGTGTTTCTAAATATACTTGATCATTAATATTCCATAATTTTTTGTTTGAAACCAGCTCTCAAATGGTCCAGCAGAACATCTAGTGGGTGGATCAATATCATACAGACATTGAACCTACTACTACTGCAAAGTCTGACTGTCTGTCTATCCATCATCATAGTTTCAAAGTGTCTTGGAGTTGAAGGGCCAAAGCTGATATGGGCTCCTTGTCCAACCATGCCCCATTACAACTCTGGTGTCCCACTTCTTTGGCAGAGACAGTATCCCTAAATGTGTAGTCCAAGTTTGGTTTATTTGACACATGTGTAAGTGCTACAGCTTCACATGCAAATGTGGTTATCTGATTGTCAGGCTACGTGTGTTAGCTTGGTACACATGAATATCAACATGACATTAATACATGCAGAAATCAGATGTCAAACACATGGTAATCCCTGCCTTGTAGCCATACCTCCCCTGCATTGCAGACTGCTGAATCAGCACTTTCAAATACTATATTTTTTTCAGTAATATTTTAATATGAATAGCTTCTGTTTTTATTTTACACAATGTAACATAATAAGATGAGCTAAATTATAAGCACTACAGGAAAGGGGGCAGGTACAAAATAGTACAATAGTCAATTAATAGTCGTTGTATTTAACATAAAGAGTACAACTGTAATGAATATCATAGTTTAACAAATGCAGACATTCTACAGTTTTCTATTGCAATAATAAACATATTAGTACTGCAAATAAATAGCGGCTTATAGGCACTGAACATTATGTATTTAGAATAATGTATTTTTCTGTTGTGCCAGTAAACAAGCACGCTGGAGTTTCTTGTAATTTGCACTGATATATCCTGATTAGCTTGGTGAATACTGATATTTCTGTACTGAAAGTTTGATGACAGGTGTTGGGAACAAATGAACATTGCGCTGTCCATCATCCGTTATGAATTGCTCAGTTAGTTAAGTGATTTACATAAATAATGACAGGCGTTAGGGTGTCATTAAACACAATTATAGTAAATTGCCATTAAAGATATGTAACAACTAGCACCACTTACCGCGTGCTTAATTAAATGCAAAAATGAATCAGCATAGAAAAGTCTTTTGTTTAACATGGAAGTCGTATAAAGTTTTTCTGGTTAACTGTAGAGCCTCATACACAAACACTAATGAGGATAAGTGACATTCATAGTGACTGTGAATTGTTCCATTATTGGCTTATATCCCCTATTATGAGTTAACAGCATGGAGGAATTTGAACCAGTTTTGCAGGGCAAATTAGATAGTTTTAGATAGATATGCCATATGCAATGTTTCCCAATATTGTATATGTATAACTAACTTTGGCGACTTTCTCTTTGTTTTAAGAATCCCTACCAACTTGGGAGATTGGGGTTATTTTTAATTAGTTGAGACCAAGGATTTTGACATTTTCTTATCCTATTAAAAGAAGGGTTAGGTGATTTTTAATATTGGACAAAGGGCCAATCTTTAACTTTATGGCTATTAGGATTGGGGGATTTGTTGTTCCCCGAACCATTTAATACTTGGTTAATGGGCTATATAACACCCTAGCCCCCAGCGATCTGTTACTAACACATCACCCTCCAGAAGGTGGAGGAAAAGGTAGAGGATTTGCCAGGCCCCTACACAGTAAAAACAGCGCTATATGAACCATAACCACTGTAAGGGTCCTCTAAGCACCATAACCACTACAACTTACTGAAATGGTTATGGTTCCAACATGCACCTAGCGCCATCCCCCAGTTATTTGTTTAATCACTTACCAAAATATTAACGAAAAACCCAGAAACAAGCTATGGTAAATTGAGCCCTCTGGGTTTTCAACTTCCATTGAACCTCATTTACATATGTTTGGTGTAGATAGAATTTCAGGTTAAAGTTTGTATACTAGGTAGACTTTTTAATAAATATTATTTAATTTAAAATATATATATATTTGTTCTGATTTAAAAGTAAGCAATTTCGGTCCCTTCCAACTGAGAGCATTTCCTTTTTGTTTGTTCTAAAATTTCTGCTGTATTTAAATCCATGACCATGTTTCTCTTCAGTAGCTTTCTATTATAAAAAAGCTGACATTTGAACCAAAACACCCACAAACCCCTTTTGATCCCTTAAAGCTCTTCATTAGGGATACGATAAACAGTGCCAGTGGAAGTTAATTGAGTAGCCGTCACTGGTTTGGTGAGAGTTCATGTCAGATGCTGCACAGTGTGGGGGTTGGTAGCAAATGCAGGAACTGTCTTCAACTAGTAGTATCAATCTTTTATAACTTTTAATTAATTAATTAACTAACATATTTTAAAGCAGATTTAGTATACCATGTAAAAGTGAATGGTTTGAATCAATGCCAGATTGTCCTTTTGCCCCATTTAAGGTTTATGTAAAAAAAAAGTAGTTTACCTGTCCCTGCATGTTTAACTACCACCTACCCATAACAGTCAAACCAATAAGGTGTTGTAAACTCTGTTAGTGTTAGTGTTAGCTGAGTGCTCACAGCCAATGAGCACGTCCTTGCACTACCTGACTTAGCCCACTGAGCGTCAGGTAAGTTGTCAAACCAATCTTTGACAGTCTGACTACTTAAATTGGGAGAGCAGCAGGGCACTCCTGGTAGTGAGCAGCAGTGATTATTGTGTATAAAATTAATACACACAGGAGGACATATACATATATATTAAAAATAATCCCTCAAATGAGTGTTTTAACAATACTGCATTGTTAGCCATAGAGTACCATACTGACAGTCAAAAAAGCCCGGCAATGTGATTCTAGAGAGTAATCTAGATTTCCATTGTGGCACAAGCCTGTTTTGTTTGTAGGGATTTCCTGATAGTCTGGAGCATCACCCAAGACAAATCTTATCACCTGAAAAGAAATGCTATTCAGCATTAATCTCCCAAAGCAGGCCTTCCTCTCATGACCATATATCGTGCTTTGAGTTATACATTCCCCTGAGACTGTACCTGTTATCACCAGCGAGTACATGGAATAAAAATGCACTGTGTTTTCATGAAAGCGTCTGGTGACTTCTCAGCTGTTTATGTATACACGCCAGCACACACACTTTCACAGCTTACTGCCCCTTTCATCCTTAGCCAGTGCTCCACAGAAAGAAAAAAAAAAATCACTGTGCTAAGGGACGGATTTATCAAGACACAAACAGGAGCTACTCTCGGGCACAGAGTTAAAAAAACCCCCAATTTTTATTACAATTATTATTTAATACAATTCCTCTTACATTTTTGCATTAAGCCACAAAACAGCATCTGCTTTTGCAGGAAATATGTATAAATCCATTTGTGTAACAACAATATTTCGTTCTATATGGCTACTAATTTGCATAAATTGTTAAACAGATGAATTCCAACATCTAATAAAATATTGATAGTGCCCACCCACCTGTCATGGCTCCAACAACGTTCCCTAAAACAAGAGAGTGTCCCTCTAGGGACATTTACTGTTTTCAGAGAAATAAATTTCCCCTATTTGCATTTCTTCCAACATTTCAAATGGACAAAGATGGACACTTCAATGTTCTGAGAAATTTTGGGTAACTTACTAATAATTAATGCGACTAAAAGGTCATTTAGAACAAGAACAATTACACAGACTGATTTCTAAACACATTTATCGTAGTTTAAAGACACATTACTTTGAGTATTATTGCCGTGGAGCTCTGTTGTAAATTACTGAGCTCCTAGAAAAGATGAACATTAGGATATAGAAGAGGTCAGAGGGACTGCACCTCCTAAATAGGGACACTTGGGATATATGGACCTATGTTCTTAAAACAAAGCAATAATTATAGGGGTTGCTTGGACAAATAAATAGTACATAGATGTTTCTTTTCACAATTTTATTTTAGCTATCTGTATGCCTCTTCTTCTTATAATGAGATTTATTGTTCTACTGATGAATAATTCCACAGTTCTATCTTCCATGAGAAAATATGAAGGCATAGTTATTCCCCTTGTTATTTTCTTACCTGGAAATAACTGGGATTGTTTAAAAATAGAATGTTTTCACAGTGTCAGGTAATGCAGATGGGTGTGATTAATAACCTCTGTGTCATTGGTTTAATAATCTAATAATGTGCGTGCATGCTCAGCTTACACACGGACTTACCAACGCTCACATTTCCCGACTGAAAAACCTAGCTTCAGTAAAAGCAGCGGGAGATAATATTCAGTACTTTAGCTTTAGGGATCACTGTCAGATCAGAAGTAAAGATAAGAAACAATGGCTGCCATCCAAGAGAGAGGATGGAAAGAGCTTACAGCTTCTATCTAATTTCTCTTGGGTGGAACTGTTTTTTTTTTTGTTTTTTGTTTTTTTTATTTCTTTAATTTATTTATTCATAAACTACAAGAAAGGTGCCATGGTGTCAAATATACTGAAATAAATACTGCACTGTGCTTTTTAAGTTTATGGACCAAAGGCAGTTGCCTAGTTCAGATAAGCATAAGATGATGTTACTAATATGTCAATAAAGATGGAACTGGAAGGTTAAAATACATATTATTTATTGACATATTAGTAACATCATCTTATACTTTTCTGAACTAGGCAACTGCCTATGGACCATGGAAGAAAGGGCTATTGGGAGTATTTATTTATTTATTACTGGGATTTATAAAGCACCAACATATTCCGCAGCATTGTACAATTGGGAAAGACAACACAATAAGGACAGACCGATACAACAGGTAGAGGTCCCTGCCCGTGAGCTTACAATCTAAAGATTATACTGGGGAGATGAGACAAGAGGTAGCAGAGGAATTTGTATGAGATGGCAGAGAGAGTTAATAGTATAACTGCAGCAGCTGATAGCATGTGAAGGGAATGAGAAGTTGATTTTCTGCGGTTCCAAGCAGCTGGAACAGCATCCTATATAGTTAGAAGGAACCAGGGTGGGTGGGTAGAGCTGAGTAAAATTACATTTGGGAGCTCAAAGCCCATAGTCTAGGAAAAAAAAAACCCTCAAACTTATTCAATTAGTCCCTACCTCCTCGCTTCACTCTAATAAGCTTAAAAAACACTTTAAAACAAAAAATGGATAATACTAATCTGTTAAAGTGAAAACGGATGTGTTTTTCTTTCTATTTCTTTAAAATCAGAACTTTGCTGAAAAAAACACAACAAAAAAATCCAATTCAAAAATGAAAATCTTAAGCTAGGCTTACCTGATATTACCTGTTGTTGTTTTTTTTAAGTTTATGGCACCCCTATATAATATGGAGGAGGTAGTTTGGGGCATATTTAACTTGGCAGGAGGGTGCATGTTTTTGAGGTTGCATTTGGAGGCGTTTCAACAACTCCATGTATGCACACCAAATCACTATATCACTGCAACTCTCTTGGTAAGGTGGGAAAATACATAAAAATACATCTTTTGGTGAAAACATGCCTAATGTTGAGGTTGGGCCAGATGGATTGAGCGCCGTCTGCTGTTTGTCATAAGGAGCAGGGGACTAGCATCACCTGGTCTGATTAGAATTCAGAAAATGCCCTAGCATGGTGATTATATTAAGTTCCACCCCACCAGCCACATGTTCTAGAAGGGTTATGGGTTGTTTGCAGGCCCCTACATCATATGTGTGTTTTTTCACATTTTTTGTATGTATTTTCCCATCCTAACAAAGGAATAGTAGTGATAAGGTGAATTCGGTGTACATACAAGGTCAGGCTATGCTAGATAACCTGACTGGCTTTGTAGGCCTATAAATTGGGTCCTTAAACCTTAAATTTGGTCTCGGTGGAGTAGAATTTATGACAAAAAATTGCTTTTTTTACACCCATAAAAATTCAATGCTATCTAGTGAACATCTAGGGTACTGCAGTTTATATGTATTTGATTAAGCAGTTTTACTCCATTTAGATGCTAGTAAATGTCATTTGGCTTTGCAGTTGAAAAACAAATTGATGGGCTCTAGTTAATCAACGCTTTTTGGTAGAAAAAAAAACACAGAAAGCAGGTATATTGAGAGAGAAAGTAAGAAAAAACGCTTAGGAGAGAAAGGAGGTGTTATTATTATTATTATTATTATGGTATTTATATAGCGCCATCAACTTCTGCAGCGCTTTACAATGGATGGACGAACAGACATGTAGTTCTAACCAGACAAGTTGGACACACAGTAACAGAGGGGTTGAGGGCCCTGCTCAATGAACTTACATGCTAGAGGGAGTGGAGTAAAATGACACAAAAAGGTAAGGATAGTATTAGACTAGTGACAGTTGCAGAAGAGGAATCAGTCAGGAGCTATTAACAGTTTAATTGATACGATTTTATGAAGAAGTGGGTTTTTAACGATTTTTTGAAGGAATGGAGACTGGGTGAGCATCTAACGGAGGAGGGAAGTGAGTTCCACAGGAACGGTGCAGCCCTCGAGAAATCTTGAAGACGAGCATGGTGGGAGTACAGACAAAAGATAGACGTAAGTCTTCAGCAGATCGTAAGGGCCTAGACGGGACATACTTGTGTATAAGGAAGGATAGATAGGGGGGAGCAGCATTATGTAGAGATTTGAAAGCAAGAACCAGAATTTTAAATTGAGCTCTATATTTTATAAGAAGTCAATGTAGGGACTGACAGAAGGGTGAGGCATGGGAGGTGCGGGCGGACAGGAAGATGAGCCTCGCTGCCGCATTCATCATGGACTGTAACGGTGCAAGTTGGGAGCACGTAAGACCACGTAAGCCCACTGAGAAGCGGATTACGGTAGTCAAGGTGAGAAAGGACAATGGAATGGACCAACACCTTAGTGGCATCTGGCATTAAGTAGGGGCGGATGCGCGCCATGTTTTTTTGAAAAAATTATAATTGAACAAAGTAATGGTTAACGCAAAAAAGGGGAAAAAAAGGAAAAATCTAAATTACATTTCTATGGGCTCTTGCAAATGACAGTCATACATTATATATTGGTGAAGAAACAAGGTAATAGGGTGTGCAAAAGGAAAGAGATAGAGGTCAAATGAACAATTTCTAGATAAAACAATCAATGGCAAAGAAAAAAAGTAAATGTACCCTATAAAAAACAGTAAAACAGGTACCCAAAAGGTAATAACAGTAGTCTCAAAATAAGGTCTTTGTGGTAGCTATACGTGAGAGTTCCTAAGTATCTAGTTAGGCTTTCCTCCTTTCTTAGGTTTGCTAGACACTAGGGTCTGTAGATATATAGAAAATAAACAATTTTTTAAAAAGGACTTCAATAGTGTAATAAGTCTAAAATAAAGTGCAAGGGTATAAAAGAATTTCAAATTTTCTACTCACATGCAGTAGAGCTAAGACCAGATCTAGTGTGATGTGCATGCAGTGGTTTTGATACCCCACTTATAGGATATCAATGGAAGGTGCAGTCAGCAAGTATCACAGCAGCAGGGTATACATAAAGCCAAAACAGAAAAATAAAAAGCAACATTAGTGCTCACTGTATAAAAATAATAGACTAGGAGTAGTAATAAGTAAAATGTACTCACAATTTCCTGAGTAGATAACCTGCTCAGTATATTCAGCGTAGGCGGTATAATCCCCACCTGGGATTCTTGATGAGATCTTCACTAGTACTTGATCTTTATACAAGAGGCTCAAAGCTATGTAGTATGGTATCCACTAGTACTGGTGTAGTCCTCAAGGGACAGACCTCCAGTGGATTCCAAAAAACACCTATGTGGACACTCCAGGGGTGTCCTGGGGCTTAACCCCCAAATAAACAGAAAAAAAGTTTCTAAGTTAATTCACTGGAAAACCAGTGCATTAAACTTATACTGGAAAAATACAATAGTCAATTAAATGTTAATAATAAATACCCTGATGTGTACAACAGAGTCTCTTTTCCAGATTAGAGAGTCATTCCAATGTGAGGAAAAAATGTGAAAACAGCCTGTTGGGCAAAACCTCCCTTATACTAATAAGTGACTGCAATATACTATAGACTGCTGACTTTATACTTGTTTGGTCAAAGTCAAATGGTAATACAAAGTATATGTATCAAATAAGTCACAGGAAGAAGTACCTAATTCCAAGCGCACTGCTTGTTAGTATCAAAATTGAATAACAATATAGTTGCAGTTTCTAACAAAGAGAGTATCTAAATGTCCATATGTAGCTAAATAGCTTGTAAGAGCCCTGTGCTCACTAAAATTGCTAAAATTGCAGTACCTATATGATGGAGCTAAGCTACTTCTTCCTGTGACTTATTTGATACATATACTTTGTATTACCATTTGACTTTGACCAAACAAGTATAAAGTCAGCAGTCTATAGTATATTGCAGTCACTTATTAGTATAAGGGAGGTTTTGCCCAACAGGCTGTTTTCACATTTTTTCCTCACATTGGAATGACTCTGTAATCTGGAAAAGAGACTCTGTTGTACACATCAGGGTATTTATTATTAACATTTAATTGACTATTGTATTTTTCCAGTATAAGTTTAATGCACTGGTTTTCCAGTGAATTAACTTAGAAACTTTTTTTTTATACAAGAGGCTGCCTTGATATTTGATTTATTTTCAAGACAACATGAAGACTCTCATAAACAACAAAGTTTCTCTATCGGCGTCGTACAACTGAGTTTGGTGATCATTTACAACCTGTCTGTTGTTTTAATGTTGTGCTGATCAGTGTAGATTGAAAACATATCTCATAGGAATAGATTGGTCTCATTGGTCGTATTTTTATTTCTTTTATACCCTTGCACTATATTTTAGACTTATTACACTATTGGAGTCCTTTTTTTTTATTATTTTTTTTTTTTATATATATATATCTACAGACCCCAAGCATCCTAGTGTTTAGCAAACCTAAGAAAGGAGAAAGCCTAACTAGACGCTTAGGAACTCTCACGTTTTTCTACCACAAAAACCTTATTTTGAGATTGCTACTATTACCTTTTGGGTACCTATTTTACTTTTTTGTAAGTTTCATTTACCTTGTGTTATTTACTTTTTTTCTTTGCCGTGATTGTTTTATCTAGAAATTGTTCATTTGACCTATATCTCTTACCTTTTGGCACACCCTATTTCCTTGTTTCTTTACCATTATTTAAGTTTTTTGGAGAGAATTTCCCTTTTTAGGTGTGCTGCCCTGTTATTTAGCGCTGCCCCATTTTTTCTTTTAGTATACATTATATATCACCTAAAAAAAAAAATACCATAAAACTTGGCCTCTCAAAACTTGTCAGTGCTGGAGGTTTCCTCAGTGATGAGTTCAAGTGAACCACTTATCATAAAAAAGTCAGTTTCTAACTTATCACAGTTTTTGCCAGAAATGGGGCTATTGTTGTTTTTAAGGTACATTTCAAGCACTATATCCATTAAGGTGATGTCAATACTGTGGCAGGAGTTAATCGGGGTCATCCCAATGCAAGCTATCAAACCATTTAAGAATGGTTTGACACTTACCTTGCTTTCTTGGGTGCCCACGGTCCTCCTTGTCTGCCTTGCTATGCTAAAGTGAAAGTTCATATTTTTTTTTTAGCCTGCCATCTTTTCATATTATTCACTGGCTAAATGGTGCTCTCAGTCAATGGGTGGTATACCTTTGTAGTGTGGACCTCTGAGCTAGCATAGCAAGGCAGAAATGAAGGACCATGGGCACCCGAATCAGGTAAGGGTCATAGTATTAGTAAACAGTTGGTCATTGTAAGAATTTTATCATCTTACCCTGTGATGTTGCCAGGGGACTCTTGGTACATAACCACTACAAGACACGGTACTGATGCTCAGAGTCTCCCTTTAAAAAAAAACCAAAAGCAGCTTTCTTTCTCTGTGTTTTACATTTTTGATATTTTATTCCTGAATTATGTTTCAATCATGAACTTAAATGTACACCGACAATCGAGAAGTAGAAAATAATAACGCTTGCGGGCAAAATCCATGGGTGAACATTAACGTGAATCAATCAACTTTGCGATACCATGCTTATTACATCTATTTTCTTTTTTCTTTTGTAAGTTGTCTTAATTGTATCTAACTCACCATCGGGGAGAAGACCAGAGCCTTGCTATCATTGCAGGGAAACATGGTCTGTTATCTGGCGTATAAAAGATGTAAAATTGCCTTGTGGCTACAAATAAATGATTTCTGAATTCCCACTTGCCCCTAGAGTGATATATTCAATGCTCTGTATTTCTACACAAACTGTTTCATAGCTTGAAAGATATACGAATATTGTCATGCAAATGCAAAGTGACACAGAGATCTGCAGCCAAAAACAACCCAGTGAGTTCCTTTTTTCCCAAATAGAGACCATAGCATGTTTGTACTTAATTACCATGAAGCAGAAAACATGATTAAGTATTTTACTCTGATCATTTTGAAAAATAAGTTACTCTTTTTGCGATATACATTTTTTTTGTTTTCAGATAAGAAGCAAAGCAGTAAAATGCGTTCAATAAGGAAAATGTGTACATTAGTCTTAATTAAACTTATATGTATGTATTATACTTAACGTTAGTCACATTCGTCATGTTTCTTGGCAGCTACCATCCACCAACCCCGATCACAGGTCCTTTGGTGCTAGAATCAGGTAAGTGAAAGAAATGATTGTTAACTATTTAATGAACTGGGGGGGCCGCGGTGGCAGAAGGACACTATAGTGTTAGGAATACAGTTTTGTATTCCTACTAACACTATAGAGTTCCTTTAAAGACTCATTGCACTTCTGCGGCTAAAATAACCTGCTATATTGGATATGGTTCTTAGATTGACTATTTAATATTATTATTATTTTATTTATACAACCCCAGAAAATTCCATAGCGCTGTAGAATAGGTGGACTAACAGACACGTTATTGTAACCAGACAAGTTGGATGCACAGGAACAGAGGGGTTGAGGGCCCTGTTCAATGAGCTTACATGCTAGAGTGAGTGGGGTATAATGATACAAAGGGTAAAAGTAGGGGTAACAAAGTAGGTTGCTAGAATAGGTATTCACTGAGGGCTTAGTAGATTATTTTTGACAGTTGCAGGAGAGGAATCAGGGTGTAACCTAATAGGTAGCTGCTTATCTCTGGTGTACAGATATGGGATGAAGTCCCCAATTGCACCTAAAATGAGAGGTTTCTCCTTTCAACAAGAGTCCATTATGAAACTCTGTAGTAAGAATTTTGATATGGAAAAAAAAATGTAGCTTTGCTATAGAATTACATTTTAAATTAACTTTGAATTCCAGACAATTCTTGCTTTAGTACCTTGTGAAAACCATATCCATTCACTCAAACAGAAGCACAAATGATGTTTGGAATGCATAATTTTCCAGGAGATTCCCAATCTCTGAGCATACTTCAACTCCCCTACATTAATGCAATAAAAAGATGTAACATTCCTTTTTGTGATATTAGAAAGTGTTACTATGAGCACGGATTGCTGTTAGAAAAGGTTCAGAGGAAGCAGACAGCAGTTCAAAGTATCCTCAAGCTGAAAGGATCAGTAAATGTAAATTAACACCAGTGTATGTGTAAGCAACATGTACAGACAATATACATGTATATTATTACAATATATATCATTACAGCTACACGGTATTGATATTAAAATAAGAAAATAATTCTTTGTAAGTTTTACATTTTGACTGATGATTCTTTTTGGGGTACGAACATTACTTTTTATATTTCATCAGTCGAACATCCACACTTAGCCCTACTCTTTCCCCCAACATCCACGTGCATGCTGTAACCTGCAGTAGTGTGAAGGTATTGGTGTTTGACTTAGTCTATAAATCCTTACTATACCTGTTAGCTACATCTGGTTAATATAATTTTGAAAATCCTTTTATAAAAGGTTTGAAAGTTCTCCTACCACCATGGAGATTGCTGTATCCCGGCATAAAAAAATCAATACTCTCAATTGATTTCTGCATCAGTAATAATATGAATTACAAGACTGTGGGTAGAGACTGCGCAAATCCTTTTCAGAAAGTGGAGGATTTAAGCTTTTTTGGAGTTTATTTCGCAGTTGAGATATTTTCACGGTTATTTACTGAAGGCAGAAATGTTGGGAACTCAAAGAGAATTCAAAGCAAATTTCGAATTTAAGGACACAAAAAACTATGCTTAAGGCATAGCTGACTTGTGAATTTTTCCAGTTTGGCTATTCACTTTGATGTTCAAATACTCCTCACTTTAGAGAATAACTTCTTCTGTGAAGAAAAAATTGGATGGAGAATATAGAATACGGTGCTGGAAATGGACCAGATAATTAATGTTGAAAAACTCTCCAATCCAGTTTTTTTACTAACTACGCTAGTTTGGCTTGTTAATTCCTGAAAATTCACAAATGAGAGAAAACATAAACCTATGTGGTGTTACTTTATTAAATTCCAAATTCTAGTGAATTGAATTCTGAATTGAAAAATTCATGCTAATATAGCCAAGCTGTGAATATAGCCAAGTTAGAGAATTTTCAAAATCAACTATCTTGCTTTGGAAAAATTCAACTATCCTACATTTTGCCATTCAGATTTTAACTCACTAAGTACCTGCTGCTGAAATTTGTTATGGCTTGCAGGCTATCTTTCGAACTAAGCTCAGCCAATGCATCTACTTTTCCCTAGTTTAAGTGCGAAGAAAAATGGACGCCAGGGAAATAGCAGGTGTAAACCTGTCAATTATAGCTGCAAACAGTGTCATATCTCTCTGTTTGCACCTATATATAGTAGAAACTATTTAAAAAACGGTCCATCAGATTAGATTTCTCACACTGCCAGAACAGATTAAGTTTCTCCAATACAAAACAATAAATAAATATTTATTTTAATAAAGCATGGGGTCCCTGGAACTCCACCCCACCGAAAAAAAAATACAAAAAAAAAACAAAACAGGAGACTGGGGGACAGAGAGTAATTTAAACAGAACCTAGGAGAAGCCCAATTTCCTGCGCCATGTAATGCTATGTGCTATAAGAGGGCCCTGAAAATGACAAATTCTTGTATACACTGTTTAATAAAATTATTATTGGCCCATTAAGAGTCTGTGAAATGACGTTGCGGTTTCTCTGCAAACGCTCCTGCTGACATCATTCACCAACTGACGTTGCAACAAAGGAATGCTGGTTTCTGAATATGAGTTTGGTGTTACTTTTCTACAAGACCAAAAAAAGCCCATCAGACATAGACAGATTAAATCAAGCTAAATGTGTCTGCTTTGTGAATACCAGGAAGTAATGTTGCTAAAAGAGACAGTAAGTCACCTAGAGAGAGCTTGCCAACAGTCCCATAACGGGGCCACAAGCTAAAGCATGGAAAACTGAGCTAATCGACAGATTCTATACCCTCTATTTATTTATAATTTTTTTATTTTTTTTTATTATATTTTTATTGAAATAGGAAAAGAAGATTCTGGCAATCTGTACAATCTAGAACGTGAACAAATGGAGTCATACCTTAATGGGAAGTATCACCCAGTATCCCCTATTCAATTTCAAGAGAAAGGTAAATATCATTATTAAAATATAACAATGCATATTCCTGAAGGTTATTGGGGGAAAATACTATTCATCACAGGAACAGATTGCGTTGGTTCGATGGTTTGTTTTCTAATGATTTCAAACATTCATTTTGACCTTTTTACAATGCATCTTTAACCTGAGCTCTTCACAATAGACATTCTCAGTTCAGCTAATTTGGACTTAAATTTAAAATCATTTTTGAATTCCCAACAATTCTCACTTTCGTGAATAAACCTGACAGCCGTATACACCTCTAGAAAAAGTAACTGAGTGGGGTATTTCACTTTGGGTCACTTTGGATCCATAAAGCAGCACTTTACGGTCATGATCTTACCGTTTCCTAATTGCTTCCTCTTTCCTACTCTGCCTTCTTTTTTTTTTTTTTTATCTATTCCAACTAAAAACATAAGACAAAGTAGAGACTACTTTGTCTTATGTATTTTATCCCATGCCTGACTTTCTTAGACACTGAGCGGAGCTACAGCCATCTAGAAGAGTCAATCTCCCCAGCCGTCACCAGTGATGGCTGTAGGGAATTGGCTTTGTCTATGGAGGATCCCGCTGTCTTTGGCAGCACAGCAGTGAATCGGCTCCTAGCGCTGAGAAGGATCTGCCGGGAGAAGATGGCAGAGCCTGTGAGGGACAAGTTCAGGTAAGTAGAACTCAGCTTTCCAAGCCCCCCCCCTCCCCTCCCCACTGGACACAGAGTGGCTGAGTTCTATTGGGGGTCAAATTCTCCAAAATCCCCAGATGATGATACTGCCATTTTAAAGAACAAATTGTCATGATGGTGTATACCATCATCTGTTCTTAAAGCTTTAAAATGCTACTAATAGAGATCATGTGGCGCTTAGTAAGTATTATTTTGTTTCTCCTTTAAAAAGAGAAATTATATAAGTGTAAATGTGTCATTAAAATAGTTTAAATAGACATTTAGAATATCTAAAAAATAAAGTTCTTTAAGTGACAATTTAACTACAGTGCATTAACATAAAATGTTCATCGTTTTATCATAATGGAATGCAATTAGCAAAATCTGAAGATCTTAAATTGACGTTCAAAATTTTATACCAATTTCTATACATAGCATAGATTGATTCACACTGAAAGGTTCACTAATAGGTATTTCACAGAAGGAGAAATCTTACAAATTTCAGAACAATCATCAAAATAATACTGCGGTCAAAAACAATGCACAAGTTTTTTTGCAAGGTGTGCAATACTACTAGATGTTTTTGCAACATGTGAAACATTGATATATTTTGTTTGCAATAATGATTATTACAAAAGGCGATAAGACGGCCCTGGGAATAAGACTGTTCAATTTATGTAATCATGGGTTAATCAGTTTTCTCTAACCCCTTCAGGACCGGACTGTTTTTGCGATGTTTGTACGTTAAGGACCAGAGTTATTTTAACACTTTTGTGGTGTTTGTGTTTAGCTGTAATTTTCCGCTCTCTCATTTACTGTTCCGATACAAATTATATATTGTTTTTTTCAGGACAAAAAGGGCTTTCTTTACATACTATTATTTTTATCATGTCATATAATTTAATATAAAAAAATAAATAAAATATGGTGAAAAATTTTAAAAAAAATCGAATAAAACAAACTGCTTAATAGATTAAAAATGTTGTCCTGAGTTTAAAAACACCCACTGTTTACGTGTTTTTTTGCTTTTATTTGCAAGTTATAGGGCTATAAGTACAAGTAGGAAATTGCTGTTTCAAAATGTACATTTTTCAAATGTATCAATAGTGACATTGTAACACTGTTGTGTCATAAATCTCCAAAAAAACACCCCACATGTATATATTTTTCTTAAACTAGATAACCCAGGGTATTCATCTAAGAATATTTTGATACTTTCTATGCAGCCATTTTACCACAAACCTTTGCCAAACTTTGCATAGGTAGTTTATTTTTCTTACATACATTGCAATTCAGGTATAAATTTACAGATTCTGTTAGGTGTCACTGCCAAACAACACCCCAATATGTATTCAGCAACATCTCCCGAGTACAGGGATACCCCCCATGTATAGGTCTGTCAGGTTGTTGGGAGCTAAAAGACCACATTTGGCAGGTGCGCATATCATTTTCTCAGCTTGGAATTTTGACATGTAGTCAACCTGCATGCATGTCCTATTTGGGACATTTTTGAAGGCGGCCAATGTATTGTATAGACACCCTAGGGTATTTCACATGGTGGTATTTTAACACTTTCCATGCACTAATTCTACCACCAGGCTTTGTCAAACATTGAGGTAGTAATTTGCATAGGCCTGTCGGGTTCTTTGGGGGCTAAAAGGCCACGTTTGGCAGGTGCGCTTATCAGTTTCCCAACTTGGAATTTTGACATGTAATCAACCTGTGCCCATGTCCCATTTGAGCCAATGTATTTTACCCCCATCAAACCATATATTTTTGAAAAGTAGACACCCTACGGTATTTCACATGGTGGTATTTTAACACTTTTCATGCACTGAATTCTACCACCAGGCTTTGTCAAAGATTGAGTTGGTAATCATTTTTTGTTTCTTTGTCACACACATTGTACTTTAGGCATGAATTAACAGATCCTGTTTTGTGTCACTGCCAAACAACACCCCAATATGTTCAGCAACATCTCCCGAGTACAGTGATACCCCCCACTTATAGGTTTGCCTGGTTGTTTGGGGGCCAAAAGGCAACAATCAGAACTTGTACATGTCAGTTTTTCAACTTGATATATAGGTATGCTTGGTCTATCTTCAGTTTGACATATTTTTGGACCCCCCAGTTAATGTTACCATCATGAAAGTATATATAGTATATATTTTTATAAAGTAGACATCAAAGGTTATAGAAGATGTGGTGTTTTGACTTCTTTCCCCCAACCATTTTGCCCCCCAAAAAAACAGAGAAAGTGTAGTGGTAATTTTTAAATTCTGGTTTTTATGCACACGTCATCTGGTTTTGGCCAGCTGGTTATGTGTTACTGCCAGAAAACTTGTTAGACCAAATGTGCAGGTAGCAAATGTACATTTAGCAGCAATCTTTAAACTGACTCCTGCAAATAGAATCTAACTGGGGGAAGGAAACTGACTAACAAAAAATGGCTGCTTTCCAAAGAAACAAAAAATAAAATAAAAATTCAGGAACACTTCTTACAACTGTTCTGCGTAGTACAGCTTGAAACATGTTCCTACACACAGTCCTGGTTTCGAAGGGCAATCAGGACAGTGAAAAGGGGTGTCTGTCCTTTTCCCGTTTTTAAAACAGACCCGGCAATGTTTCTGGAGGGGGGGTTTCTTCTAGCAGTTGGCGGTAACTTAAAAATAAAATGCCTGGACTCAGCTTGCACCGTTGTTGGATCTTGTCCATCTCCATAAATTGTTAAAGAAATTATTTTCAACTGAAATTGGAGAAAGGTGGTTTTCCCTGGATTATTTTTTTTTTCAAATCAAAAATTTGTTGTGGGTTGCTATTTACATCAGATAGATAGCCACCGTTTTATACCATGCTTTGGTTTTTCGTAAAATAAGATATGGCTGCATCAGCTGATCAGCCAAATTAAAACCCTCCATGTACTTATTATACGCCCTGATGCAAACCGGTTTGGACTCTACTCTGCCCCGGACAGAGACGTCTGACATGCGTTCGTCATGGATGCATGTTGACATCCTTCTGGTCCCTAAATTTTAGTGCAAGCACTTCAGCTTTGCGAAGTGCTTTACATTCGTCTTTTTTTAATTTTGCCTCTATGAGAGATCGTGGAAAGTCTTTGGAATTTTTTCTGGCAGTGCCGCAGGCCAGTGTCTGTAAACCATAAAGTGTTTTAAACAGACGGACACTACTAAAAAAATTATCCACATAAAGGTGGTAACCTGTATTAAACAAGGGGTTTAGTAGGTCCCATACAAGTTTCCCACTTGTCCCCAGGGAGTCAGGACAGCCAGGAGGGTCCAGTTGACCATGTTTCCCCTCATATATACGAAAGGCAAACGTGTATCCACTTTCGCACTCGCACAGTTTGTACAGTTTTATGCCATACCTAGAGCGCTTTAAGGGGATATATTGTCTGAACCCTAATCTCCCTTTGTATTTCAATAGCGATTCATCTATGGATAAATTTTGTTGGGGGGGGGTATAAACATCCGAAAATTTGTCCTTAAAATGGTCTAGCAGTGGGCGTATTTTATAAAGCCTATCGTATTGGAAGTGATCTCTAGGGTGACAGAGGGTATTGTCACTGAAATGTAAAAATCTCAGCAGTAACTCGTATCTGGTTCTAGGCATGGTTTGGGAGAATACTGGACTAGACATTATTGGGTTGGTGCTCCAGTATGAGCGAATCGATGGCTTCTTTATAATCCCCATGAGCATTGTAAGAGCCCAGAATTTTTTAAGCTCTGGGACATCTGTGGGATGCCAGTCATGCTCCCTGACTGTATAGCTACCTGGATTGTTATCAATAAATTGGGTAGCATACAAGTAAGTCTGGGAAGCAATCTCCTCCCAGATGGTATCCCCTAAAAATAGTTCTACATACTGCATTGGGAAGAAGCCATTCACATTAACATTAACGCCTGCGTTGGCACTAAAAGGGGGGACGTTGGGCTCGGCTAACTGTGGAGGTACCCAGTCCTCCTCCACATTCGGCGTAGCAGAGGAAGCACAGCTTCTTTCTTCAGCCGGCTCACACACAGATGACATGTCGTCTTGACTAGACGTGTCAGAAAACTGACCTGGGTCAAAATCTGATGCAGTGTCAGTGGCGTCAGAGTCTGACTCCAAAAAGGCATATGCCTCCTGCAAGTTATACATATGCTGCATGTTTTACACACGACTAAAACAAATTACAAACACAAAAAAAATGTATACTTTTTTTTTTTTTTTTACTAAAACAGACTAAACAGCAATCCCTAAACTAACTCCTGTCACAAAAATCTAATGGAGATTTGGGGGAAGGAAACTGACTGACTAAGACAGACCAAGACAGACCAGGACAGACCAGGACAGACCAGGACAGACCAAGACAGACCAAGACACAGATTTTTAAAACAAATGTAACTCTTTAAGGGCAAAAAAATACAGACAGTACAAATGCACTGCTGTAACAGATCTGGCAGGGAAGAGGTTAAAAGGTGATTTTTTAATAAAATACTGATAGTTTCTGATGGTCATTGAAAACTGCTGCAACAAACTATCACGATCTCTATCTCTCTCGCCTCACAAAACGCTACAGAGGAGAGAGGGGAAGTGATCACTGTCAACACCCACTTTGACAGCAGCCAATGGTGAGCGATCGCGGATCGCTCACACGCCGCAATTGGCTGTTACTATCTGCCTGGGATGTCTGGCAGATAGTTACAGTGTTATACCGGCGGGAGCGATCTTTGATCGCTCCCCGCAGCCCATTTTTTCGCTATGACAGTTCAGGACCGTCAGTGGTCCAAACGCGTTTCGACTAAGGATAGTCTTCTTCAGTGCAAGATGAAATTAAATAGCTCCCCTGTTGCCTTTTATATCTTCCATGCCTCCTGAGTATTCGGATTTTCGTGGCAGAAATTCATACCACTTCCGGGTCGCGGCAAAACACTGTTCACTTCCGGGTCGCGTGTTCATTGACGTCAACTTCCGGTCACGTGTGTGCGCTATTACGGAGCACCCATGGAGTCACTTCCTATCTGTATTGCATCAGAAGTGATAAAACGTCCACATACAATGTTGCCAGACGAGTAATATTGTATCTATAAGGTCTCTACAAAAACGGAAGAACATTAATAATAACAGGTCATGGATATATATACAAATTGTGTACAAATTTCTTTATATATTATAAGAAACTTGTCACCAATATATAAAAAAAAAAGAGGCAATAATGTCAAATCAATCAAATTACATTTACCAACTATCCAAAAAAAGCAAAAAATAACAAAAAACAGTAGTTAAGAAAATTTGTTGTAAATACATATGCTAATTAAACACATGTGTAAGTAGATAATTCACAAATCCAATTTGTGGGGTATAGGGAAAAAAACGCAGAGAGCTACAATGTAGTGGATCTTATAGTACAGGGGTCATCATAGGCACTGTAAACACAGCACAGCCAGGGACACAGCAAACTATGATGCACTGTATGTTTTGACACCTTTCTATCTGGTCCTCATGCCCTACCACCTGTTGCCTCGATCCTATTCCCTCATATCTCATCCGCACCCTGTCTCCCTCTCTTGCTCTTCCTTTCACTAAAATTCTCAATCTTTCCTTTTCCTCAGGCACATTTCCTTCACCCTTCAAGCATGCAACCATAACAATAATGTGGAAAAAGCTCAACTTTGACCTCAACTCCCCATCCAACTACTGCCCTATATCGCTACTGCCATTTGCCTCCATGATCCTTGAGAGCGTTGTGTATGCAAGATTGACAGACTTCCTCGAATCCAACTCTCTGCTTGACTCATTTCAGTCTGGATTCTGTGCTCATCACTCTGTTGAAACAGCTGTGACCAAAGTATCCAACAATTTAATCGCTGCTAAATCCCACAGCCATTACTATATCCTAATTCTCCTTGATCTTTCTGCTGCCTTTGACACTGTTGATGAGCAACAACTTCTTCTCATTCTCCGTAATCTCAGTCTACAAGATACTGCTCTCTCCTGGAGCTCCTCCTACCTCTCCCAGCACTTTTTCAGTGTTTCTTTCTCTGGCTTTACCTCTTCCCCCCAAACCCTCTCTGTTGGCATTCCCCAAGGTTCTGTCCTTGGTCAGATGCCTCCATCTATACTGCCTCCCTTGGTAAACGCATCAGCTCCTTTGGCTTCCATTATCATTTATATACAGATAATACGCAAATCTACCTGTCCTCTTCTGATCTCTCTCTGCCCATCTTGACTCGTGTCTCTGACTGCCTCTCTTTGATTTCCAATTGGATGGCTGCTCACTCCCTTAAACTCAACCTGTCCAAAACAAAACTTCTGGTCTTTCCTCCCTCAAGTGTTGCTACTCCCGTGTCTGTCTCCCTCAAAATCAAAGGCGTCACCATCACCTCTACCTCGCAGGCTCACTGCCTAGGTGTTCTCTTTGACTCTGACTTCTCCTTCACTCCTCATGTCCAGTCGATCACCAAATCCTGCCGCTTTCATCTCAAAAACATAGCTCGCATCCTCCCCTATTTAACACCAGACGTGACTAAAATGCTGGTCCATGCCGTTGTTCTTTCTCGCCTTGACTACTGCAATCCCTTTCTCAGTGTCTTACATGTTCCCAGATTGCACCACTGCAATCTATAATGAATACTCCGGCAAGGCTCATTTTCCTGTCTGCCCACACCTCCCACACCTTCTCCCCCTCCCCTCCTCCCTCCCCCCCCCGTCAGTCCCTACATTGGCTTCCAATTACATATAGGGCTCAATTTAGGATTCTGGTGCTTACTTACAAGTCTCTACATAATGCTGCTCCAACCTAGCTATCCTCTCTAATACGTTAAGGTCCCTGCGCTCTGCCAAAGACCTATGTCTATCCTCTGTCCGTACTCCCACCTCTGATGCTCGCCTCCGAGACTTATCCAGGGCTGCACCTTTTCTGTGGAACTCTCTTCCCTTCTCCGTTACATTTTCACCCAGGCTCCACTCACAGGAAAGCATATAATTTAAACTGTTAACAGGTTTTCATTCCCCCCCCATGACTCCTCTATTGCAACTGTCATAAATAACCTAAGTTCTCAGTGAATACTTTTCTAGCAACCTATTTAATTACCCCTACTTATACCTTTTGTGTCACTATACCCCATTCCCTCTAGCATGTAAGCTCATTGAGTAGGGCCCTCAACCCCTCTGTTTCTGTGCGTCCATTTGTCTGGTTACAATTACGTGTCTGTTAGTCCACCCATTGTACAGCGCTATGGAATTTGCTGGCGCTATATAAATAATACAATAATAAAATAATAATCATGGTCAGCATGAAGTTTTTCAGCAATTTGAGCTTCAGTAGCTCTTCACCACTTTTGGTAGGTACTAATCACTGCATACACCCTGTAAGTCGTTTTGGAGATACTCTGACCCAGTCGTTTACCCATCACTATTTGGAACTTGTCTAAGTCACTCATCTTTTCGTTGCCCATTTTTCCTGCTTCCAACACATGAAATTCAATAACTGATGGTTCACTTGCTTCCTAATATATCCCTCCTCTTGACAGGTACCATTGTAACGATAGAATCAGTGTTACTCACTTCACCTGTCAGTGGTTTTAATGTTGTGGCTGATCAGTGTATATCACAGGAAAGGTACTATCATTCACATATTTTGTGAATCCCTTTAATTAGAGAATACTACCTAGATACAGGAAATTAAATTAAATGCAGAAAAGTGTTATACGGTATTATGTGAAAGACTTGTTTTTAGTTGGAGAAAATCAATTTGTGTTATAGAATAAACATCTATCAAATGAAAAACTAAACATTTTTTCCCCTTCCCCCAAACTATATTGTATATTTCTTTAGATTCAATAAAAATAATTTTTCAATGTGGATTTATTTCGTGATTATTTCGAAGCATAAGCGGGAATCAATATCTCTAAAAATTCACATTACTGTAAAAAATGTATCACATCAATCATTTTCACCCTTCACTGTACTTCTAACTTAATGAAACCAGCAAAGGATTTCAATTCAATTGAAGCAATGCCAAGCTTTGCCAAATTTCAAAACATTTGCATTTTTTTCTTTATAGAAAATATTGTCTTATCAAATAATGTGGACTTTATATTAGATTGGGACGGAATAGCAAACACAGGCCATTCCCTCTGGGCTTTCTCCATGTATGTGCACAGGATTGAAAAGCAAGCTTTACGTCTGTACGTGAATATGAAACTTAAATAACGTATAGTCCTATCTGAAACAATTTCATTTTGAATCGTATGTTATATACGTAAAAGTTTAATAGAAAGAAATTTCATTTAACCCCTTAAGGACACATGACATGTGTGACATGTCATGATTCCCTTTTATTCCAGAAGTTTGGTCCTTAAGGGGTTAAGCAGACTTACGTATAAGGAAAGGTGAAATTATCCTTCTTTTATTGGCACCAAGAGAGCTATTATGAGTTTGGATTGAAGTAATTGTTTTGCACTAATGAGCTATAATTTAATTGCATTACCTATATTTAGCATGCAGCTGCAGCTCTTAAAAAGAGGTGGCTGCTTTATACGTCTTTTTTGAAAGTGCTTGAAATTCATTTAAATAGGAAACCTTTAGATACCGATGAAGAACTTTAGAATTACACATTTTCTTTTGAAATGAAGACTGAATAAAACTATAATAGATAAAAACGCATAGCAAGGTTTGTACAAGGGACTAAAATGCAAAATAATTTATTTAATGTCCTTAAATAAATGAAATAAATTAGTAACACGAGATTGTGGCCTGCCTTTAAATGTACAAATCATGTAATTTAGATGAAGTCCTCTTGGTAATATAACCTAATTGAGCCCCCAAAGCTATTATTCCATAAGGTCTTAATGGCTAAACCTGTAATGTTTGTGAATTTAATTTCCCATGTTGCTTAGCCCGACTGAAGGCTGATTGTACGTTGTTCACAAATGTCTATTGATTCAATAGATTCAGAATATATTGAAAAAAAAAAGTGAATCGACAAAGATCTTCCAATGGTCAAACTAAAAAATAGTTTATCAGGCCTCAGACAACAAGGAAGCGAACATGTCAGCATACATACAAACATAGAATGTGACGGCAGATAAGAACCATTCGGCCCATCTAGTCTGCCCAATTTTCTAAATACTTTCATTAGTCCCTAGTCTTATCTTATAGTTAGGATAGCCTTATGCCTATCCCACACATGATTAAAGTCCCTCACTGTGTTAACCTCTTCCACTTCAGCTGGAAGGCTATTCTATGCATCCACTACCCTCTCAGTAAAGTAATACTTCCTGATATTATTTTTAAACCTTTGTCCCTCTAATTTAAGACTATGTCCTCTTGTTGTGGTAGTTTTTCTTCTTTTAAATATAGTCTCCTCCTTTACTGTGTTGATTCCCTTTATATATTTAAATGTTTCTATCATATCCCCCCTGTCTTGTCTTTCCTCCAAGCTATACATTTTTTTTCCATTAAATGTATATTGTATATTTAATGTATATTTTTAATAAAGCAAACATTTATTTTACTTACAGATGATATAGAAGTTAAATACAAAATGAACAGTTACAGTTTGTAAGTGTTCGCAATATGAAAAGAAAAAAAAAGCTTTGAAATTTTGGGGGTCACGTTTGCAAAGCAACAGAACCCTTGAACTTGGCAGCATCAACAACCAAATGAAAAATGATGGCAGGAATTCTCTACAAAATACAACACTATAACTTTGTGCCTACCAGAAGGACACTCCAAAGGGTGTAAAAAATAAAAAGCTGATCCAAATGCTGATGTACAGCACTTTTATAAGTATCTGTCTTTATGCATACTTAGCTATTAAACAGGTTTACTCTATGGGAGGTTTAATTTTGCAATTTCTTCAAGATGTATACTGCACTGTATGACTTTATAATCTTATGACTAGTATTGAGAAATTCTCATCAGATTCCTTTGCCAGAGCATTTCACACGTTCTTGTATCAAAAAAAGACATGCATGACAAAATAAAAAAATAAAATGGTATAATTTTAAAGAGCGTTTCGACCTGTAATATTACAAGCTTAGTGTGATGTTTTTGTAATGAGGATTGTTTTAATGTAATTTACAATTTTATTTGATATGTGTGTCATCTCAACACTAACAGAATGTCTGGTAATATTAGAAAACATGAAATAATAAGGCAACTCTAAATGTATTTTCTAGGGAAATATTTCCCATTGTCAACTCCTTTTTATTTTGTTTGGAACTTAAAAAACAAAACTGCTTTCTGTGTCAAAGCTTAAAAGCTTTAAAAAGCAAGATGAACACTTTTATGGCTTCAATGGTTTATTATAGACATCACTTGTGAGTTATGGCAATAAGATGATTACTGCAGAATTTGTTCTCTACAATGCTCTACGTCAATGCTTTTTTACATTTTTTTATTTGTAACAGAGAATTCAACATCCCATCATTTGTGAGAGTACTTTTCACAGTTTATGTGTAATGCTTAAATGTGTTGGCAGTAGAATTAGAATTTATCTGATCAAGCACTGAAACCGAATTGAAAGGAATATTTATTGCAGTCACATGGTGCCGTATGCATCAAGAACCCTTTATTGTTAGGTAAATTGAAGGTTGTGATACTTATTATTATTATTATTTTTATTATTTTATTATTTATATAGCACCATATATACTTATAAAGATTACTGTCTTAAAGGATCACTTGGGCCATCTTACTGAAGTTCTTATGGTGCATAGACCCTGAGCCTGTAGCCTATCTTTTTAACCCCTTAATGACCTAGGACGGTTAAGGACCGTCATCGGCATTTTAGCATTGCCGACTGGTGACGGTCCTGAACCGTCCTAACGGTGCAATGTACTTACCCGATCGCCGTCGTTCCCCCGGCGGCGATCGGCGGTGCTGCCGGTGTGGGTAGACTGCCTGCAGCCCAGACAGTCTCCCCATGGCGGATTAGGACCCCTGGGGCCATGTGATCGCTCAACAGAGCGATCACATGGTCACAATAGGTGTCCTAGTGTCTGCCTGCAGGGGGACTGCCTGTGCTGACAGGCAGTCTCTCTGCTAGTGTAAAATAAAAAAAAAATTCAAGTTAATGTTAATAAAAATATATAATAATTATATATGTGTATATATATATATATATATATATATATATATATAAATATATGATATATAGACATATATATGTCTATATATCATAAATATAATGTCATACTAAGTGTATTTTTATATTAATATATACATATATACAATACACAATAATTTATATACATATATTAATATAAAAATACACACGTATATATATAATATATATAATAACTATGTATATTGTATATATATATTATTATAAAATACAAATAATAAGTAAATTAAATTAAATAAAACATTTTTAAAATAATAATAAAAATGTAAAAAAATTATATATTTATATGAAATTTTATTCTAACTGTATTTTGATATTAAAATATTTATATTTATATCAAAATACACTTAGAATGAAATTGTATATATATCTAAGTATATATAAACAAATAAAAATAATACGAAATATACATATGTCCATATACAAAATTACATAAATAATTATATAAATATACAAGTAGACTTCAAATATATAAATATGTATATATATTTAAATTCTATGTGCGTATTTATGTAATATTTTTACATAATTAAGTAATTTTATTAATTGCAGTTTGAGGGACCTGCCTGCCAACCCAGGCCAAAAGTCCAGAGAATTTAATTTGCTAGCACTGTATTTTACCCTGTAACTTTCCATGACACCCTAAAACCTGTACATGGGGGGTACCGTTTTACTCGGGAGACTTCGCTGAACACAAATATTTGTGATTCAAAACAGTAAAACATATCACAGCGATGATATTGTCAGTGAAAGAGACTTTTTTCGCATTTTTCACACACAAACAGCACTTTTACTGATGATATAATTGTTGTGATACGTTCTCCTGTTTTGAAACACTAATATTTGTGTTCAGCAAAGTATCCCGAGTATAACAATACCCCCCATGTACAGATTGTATAGCATTTTTGAAAGTTACAGGGTCAAATATATGGGTCAAATATTTTTACATTAAAATGGCCAGGTTGGTTACGTTGCCTTTGAGAGCGTATGGTAGCCCAGGAATGAGAATTACCCCCATGATGGCATACCATTTGCAAAAGACGACAACCCAAGGTATTGCAAATGGGGTATGTCCAGTCTTTTTTAGTAGCCACTTAGTCACAAACACTGGCCAAAATTAGCGTTCAATTTAGATTTTTACTTTTTTCACACACAAACAAATATGAACGCTTAATTTGGCCAGTGTTAGCGACTAGGTGGCTACTAAAAAAGACTGGACATACCCCATATTGAATACCCTGGGTTGTCTACTTTAAAAAAAATATGTACATGTGGGGTGTTATTCAGAGATTTATGACAGATAATAGTGTTACAATGTCACTATTGATAAATTTGAAAAAATTTATGTTTTGAAACCGCAATATCCTACTTGTACCTATAGCCCTATAACTTGCAAAAAAAGCAAAAAAGCATGTAAACACTGGGTATTTTAAAACTCAGGACAAAATTTTGAATCTATTTAGCAGTTTTTTTTTATTCGCTTTTGTAGATGAGTAAAAGATTTTTCAAGTAAAAGTAAAAAAAATGTATTTTTTTCAATTTTTCATCATATTTTTTTATTTTTTTTTAAATTAAATTGCATGAGCTTATATAAATAATGGTATGTAAAGAAAGCCTTTTTTGTCCTGAAAAAAACAATATATAATTTGTATAGAAACAGTAAATGAGAGAGCAGAAAATTACAGCTAAACACAAACACCACAAAAGTGTAAAAAGAGGCCTGGTCGCAAATGTACAACATCGCAAAAACAGTCCAGTCCTTTGTTTCATTTCAAAGGTAAATATATAGGGCCACCTCCCTGAGCTGTCAATCAGCTAAGTGAAATACTCTATTCCGGTGTGACAATATCAGTTTAATAGAACTTTTTGCGTCTGATGTCAGTACACATATCTCTTAAGCAGCTAATCCCAAATGCCTTGAACAGGCTGCCCATGAGTTACGCACCAAAAGGGTTGTTTACTAAAGTAATAATTCAAAGTAAGTTTTAAACTTAAGTCTCATATAGCAAAATTGAAAAAAGTCAGCTTTTAGTTGGACTACTTTGGTCTAAATTTTTACACTTTAAATTCACTTTGGATTCTTAACCTGTCAGTGTCATATTACCTGCAACCTGGCTCAATTTAACACTCTGATTATGAAAAAAAAACCATAAATCCGTTCTCTTATTTTACCTTTGCTCTGTGGTAGATTCCTACAATTGATTCATTAGTTTTGTATGCATTCATACACATCATAATACTGTGAGTTTTTTGCTGTTGAGCTCTGTGATACATCCATATAGATTCATAGTGTTATGAATCTGTGCACTTTATTATAAATAGGGCTGGCACATTAAGGGACTTCAAAATTTTACTTTGGCACAGCACTACCACAAGGTTCCCTACTCCTGGCCTAGATTATAACAGACTATAAGAAACAAATCTCAGAGATACTGTACTACCCTTCCAATGGAAGCCAGTTCCAGATTCCACTACGCAAATTCTGAACACATTTCAACATCCTGTACATATAACAGATGGTAACGTAAGCACTCTTAGCACTGAGCATATTGTTATGTTTGTTCTTATAAATTATTGCCTTATGTTGAAAATAAAGAAAAAAGTAACTTATCATTATTATCATCTACCAAAAGCTAGATTTCTATTTTAGCTCATCATATATCAAAATACATTATATTACACAGCACAGCACAGAAAAACCACACTCTCTGGAATATATACTGCCAATTAAACGAAAAGAATTTCTGGCTACTGCTATTCTTGTCCTTGCATCGAAAGACGTTAGCAGCCCCTTCAAAAACATAGGGTCATAAGTATTCAGCTAGCAGTAAGTCTGTAGTAAATTAGAGCATAATAAGATCTTATCATTCTCGAGTCTAGATTCAATTTTGTATGTGTTAACGGAACACAGGCTGCATAATAAGTATATCTTGAACCCCAAATTGGCGTATAGATCACTGTGCACCAATTAGTCCTGCTATACTCTGTGGGAATCTTGATAAACAGTTCTTGATGGGTCTCCATTGATCTTTGAGAAAATGAATTTCGGAAATGTGCAACTGGCCAAATAACCTTTAATGAGCAAACGACACCCGAGCTAATAATGATATTGGTGGAAAATAATACATAGTTTATTTATATGCTAGAAATTGTAAGTAGATAGATTGCTTACTTCTAGTGGAAATAGCCTTTCATAGCAAATTCTGCATATCTCCAGGTTTCTTTGTAAATATCCCTTGTTTATTGGCATTTTCGGTCATTGAAGATGGACAAATATATATCAGGATAGATATGAAAATAAAACGTAAACGCAGCAACGCTTGTTAGAGATGAATGACACTACGTCAATTCTATCAAATTTCATGCATTACAGGAAAAGCACATTAAAGACTAATTTACACTGCAAATTCCAACTACAACTGAGAACAAAAAAGAAACTCGATATCACTTAGAAAAAAAAACATTCTATACGCTCAAGTAGAAATTAAATTCTCGGGGCTAGATATGACAGCATGTGCCAGGAAAAACCAACCTAATAGATCATTAATTAACTTATACAGTGTTGCAAATGGTAGCTTGAATAATTTAATACCGGAAGATCTGTTCTGGCTTTACAAACCAAATCTTTACGCAACTTGTCCTGTAATTGAATGGCAGATTAATGAAACCTAACACTGATCAGTAAATCGCAATCATAATGCGGTGTGCTGAAAAGGTAAATAGCTTCCCGTCTAACACTATTTATTTTGCTTCTGAAAATAGCTTTAAAATAATGCTGTACGTGTGTTGTCATCATAAGATAATAGACAGTTTCAACAAAATACCAGTTATCATAAGATAATAGACAGTCCAATGCCCAAATACTGCTGTAGATTTAGGCATAGGACAGACTACAGGAATAGCAAACAAAGAAATAAAAATCTTGCCATACACAATTTAAAATTTTTTAAGAAAATGCATGCATGCAGGTTTATTCTAAAATTGTATTTAGGATAGGTTTTGCTAATCCTGAAAATAAAAAACAGATTGCTTTTGAAGTAGGATTGTGTATTTTACCCATTTGGGATTAATTAGAAGAAATACCATTAGATGTATTATTATTTTTTTCTGGGACAAATGGTATGGAAACGTGATGGGATGTTGACTTTGTATAATTAACATTAAATTAGGTGAAGCATTGGATTGGCTGAGATCATCTTTAATGATGGTCCGAGCCAGGAGAGTAGTGGTGGCCAGTATGAGACAGGCATGTATTGGGGTTAAAGATTAGAAAAACTGATTTCATGGAAATGCGGGGGCCCAATGGCGTACATACCAGGGTCGCAGGGGTCGCGGCTGCGACCAGCCCGGTCCACCAGGGGGCCCAGTCGCCCCTGCGACCCGGTATGTACCCACAGGGCCAGCCTCTTCTCCTGGGGGGCCCAGGAGCCGGCCACTTCAGGACCCCCCAAGGCTGGCCCTGCTGACCTGGGCTGGCTGTCTGGGTGGCCGGTGTGAGGGAGCACTCTCCCCTGTGTGCTTCCTCTTCAGCTCCCTCGCGCACCGCACTGATACCAGAGCCGGAAGATGACATCATCTTCCGGCGCCGGCATCCCTATGCGGTGCGCGAGGGAGCTGAAGAGGAAGCACACAGGGGAGAGTGCTCCCTCGCGCACCGGCCACTTAGACAGCCAGCCTGCCCGCCCAGCAGCACCACTGGACCCCAGGGAATACCCCCAGCTCTCCAAAAGGTAAGGAGGTGTCAGGATACTGACAGGGATCCAATACGCAGAGTGCGGACAGAAGGAGGTACGTATACCGGACCTTAGAATGGCCGGACTAACGTATGGACAAAACAAGAATAGTCAAAAGGTAAGCCGAGGTCGAGGGAGCCGGAGGACAGGTAAGCGAGATACAAGCCGAGTCAAAGGAGAGGAGAGGACAACAGGACAAAGACAAGCAAGGGTCAAAACCAGAAACACAAGATAAAGAACGCGCTGAGTGACTAGCAAGCTAGAACCACGACAGGGCAATGAGCAGTAGTAAAGGTTTCCTTTAAATACCCTGTTACCTAAATAGAGACCACGCCCCAAAAAGGTCCGGAATAGCGGTTCCCGGCACTTCATGTAAATGCCGACGTCATGACGTCGACGCTAGCTGTCGCGTCATAAAAGGGGGAGGAGCTAGCGCGGCCGGCGCGAAAACGGCCGGAATATGCCGAAATGCTAGGGGCAGGGAGCCCCTAAACAGAGAGGATGTCTTCCCTGGATTCAGCACCAACAGGTACCCTGACAGGAGGCTGGGGGGATTAAATTTTAAAAAACAATGTGTGTGTGTGTTAGTGTGTGTTAGTGTGTGTTAGTGTGTGTGTGTGTGTTAGTGTGTGTGTGTGTGTGTGTTAGTATGTGTGTGTGTGTTAGTGTGTTAGCGTGTGTGTTTGTGTGTTTGTGTTTGTGTTAGTGTGTGTGTGTGTGTGTGTTCTATGTTTCTAGAAACATAGGAACATAGAATGTGACGGCAGATAAGAACCATTCGGCCCATCTAGTCTGCCCAAATTTCTAAATACTTTCATTACTCCCTAGTCTTATCTTATAGTTAGGATAGCCTTATGCCTATCCCACGCATGCTTAAACTCCTTTACTGTGTTAACCTCTACCACTTCAGCTGGAAGGCTATTCCATGCATCCACTACCCTCTCAGTAAAGTAATACTTCCTGATATTATTTTTAAACCTTTGTCCCTCTAATTTAAGACTATGTCCTCTTGTTGTGGTAGTTTTTCTTCTTTTAAATATAGTCTCCTCCTTTACTGTGTTGATTCCCTTTATATATTTAAATGTTTCTATCATATCCCCCCTGTCTCGTCTTTCCTCCAAGCTATACATGTTAAGATCCTTTAACCTTTCCTGGTAAGTTTTATCCCGCAATCCATGAACCAGTTTAGTAGCCCTTCTCTGAACCCTCTCTAAGGTATCAATATCCTTCTGAAGATACGGTCTCCAGTACTGTGTACAATACTCCAAGTGAGGTCTCACCAGTGTTCTGTACAATGGCATGAGCACTTCTCTCTTTCTACTGCTAATACCTCTCCTATACAACCAAGCATTCTGCTAGCATTTCCTGCTGCTCTATTACATTGTCTGCCTACCTTTAAGTCATCAGAAATAATCACCCCTAAATCCCTTTCCTCATATGTTGAGGTTAGGACTCTATCAAATATTCTGTACTCTGCCCTTGGGTTTTTACGTCCAAGATGCATTATCTTGCACTTATCCACATTAAATGTCAGTTGCCACAATTCTGACCATTTTTCTAGTTTACCTAAATCATTTGTCATTTGGCTTATCCCTCCTGGAACATCAACCCTGTTACATATCTTAGTATCATCAGCAAAAAGACATACCTTACCATCAAGACCTTCTGCAATATCACTAATAAAAATATTAAAGAGAATGGGTCCAAGTACAGATCCCTGAGGTACCCCACTAATGACAAGTCCAAGCTTCGAATATATTCCATTAACTGTTAGTGTGTGTTTGTGTTAGTGTTTGTGTGTGTATGTTAGTGTGTGTGTCAGTGAGTGTGTCTGTTATTGGGTGTGTGTCTGTTACTGAGTGTGTTTGATGTCTGTTAGTGAGTGCGTGTTTGTCAGTGAAAGTGTATGTTTTGTAAGTGAGTGTTTATGTCTGTCACTGAGTGTGTCTCTCTCAGTAAATGTGTGTGTCTGTTAGCTAGTGTGTATGCGTCTGTTCGTGAGAGTGTGTGTGTCTTCAGCATTTACCTTTCTCCAGCGTCGGACTCCCTTGGCGCTGGGGATCCCTCCGCCTCTCAGCTCCAAATGCACATGCGCGGCAAGAGGCACACGCATTTAAAAAGGCCGATAGGAAAGCATTAATCAATGCTTTCCTATGGACGTTCAATGTCTTCTCACTGTGATTTTCACAGTGAGAATCGCGGAATCTCCTCTAGCGGCTGTCAATGAGACAGCCACCAGAGGCTGGATTAACCCTCAGTGAAACATAGCCGTTTCTCTGAAACTGCTATGTTTTCAGCTGCAGGGTTAAAACTAGAGGGACCTGGCACCCAGACCACTTCATTGAGCTGATGTGATCTGGGTGTCTGTAGTGGTCCTTTAAGTGTGTGTGCATACCGTGGTCGCGGGGTCGCAGCGACCAGGTGCCCGCTGCCATGTGTTGCGGCCCCGACCTGCGCCAAGTAAGCGCGGGGGGGGCCCACGGATCAATTTTCGCACCGGGGCCCCATGGGTCATGTGTACGCCACTGCGGGGGCCCTTTTTCTAAACAGTTAGGAAAACACTCTAACTTGAGGAAACAAATGGCACAATGGAAAATTCACTATAGCTGAATCACTTCTGCTGATAAAAAAAAAAAAAAAGCCTTTCCAGGGTGGTCGAATTTCCACCATATGGCAGTTTAACTTGCCAGAATATTTCATTAACAAAGAAAGATTCAGGAAAACAAATCAGTTCAACAAAAAGGTGCGAAAATGGGCCAATTAGTATGCTGCAAAATATATATATAATTAGGGATCGACCGATTATCTGATTTACCGATTTTATCGGACGATATTCAGGATTTTCTAAATTATCAGCATATGATCTTGCCGATAATGCCGATAATGAGTTCAGCGCGCGTGCCCCCAATCTTTCTCCAAGTCTTGCGGCTCCACGCGACAAAAAGCTGAAGACTCGGGCCTGAAGTTGTGCTGTCTGGAGGAGTGGCTACCGTGCGCTGTCTATTCTGCTCTACTCTTGTGTGCCAATTGGACCTTGCTTGGTTTCGATTGCCAATCTTTTTCTTCTGGTCTACTAAAAAGGTAATTTTCTTTTCTTTACACCAATAAGCATAGTATTAGTTACTCAGTCAGTGAGGGGGGGAGGGGTGGTGGTGGATGACACATGGCACTAACTACTATAGCACAATAAAGCTCTGGGTGGTTATATATTATTATATTATATATATTTTGGCACTATCTTATATGATTATAAAGCCCTTGGTAGTCAGTGAGGAGGAGGGGGTGGTGGTGGTGGATATTGGCATTTGGCACTATATTATAAATGTGAATTATAAATTAATAAAGCCCTTGGTAGTCAGTGGGGGGGGGAAGGGTGGTGGTGGATATTGGCATTTGGCAGTGGCACTATATTATAAATGATAATAAAGAAAGCAACCCTTGGTAGTCAGTGAGGGGGAAGGGGGCTGGTGGTCGTTGATATGGCACATGGTCCTATATGATAATAAAGCTCTGGGTATATTGTTGGCATTATATTTATATTATAAATGATAATAAAGCCCTTGGTACTTGGTAGTAAATTGGCATTGTAAAAATTATAATAAAGCACTGGGAGTGGGTAGCATACTAAAATGCTCCCATGCCAAATACTGTGCAAATTATTAAGTATTACATTCAGAAGGAATTCGTCAACACTTTATCATCAATATGGCATTTAATTTGTGCAAGTATTGAAACGTCCAGTCCTGATTTAGATCAGTTCTAATTTAAGCTTGGATAAAATACTACTACTTCTTATTTTAATACTTATTTCACAGCACGCCTGCCTTATTCTGTGTCCAGCCGCCAATGAGGGGCTCAGTTGTGCAACATAAGTTCACGGTTCACCCCTCTCTCCCTGCTGTGAGCTGAGGAGGAACACAACTAGAACATAGAAGAAGCACCAAACCAGAGGCAGAAGGTTACCTTCACAGCACGCCTTCTTCCACGTCCATCCACCAGCCAAAGAGGCTTTATGTCGTACAACCTCATGTCGTCATCATCATCATCACCCCTCCCTGCTATGAGCAGAGCGCCAGAAGCATGCGGAGCACAGCTCAAGGTAGATGAGAAAGTGAGTTTGGGGACAACTGACTAGTGCTAGTAAAACATATAATAAATAATATTGAAATTATTTCAGCAAAAATATTTCCTTTACACGCAGACAGCATTATTATTAATTAATATTATTATTAATAATAATGCTGTCTGTGTCTAGTGGAAATATTTTTGCTGGAAATCATTTCAATATATGTAGTCTAGTCTACCCCTCTGCTGTGCTTAGTAAATTTAATACCACATTTAATTTTGAAATCACCCCATAATATTAAATGCAATAAAATCACTCTCACCAAAGATACTATTATAGCATTTGGTTCAGTGATTTTCTTAATGCAATTAATATAAAGTAGTAATAAAGTCAACACAAGCTTTTAGTGTTATATATAATTATTTTACTCCCCCGTCGTCCACATATTTCTTAGCTAAGAATGATTATAGGTGCTGTTAGCTTTGTGAAATGTAAACAGTCACTGTATTGTTTGTGTGCGCACTGTTCCTTAATCTGTACTGCTCGTATAAGTAAAAGGCTTATTGCACTAGTAGTCATACAATCTAGGCTAGGATGAATCATCTCATCTCAATGATCTCATCCCAGTATGTACTGGCCGGGTAGCATGACAGGAGTATGACTGCTGACAGCATTTACACTGCCATCAGCATCAGTAACAGCACTGTACATGCTGGTATCTCATATTCATATTAATATTGACATTGGGGGTTTTTTTTTACAACCACAACTTACTCTAAACCTCACTGTAGCCTGTAACCCTCTTCTTTCAATGCAGATGGATGCACAAAGAAAAAGCAAAAGTATAGTTTGAGACTATTTTGGTCAACTCTCCCCAGGACAGGCAATGTGCCACACATGCAAAACAAATGTGAGCATGGGATCTGCAACTGCAAAAACAAAGAATACTTCAAATCTTTGGACCCATCTAAGAATTCATCATGTTGAATTATTTATTGAAGCACAGAAAACAAAAGAAAGGGAATCATATGAAACACCAACGTTATTCCAGCCAAAAATAAAAGAGCTTTTTCAGAAACACACAAAGTGGCAAAAGTCCGATGAAAGATCCCAACTTCTGGACAAAGTAATCACAGAGATGATGGTTACGGAAAACCAGCCATTTACAATGGTGTCTGACTCTGGCTTTAAGCGCTTGATGTCCATAGTTGCAGTTAGTGTTGAATACAAAGGTGATGCAAGGATTCCACACTGGCGAGTACATTAACAAAATGTTTCTAGGCATGCTTAATGACTGGGGGATAAGCAAAGATCGAGTGCTGCTTGTGCACAGAGAAAGAGGAGCAAACATGGTGAAAGGAATGAGGCTTGCTGAAGTGTCAGATCTCAGCTGCATGGCACACACCCTGCTACTTGTCGTAAATGATGGTCTGCCAAAGCAGAAAGCTGTGATTGACATAATTGCCATGCTAAAGAAGTATGCAGGCCATTTTCACCATTCACTCATTGCCAAGCACCGAGTGAGGTGCATTCAGACCTTGGGTTGTCCAAAAACAGCCTGATTCAAGCTGTTTCAACGTGATGGAACAAAGAATGCTGGAACAGAAGCAAGCTCTTAGCATCTATTCTGGTGAACATGGAGGATATTCTTGCCCTAATGCTGATCAGTGGGAGATTGCAGCAAATCTCATTCAGACCCTCCTCCCAATAGATGAAGTGACCCTAGATGTGAGTCATAACGACTCAAGTGTGTCATCCATCATTCCATGTGTGAGAGTGCTGAAGATGCTTCTTCAAGAGAATAAAGGGCCCACTACATGTGGCATTAAAACACTCAGGGAGGTCATGAAGGAATTGTTTTTTGAAGCATGAAGAGAATATAAACATAGTGTTGGAATGTCTTTTAAATCCTCGATTCAAACATCATGCTTTCTCTTCTGATAATGTATTAGCCAAGGCAAAAGAATGGCTAACAGAAGATTTGCAAAAAGAGGTGCAGGTTCTAGAAAGGTCACATCTGGAAGAGCCTGATGCTACTAGTCTGGAAGAGCATGCTACTAGTAGTACTAGTCTGGAAGAGCAGGATGATGATGCTACAGAAACATACAAATTTCCCAAAAGAAAACATATGGAAAAAAGGCTTAAACGTCCAAATTGATGACATGTTCAGCGTTTTATTAGGGACTCTTGAAGAGGATTCTATAACTTTACCAAAAGTCAGCCTTGATGATGAGCTTTGTCTTTATTTGAAAGAACCAGTGATCAAGAGAAAGGGCAATCCACTTGAGTGGTGGTAAGAAAATTAGACACGCTTTAAAACCCTTGCTTCTTATGCCAGAAGATACCTTTGCTCTCTACCCTCCTCTGTACCTAGTGAGCGTGTTTTCAGTGAAGTGTCAGCAATCTATGAAAGAAACAGAAGCCGTTTAATAGGAGAACATGCAGAAATGTTGTGCTTTCTGCACTACATTGTACCCCTTAACTGGAAATATTGAAGAAATTCTAAAGTTTTAGATTAGTTTAGCATAGTTTTCATAAAAATTGTATTTAATGTCTTAACTCACTTTCTTGTAACCTTGAAGCTGGATAGTAGGTTAACATGGTTTGGCATTCGCCGACTGGTTGCTCCAGGAACTGGTCCTGTGTCTGTGTAATGTAGTATACCCTACCCTGTGCCCACTACCAGTTCCTCTGCTACCCGAGACTAATACCTGTATGATGACTATAATTGTATTGTTAGATACAAAGTAAATGAGTAGGTAACTAAAAGGTAGCAAAGTTGATATAAGATCAATAATCAATAATCAATTCCTAAAAGTAATAAATGGGCTGCTTCACAACACAAAGACGAGCGGTACTAGTTATTGAGATAAATCAAACATATGTGTGGGTGAGCGCTCCAAAGAAACTCAAACATATATATTCCAGCAGTAAAAGAGATACAAAAGATCTCAACAAAGGATCATCTGAACAATTATCGATCAATAGCATCCGTTAATGTCTGATGATAAAAACTGAAAAAACCCCAGCAGATATGTCAGACGTAATCAAGCAGAGTAAATGACGTAACCTCTGAATATCCACAAACTAAAGTGTCAGAGGTATATCACCCCAGCACGTGACACTAACGGATTCAGTAATCCCTAAGGATAAGAGATCATCACCAAACTATTACATCAATACTACTTATGCAAAAAATGAAATCAAACACAATATATAAAATTGCAATCTCTGAGGACAATGTAAAAATGTCTCCAGTGAGGGGCCCCCTTCACTGGAGATGTATCAGATCAGTAACAAAAAAATTAATAGTGGATAAAAAATAAATTCAATGTTAAGTAAAAAAAATATATATTGATGTTATGAAGATGGGAAGAGATTCTGCCAAAAAAAGCTTAAGATGTATGCATGCTAAAAACTACCAGGTAGATAGGACATGGAGCTCTTAAACCACTCCGGCTATCGTGGCTCTGCTAAGGGTGTACTGGGGCTAAACTCCAAGCCTGAAAAAGCTCTAGGGAAATCCCAGTGTAACTTACCCTGTTTGCCGCGCCAGAAGCCGGGTAGGGGAGAACGCCGGTCCACACCTGATGTAGAAAAACTTGTATGATTTCCGGCTGCAAGCGTAAGCCAAAATGTCGTGATCTGGGTCTCAATAGATGCTGGAACTTTGAGTGTAAACGATCAGGGATGTTCAGTCTACGCGTTTCGTCCTACTTGAAGACTTTCTCAAGACTGTGATCTTTCAAGAAAGTACTCTGAATATATACGGATATTCAGAGCTAATTGAAAAATATAAATGACGTCATTTTTCGGCACGTCAGCCGGCATTAAAGTGACAGAACAAAAAAATTCAATCATCATAATGAAACACAGATATAAAGATATTAAAACTTGTTCCACAACCCTAAACTGTATCTCAGATTGATATTCACATAACACACCAAATGTATATTAAATATATGTAAAATATTTCTTAGTGAAATTTGTACACTAAAATCAAATTCTAACATGAAGCACAGATAACGGATGTTATTTATAATCAGCCATACATCAGTGATAGAAGTAATATAATGAGCCTTCACCAGTAGTCTAAAATAGGTAAACATTGTGTCTACTTTCATGTAGACTTAGAACCTAAATAACAACTGGTGATCCAGTATGGGCACCCTGTATAATAAAAGAAGGGGTCTATCAACATTCTAAAAAGTGCTACTGGATCAAACAAGGTGCGTTAAACTGATCAAATTTGGAGGTACAACAGATATTGAATGATACAGTATGTCTCAGTGCAAAAAAGAATAATTTGAATAATACGGGAAATTGATAAAGTTAGAACACAAAAAGAGATGAAGAATTATGTATTATATTATGTAATTTGTTCTATCTCCTCATTTAATCCATATGGAGTAAGACTGTTGAGTTTGAAGATCCAATTAGTTTGAGCTATAATCAAGGCTTTTTTCCTATTTACAGTAAAAGTATTGTCGGGGATAAGTTGTATCCCCGTCACTGAAATATATTTTGGGTTACTGCAATGAACAGCCTGGAAATGTCTGGCTACCGGTGATTTTTTGTCATTATGGAGAATTGCCAGTCTATGTTCCCTAAACCTCATTTTCAATGTTCTACTTGTCTGTCCTTCATAGAGTAAGCCACAGGAGCAGGTGAGTACATAGACAACATAGGATGAATTGCAGGTAATCTTCAAAAATATAGAGTATTTTGATCACTAGAAGAGGATCCAAATTCAGATATCCCATGGCGCCTGTATTGACAGGTAAGGCAACGATTAGCACCACATCTAAAATTTCCTGTAGTTTGTTAGGGGAGATGATTGGAACTTTCAATAGGCACTAATTTAGAAGGAGAAGAAAAAAGGCTGCGCACACAGATAAAATTGGAAAAAATAAAAAAGTTATTTTTAAATAAAATAAAGTCCAATTAGAAAGAAGGTTTGTTTGAACATATTTTAAGTTTTAAATGTGATTCTGTTTCTGATTGGACGGACCAATTTTTGGCGCCAAATTCAAATGAGTTATGTTCCTATATAACACCTACAAGCCAGGTATCATCTGTTATTCCATTTGATAAAGTCTTAGACGAAACGCGTTATGGATATTTAATTATTGTGTTTGTAAATATATTAAAGTATTTTTGGTCATTTGTTTGTGCCAATAATCTTTTTTTTATAGACACATAATACTCTTTTTACCCTGGCTTTTTAATTATTATTTTTATTGGTTTTTAAAAAAAACCTGAATACCCCTGGAAGTTTCCTGCATTTAAAGAAATCCAAGGTGGGGATCAATCCACCCAAGCTGTCATCACGGAGCAGTTGGTCTGCTCTGGTTTTGTAAGTACATTCTTTTATTATTTTATCAATATTGCTATACAGTGAGCACTATTGGCTGTCTCTTTTATTTCGAGAAACTGGACACGTATCACAGAGAGGAACCCATCTATATCCCATAAGCGGGGATCAAACCGCCGTATGCGCTTTATTCCAGAGCTAGGACATTAGCTCTGATAAATGTGAGTTTTATATTATTATTTCTACACATCCATATTAGAACTCTACATACTACACTATTGGTTGTCCCCCTCTCTCTTTTTATCTTTCATATAAGTGGACCCACTACAAAGTAGAAGACGTCAACAGCAAAGACTATCTGTAAGGACAATAACATTGGACTTTTCCTTCTTTCTAATTGGACTTTATTTTATTTAAAAATAACTTTTTTATTTTTTCCAATTTTATCTGTGTGCGCAGCCTTTTTTCTTCTTTTTCTTATTTTATCCAAATTAAAGGGTTTGAGGGATCCCCTTTAAAAGGTTGCTGCCTATAAGTTATCTAGCGCTGTCTTTCTCTTTTTCCTTGTTACCATTTCTCCAATTTCCCTTTTGGGATAGCTGCTTTTTAACTTTTTACAATGTCTATCTTTGAATTCAGAAACAAATATACTATTGATGTAAATAATGTATTTAATACAGAGATAATTAATACTATACAAACAATTCCTCAATACTCCAACCAACAAGATCTCTTTATGAAATTAGAGAAAGCCCTATCCACAGAAATAAAGCTTAAATGGGAAATTGCCACTTTTAAAAAATATATAGATGAGCAAATTACCCCCCGTGGTTTAAGGCTTCTAAAATTACCCACTTCTGATCAAGATGATCTTGAGTTTATGGAGGAGTGGAACAATAAATTAGAGCTATGCACTTTTGGTTTAATGGAAACACTAATAGTCAAGAAAAGTAAAAAATTGTCTGTTCTAGACATCGAGATAAACGAACTTAGAGAACAACTTTTACCATTCACCGAAACTAAGGCTTATAAACAAAACTCCATACTTATTCAAAATAAAATTGAAAAGGTTGAAGTTGACACAAAACACCTAAAAATCAAAAAATACATTCGAGATAAAACCGACTACTCTAACAAACAAGTAAGAACTTACCATTACAAAAAAAAGTATACTTCAGAAAATTACTCCTCTAGACCTAATCACCAAAACTATGCGTATAAAAATGCTTATTCTTACAACAATATGTCACAACACCCACCCCAAAATTATCAGAACAACACTACACGGAGATCCTATCACCAATCCCCACTCACATTAAAAACTTTTCCCCATCAATCTCACGTTTCTTCCAAATTTCCATTTCAAGGTAACACCAATGCATACCAACTACCCTCACACAAACAAAGAAAATTTCCTCATCGAAATTATAATCCTGCACCCCGATCACCTAAATATCAAAATTCTTCTGGTTTCAACTTTTCACCAAAACCACAAAGACCCAGGTATACCAATGATCATAATACATATTCCAATTACTCTAAATCACCTACTATTCCAAATCACACTAATAGGTATCAATTACTATCAGTCGATTCAGACTTTGACAACGAGGATCATTTTTTAGAGATACGTACTCACCAACCAGCATTAGCCCAGACACCACACCCATCACGCTCCCAAAAAAGAATTTTAAGTTTAGAGGAAGACGAAGTGGAAGACGGCAACAAAAGAGAAAGACTAGAAAGACAATAATACCCTCTACCAACTCGTGCAATGGCATTTTTAATCTCTCTCAAAAAGTTTTAACAGCTGCACAACTGTCTGTTTTAAGTAAAGGTCTTAAATTTGCCCCTACCTCATCTTTTAATTCATTTCAAGCCTTTCTTGATGTAAACAAATTTGTTAGAAAGGCTACACTTAAAAGATTTTTTATAAGTAAAGATGACAAAGAACCAATTTTAACCACTTCACCCCCTTTACAAAACACAGATAAAAGTCAATTTTTAAATACACACCTTAGAGAAAAATCTAAGTTTTACCCATCTCATTTTAAATCAGCCCCTTTGATTTTATTTGAGAAACTTGTTCACAAAGATTTAGAAAAAATTAAATATAAGAAATATGATACTAATAATCTCACAAATGCCGAAAGACAGGCAATCAAAGAACTCCAAAATGATAAAAACATTGTTATTAAATCAGCCGACAAAGGAGGTGGAGTAGTCATCCAGTCTAGCAAAATGTACATTGATGAAGCTCACAGACAATTGAAAGATATTAAAATATACGAACAACTTGTATCTGACCCTACTAAAAATATACAAACTATTTTACTTAATTTTTTAAACAAAGGTCTTAATCTAAATATTTTAAACAAACATGAATTTAATTTTTTAAACAAAAAATTCCCGATTACTCCTGTCATCTACTTTCTCCCCAAAATTCATAAAAATGAGCAACACCCCCCAGGTAGACCTATTGTTTCTGGGATAGGTTCTCTCTTATGTAACCTTTCCCAATATATTGATACCCTTCTTCAGCCTTCGGTCAAACTCATGAAATCCTATCTAAAAGACTCTATGTCACTTTTAAAATTTTTAAATGATTTTACTTGGAAAAATAGTTTTATACTAGTCACATGCGACGTACAGTCTCTTTATACTATTATTCCTCATGACATTGGCTGTCAAGCTATAAAAGAAATTTTAATTCATGAAGCTAGGATTCCCGATATCCAAATAGATTTTATAATAGAAGGTATAAATATTATTTTAAAAAACAATTATTTCTGGTTTTTAGATTCATTTTACTTGCAAAAAAGGGGTAATGCTATGGGGACTAGGTTTGCCCCCAGTTATGCAAATTTGTTTATGGCTAACTGGGAATCTGAAGCCATCTGGGGAAATCACCAATGGCGGGCAAACCTAGTCTCTTATTTTCGATACATAGATGACCTCTTTTTTATTTGGGATGGACAAGAGAACCATCTTATTGATTTTATTAATCATTTAAATACCAATAATAGGGGCATTATTCTTACACACGAATTTAGTAAAGAATCCATAAATTTTTTAGATATTAATATTTTTATCAACAATGGACAAGTCCAAACAAAAACATTTTTTAAAAAAGTATGTGTAAATACGGCTATAGACAGATCCAGTTGCCATTATAAGCCCTGGCTTGAAAGTGCTCCAAAAAGCCAGTTTTTACGTCTCCGGAGAAATTGCTCAGAACTTACAGATTTTAATGAACAAGCGGATTTTTTAAAAAATAAATTCATGGAAAAAAAATATTCAGAATCAGAATTGAACACTACTATAAATACTGTCAAACAAAAGGAACGAAAAGAACTTTTAACATACAAAAACAAAGAAAACAATGAACCAATAGTACTCCCAGTTATTTTTAATTTTAATAATAAAAGTAAAGATGTTAAACGAATAATAAGAAAACACTGGCATATACTCAAACATGATGAGATACTTAGCTCTATTATACCTGTTCATCCAAATATTGTTTTTAGAGGAGCACCCAATTTTAAATCTATTTTAACTACTAATTTTACTAAAAAATCTCCTCCCAAAAATCTGTCTTTTTTTCCCCAGACAAAGGGTTTTTATAGATGTAAACAATGTATTGTATGCAAAACCACTGATCATTCTATTTCATCAAAAGTCTCAAGTTTTATGTCCAATCAGACAAAACAAGTGTACAATATTTATGATTTTATATGCTGCAACACGAAAAATGTTATTTATCTGCTTGAGTGCCCATGTGGCCTCCAATATGTGGGGATGACCACAAGGTGCTTAAAGATAAGGCTAAGCGAACATTGCAGAAATATTAAAAATGGATACTTAAATCATACAGTATCCAAACATTTTATTATGCACAATAAGGACCCACGCCTATTAAAATGCATTGGTATAAAAAAATGCTTTACCTCTTGGCGTGGAGGTGACATAAAAAAACTGCTTGGAAAAACCGAGATGGAATGGGTGTATAAACTTCAGACTCTTATACCCCATGGTCTTAATGCTGACTTTGATCTACACAATTTTTTATGACTTTTATGTTAAATAATATTTGTATTATTTATTGCTGTCTATAATATGAATGGCTTATATATTCTTTTTATGTATACAATCCCTTTTTATACATCTATTTTTATTGTATTAATGTTGCCAGTATTTTACAAATTAAGTTCTTATTCTATATACCTTTATTTTAATTTGCAATGGTGAAACTTCCATACTTCATTTTTTATTTATTTATTTTTAAAGATAACTACATTTCCCAGGTTGCACTTGGGCAAAAACCTCCATTTTGAGGAAGTAATGTATTAGTTATGTGCCCCCCTGCCTACCTGTTTTATTTATAACTTAAAATCTATGCTCTACAATGAAAATGCCTCCAAGGCACTAAATCTTTTTAGGTTATGTATGATTATCGTTTTTTTTTATTTCTGTATGCGGCCGCCGGTCGCGGCTAACTTTTAACTACATTTCCCATAAGGCATTGCGGCGAAAACTTCCGAAATGCGGAAGTGCCGTATGTCACGTGATTGTTTTAAAATGTTCTAAATTATACTTTCCAACCCTCGTTTTTGATTTCTAATCATTAGAAACAAGTTATATTACTATAAATTATATACTGACTAAGTTTTGAACATATTTTAAGTTTTAAATGTGATTCTGTTTCTGATTGGACGGACCAATTTTTGGCGCCAAATTCAAATGAGTTATGTTCCTATATAACACCTACAAGCCAGGTATCATCTGTTATTCCATTTGATAAAGTCTTAGACGAAACGCGTTATGGATATTTAATTATTGTGTTTGTAAATATATTAAAGTATTTTTTGGTCATTTGTTTGTGCCAATAATCTTTTTTTATAGACACATAATACTCTTTTTACCCTGGCTTTTTAATTATTATTTTTATTGGTTTTTAAAAAAAACCTGAAAACCCCTGGAAGTTTCCTGCATTTAAAGAAATCCAAGGTGGGGATCAATCCACCCAAGCTGTCATCACGGAGCAGTTGGTCTGCTCTGGTTTTGTAAGTACATTCTTTTATTATTTTATCAATATTGCTATACAGTGAGCACTATTGGCTGTCTCTTTTATTTCGAGAAACTGGACACGTATCACAGAGAGGAACCCATCTATATCCCATAAGCGGGGATCAAACCGCCGTATGCGCTTTATTCCAGAGCTAGGACATTAGCTCTGATAAATGTGAGTTTTATATTATTATTTCTACACATCCATATTAGAACTCTACATACTACACTATTGGTTGTCCCCCTCTCTCTTTTTATCTTTCATATAAGTGGACCCACTACAAAGTAGAAGACGTCAACAGCAAAGACTATCTGTAAGGACAATAACATTGGACTTTTCCTTCTTTCTAATTGGACTTTATTTTATTTAAAAATAACTTTTTTATTTTTTCCAATTTTATCTGTGTGCGCAGCCTTTTTTCTTCTTTTTCTTATTTTATCCAAATTAAAGGGTTTGAGGGATCCCCTTTAAAAGGTTGCTGCCTATAAGTTATCTAGCGCTGTCTTTCTCTTTTTCCTTGTTACTAATTTAGAAGGGGCCAAAATAATTTTAAGGTTCATATTTTTCCGAAATGTGACACTAGGTTCCATAGGAATACTGAAATTCAGCCAAGGATCAAGGCGAAGGATCGGCCAGTCTGTCTGTAAAATATGGATAATTTGGTCATATGCTTAATTGAAGGCTGAGGTAAAAATAGGACCCTTATCTAAGGAGACATCTTTAGTACTGATGGCGAACTTGTGAGGATTTTTCTTTGGTCTTGATGGGTGATTCATCAACAGGACTGTAATGGACTGATGGATGTCTGATGGTTGGGAGTGACTGCCGGGGGGAGAGACTTCCTGGGAAGAGTGATAAATAAGAGAGTTTCTGTCCAGATTTCTAGCTTTATTGTAGGCGTGAAGAATGGTATGTAGATCAAATTCCTTTTCTAAGAAGCGCTTGCACAAGTCAAAGGCCTCCTCCTCAAAGTCATGCAATAGAGTGCAGTTTCGGGTAGTCTGATAAATTGCCCAAAGGGTATATTGTTCACCCATATCCGATGGTGACCACTGGTTGATTGCAAGTATCCATTCACATCCACTTGTTTCTTAAACATCTTGGTAATAATAAGTCCAGTTTCTCCTCGGAGGATAAGATCCAACAATTCTATTTTGACTTTGTTCTTAGTACTAGTAAAGGACAGTCCCCATTGATTGGTATTCAGATCTGTAATAAAATTATCTATTTCATTGAAATCCCCCTTCCAGATAACAAGGATATCATCAATAAACCTTTTATAAAATACTAAGTTATCTCTCCATCTCGGATTATCTAAAACATGTTGATGTTCCCACAAGCCCATAAAAAGGTTGGCATACGCTGGAGCAAAACTTGCCCCCATTGCATTGCCTTTAGTCTGCAGGTAAAATTGTTCATTAAAACAAAAATAATTATGGGTTAAAATAAAAGAGACACTCATAAGTATGGCTTCAGCTTGGTTTCGAGGGAGTAGAGGATCAGAAAATAAAAAATATTCCAGTGCTTTAAGCCCTAGGTTATGGTCAATATTAGTATATAATGCTGTCACGTCAATCATGATCCAACAATAATGTTCTTCCCATTTGATTTCCTTGATCAATGATAGTACATGGCTCGTATCTTTAATGTAAGATGATAAATTAATAACACATATTTGAAGATGAGTATCAACCCATGTAGACAGCGGGGCAGTAAGCAAGTCAATAGAGTAAATAATTGGTCTGCCCGGTGGGTTGGTGATGGACTTGTGGATTTTAGGTAAGTAATACAAAATGGGTATATTACCATTAGTTGATAAAAGAAAATATTTTTCCTTTTTCTCAATGCATCCCCTTGTAAACATATTATCCACTAGTGCAGGGATAGGCAACCTTCGGCACTCCAGATGTTGTGGACTACATCCCCCATAATGCTCTTACACCCATAATGCTTGCTTGTAGTCCAAAACATCTGCAGTGCCGAAGGTTGCCTATGCCTGCACTAGTGTATGGAGTTCCTCTTTATAAGGGATAGTGGGGTTGAATGTGAGAGTTTTATAATACACCTCATCTCCTAAAATGTGATTGGCCTCTTTCAAATAATCCTCTCTGTTGAGGATAACAATGCCCCAACCCTTATCCGCTCCTTTGATGACAATATTACGATTTCTTTTTAATTCTTTTAGAGCTCTAGATTCTTCTTGGGTCAAATTATTGTAAGGCATGACTGACTTGTATTTGGAATTATTATGATGCTTCAATTTCTTAAGATCCTTCATGACCAGTTTATAAAATATAGGTATATAATTCCCTATGTCACTTATTGGATAGTATGTGGATTGTGGTTTCAAATTGGTCTTTATGTTTGCGTTCATGATTTCCATAGTGTCAATTTCAGTGTTTGATTCTGTTTGCTCATCAAGAAGAGACAAAAGATTTTCAAAAATAATTTTATCTTGAGGAATATTGAGGAAAGTCGGGCATTGATCTGCACTATTGGCTTCTTTGATATTAAAAGACCTTGTCAATGTAAGCTTTCTAATGAACTGATTCAGATCTTTAAATAGATCAATGATATTAGGAGATCTGGCCTAGCCAAAACTGAGACCTTTATTAAGACCTTCTATAATCGTATTGTATATGTCTACTCTCTAATCTCTTTTGTTTTATTATACAACATCATTTGGTTCAGTAATTTTTCATTTTTATTGCTGAAGTGCAAACCCAGGACAGGACCCATATAAGTTATGTTACCTTTACTCAGCAACAAAGGTTAAGTTACTCAACGTTTAACTTGTTTTAAATTTAATCTTCTTTATTACATGCATTAAACCATGTGTTTAAAACTTTTAATTGACACGAAGGCTAGGTAGCTAGGTAACATAACAAATTTAGCTTAATGAAGCTGTTTTGATGCCTTGCTTATATATACTGTAGTGTCCCTTTGATATCATGGCCTATGTCATTGCTGCTCATTTTACTAAGATTTAATCTAAGTATGAACTATGTGGTTATGTGCAATTGAACGTTGTTGTTGTTGTTGTTACCTTTTGACTGATATTTATTATTTATTAAAAAAAAAAAGTGGTCCAATTTGTTGTATTTGACCATATTTGCTGCAATCTGACTGGTATGTTTCTGTATTATTTATTTGTATTTACCAATGAAAAAGAAGGATTTACAAAAAAAAAGCTAAACTTTAACAATAAATATGTTCATTTAACGGCAGATTTGTGTAGAAATATTTTTTTTTTCCAAAATGTAAATGCACAGAATATTGGTCGGCTATTGGCTTGAAAGTTCACATATTATCGGTATCGGCTCTAAAAAATCAATATCAGTCGATCCCTATACATAATATAAATATTTTCCAGCCATTTGGTTTATTGATAGAGTAAAAAGAAAAGCAGTAAAAATATATATTTATTTATTATATATATTTATTCAGTTTTTACCCAACATTTCCCTTCTTACTTGATTTGTTATTAAAATCAATACTCATTAACTGTTCCTAGCCATAAATAATATTTTTCCCATCAGTCATCTCTTTTGACGTGATGAGCAGAATTCAGAATCACGAATGAAAACGAACATGCTCAGCCATTGCACGTATTGTTTGATTCATGATTCAGCTACATCTCAGCTAAAAACGAAGGAATTGGAACAATCATCTGAAAGGCCCAAATTTGATGAATTGGAGTTTGTAATGAAGTTAATCTACATGACTAATTCATGTTTTATTCACCACTATACAATTACAATGGACTAAAGTGTAAATTTTGCTTTTCAATGTACCACAATTTACTGTTTAATAACTAATCTCTTTAACAAAAGCAAATGTGTCAATAGGCATGCATCATAGAACATACATGGTATTTCCAACATGTTCTATTTAGTTCAATTAACTTCTGAAGTACTCAGTTGTTAACTAAAGTGAGAACTATCAAATTTAGGCCAAAATAACAAATTTGAAAAATGTAATTCAAGGTCAATTATTTTACCCGTTTGGCATTTTTTGCCCATGCAGTTAAAATTCACTTTAATCCTCATTTTAGTGAATAACCCAGAGAGTGTATAAGGATGAAATATGATGGGCTACAGCGTTTGCATTCTTTAAAGAAAATTAAATTTAAAAAGTCACTTGTGAAATGTTGGGCATTAGCTTGACCATTACTGGGTTATTCACTAAAGTAAGGATTCAAAGTGGATTTCAGTTTGGCTAACCTGGCCTTGAATTTTAAACTCACTTTGAAATCTCACCTTAGTAAATAACCCAAATATTAAAAAAATATAGTTTTCAGGTGTAAAATGACTGTTAAGAATAATTTATTCATGGTAAACTAGAAGAAAGGACCAAACTCAACCTAATGTTCCAGTGGCATCTTGCACGATAGACATTCTATCCTTGGCTCTAAACAGACCAAACCAAAATTTTTACTGACTCCCTTTAACAATGTACTCACTATATACTGCTATGGCTTTCTACAAGCGTTCTTGAGCTAACTTTTCCATTATAAAGTATAGATGTATCAGGTCTCTCAAGGATTAGATGAAACTACCAGCAGTCATGCTTGAAAGGTTGTACAGGCAGATAAAACATTCATTTTTAGCAATTTATAGAACAGGCAACGTTTAATAGCTTGTCTCATGGGATTATATCCACTCAGGAGCATCTCTAACAAGTTGAAGCCCATGTGTGTCATTAAAGGCAGAAAATGTCAATGAATTTATCAAACTGAGCCTGCCCACAAAGGCCGTTTAGGACCAAAACAGCAGGTAGTGTCATACTACACAGGCAGCCAGCTACCTGTAAAAATAGATGTACACTATATTTCAGGCTGATGAGTACAGGGTAGAAGTCCACATCTGAGTTATTTTAAATTATCAATAAAGAGAAGGCAAAACATAGCATAAGATTCTATAATCATTTTCCTACTGGTCACATCCAACACTATTAACAGTATGGTGCTTATTTAAAGAAGTGTAACGATTCTAACTCAAGTCATAGAATGTACTATACTGTGCTTATAGAAATACAATGGCAATGTATTTTGTAATAAAGATTCTATCTCAGGATCAAGGGAAATTCAACATGGACATCTTGCTCACTGTGCATAGAGCTATGATGGCTAAACTTGGCAGCACAGATTATTGGGAAATGCACTTCCCAAAAATCTACGGGGTGCCAAAGTTAGCCATGAGTGGCCCCACGTATCTAACTGATAAATATACACTCATTGGTGTAGATTAAATGTCTCCATTGTAATGAAATATGAAATGGCTCTCTTTGAAGAGTTTCCTTTGCATTGGAACAGGTTAGCTAAAGCATGTTAGTCATGTTCCTGAGTTGATAAAACGTCATAAGACACACTGCTAAAAGCTCTCTGCTCTCAGTTTCATGTTGTTTTGCTATGTCATAGAAATATAAAATTAATTATACAAATCTAGACAGATTACAGCACAGTACATTGCAATAAACAATGCTTTAAAACAGCGATCAAAATAAAAATCAGAGATAAACTGATAGAAGAACCCAGTGGTTCTGGAGTGGCCAAGGTGGCATCATTTTCCGTTTATTCAACAAAACTATTTTGTTCAATTTATTTTTAGTGTACTTTTTTAATGCATGTACCACAATATAGCCACAGGTTTTAAAAAAAATGCTGACGAGCACTGGATTAAAGTTTACTTTAATTTAATTAGATTTTATGATAGCAAATCTTATTAATGCTGAAGGATGTTTGCTGTGTCAAATACGTATTTACACATTCAGTAAAATAGTCCTTTCATAGCACTGGGAAAGAAGAGGTTAAGATATTTGCAAGGTAAATTGTTATCTTTCCCTGATAATCAATTTTTAATTAAATAAAACTAAATTACACCAGTTAATTTTTTCAGAGACAAGTGACATTATGGTACAGTCACTTCATATTGATAGTGGCAGTGAGTCCTAATAAACATTAACCCATAACCAGCCGGAATGCTTTATGTCATTAAGAGACGTGGGCCGCTGATCGCCGAGTAAAAAAAAGGGTTAAATGATGTCATTCTGTTCCTGAATGACAAAATGACCCAGCAAAGTGAAGAACGCTGTGAAAAACAAATGTAAGACATTGCGCAGATGCACAAATGATTATTTCATTATCTGATCAACGTTGAAGCGACAGATACAAATCGTTCCAATCATATAGTGATGAAAGAGTAATGAACAATGGATTCTTGAATGAGCGCAGGAAGAAAATAATGAATTGCAGTTTAAATGAAATCAGGAGTCAATGGAGTGGATCACAGACTGTCCTTCACATGCAAAATTTTACATTACCTTAACTGTGCGACTTGTAAAAATGTCCTTTACCATAAAAAAAAAAAAAAAGCTAAATTTAAGTTACATACATAACAGTCTAAATATAGAATTGCTTGTTTTTTTGTTAAACTTTAAAGTTGTTGGGAATGAATTTACGAGAATGTTTTCTTTTCACATTCGTACCTGTTAACCTTACAAGTCATTTGACTGTTATAAAAAATGTTTTTGGAAAAATAATAATAATAGTTGTTGCTTGTTTTAATGGAATATGAAGCCCATACTTGACAGTTCTCAACGTGAATGGACAAGTCATTGGGGGTCACATGTTTTTTTTTTCCTTTTTAAAATAACCTCATCGGTCAAATGATTCTTGGCATAAAATGCTATGCTAATTGTATGCTGCCGAGGATTGAGTGACAAGGGAGAGAAGGAGAACCCTCCTACAGGCACTGGCTATGCTCTCCATCAAAGTAATAGCAATAAACAGAAATGTTTTGGATGGTTTTTACTTATAGGTTATGGGTGGAGATTTTGTTGAGGTTTTTAGTAACAATATGGCTTTAAAAATAACAAATTTTGTAAAAGAAAACACATAGTCACATCAGCTTCTTTAAGCTTTTTTAATAATTACAATATCCCCCTCTCTTCTTTTATTGCAGAGCACAGACTGCTTACAGATTAAAATTTAAATTAAAAAAATCAGTCAATAGGCTGATATTTGTGTGGTAGTCTGTGTTTATGGTCGTTTATACAAAACACCCCTTCTGACTATAGACCTTGCACATGCTCAATCTACTCTTGGAACCTGAGTAAATTTCAAAATCAGGAAATAGTCCTGGACATCAGGAGGAATTGCCAGCAACACCACCTGGATCTAAACTAATGAGAGAAAACTTGGCAATTAAGATTGACTGATATTTGGAACCTTTAAAGCAACAATTGATAAATAAACTTTAGGGGTTAAATCTGTATATACAATAGGGATTAAGTAAAAATGTATTATGTTCATTTTTTAGAATGGTTTTGTGATGCTATTTCTAGATATATACACTGAACAAAATTATAAACGCAATACTTTTGTTTTTGCGTCCATTTTTCATGAGCTGAACTCAAAGATCTAAGACTTTGTCTATGTACACAAAAGGTCTATTTCTCTCAAATATTGTTCATACATCGGTCTAAATCTGTGTTAGTGAGCACTTCTCCTTTGCCGAGACAATCCATCCACCTCACAGGTGTGGCATATCAAGTTGCTGATTAGACAGCATGATTATTGCACAGGTGTGCCTCAGGCAATGTGCATCAAGACTCTCTGGTAGAAAAAAAAGAGTTAATTTTACAGTTCTGGCAGAGTATGTATTGAAGTCTGCAGTGAACACAGATCACAAGAGATTATGATGACACCAAAGGATTTTAGCTCCTTTCCTGTAGGTTATTACCATGAGTTTATCACTTCCTTTTTACATAAATACATTTGACATTACTGTATAAATGGAGCACAGTACAGCATCAAAGAAGATGAGGTATCCGACTAAACAAAATAGATAAGCCCTAGTAAAGCACAGAAAAAAAAGAATAAAAAAATCTAATCTATTTTATAATGCAAAATCTTTCTTCTGCAATTTTGCAAATAACACAGCTTTACTTAATGGTGGATATCTAAAGCAGTGAAAAGGTATAAACCTGTGAATGTCAAAATGACTGCAATAAAATGTGTTAAACTTAGATAGCATCTGAGATGGTCTACTTTTACATGATCTGTCTATCTATCTATCTACCTATCGATCTATCTATCTATCTATCTATCTATCTATCATCTATCTATCCAGCCACCTATCTATCTATCTATCTATCTACCTATCGATCTATCTATCTATCTATCTATCTATCATCTATCTATCCAGCCACCTATCTATCTATCTATCTATCTATCTAATAATCTATCTATCTATCCAACCAACTATCTATCTATCTATCTATCTATATATATATATATATATATATATATATATATGTATCTATCTATCTGTCTGTCTGTCTATATATCTATCTATCCATGTATCCATCCAACCAACTATCTATCTATCTATCTATCTATCTATCTATCTATCTATCTGTCTGTCTGTCTGTCTGTCTGCCTATATATCTATCTATCCATCCAACCATCTATCTATCTATCTATCTATCTATCTAATAATCTATCTAATAATCTATCTATCTATCTATCTATCTATCTATCTATCTATCTATCTATCTATCCAACCAACTATCTATCTATCTATCTATCTATCTATCTATCTATCTAAGAATCAATCTATCTATCTTTCTATCTATCCAACCAACTATCTGTCTATCTATCTATCTATCTATCTATCTACCTATCCAACCAACCAACTATCTATCTATCTATCTATCTATCTATTTATCTATCTATCTAACTATGCTTAAAAATAAAATAATGTGCTCACATAGAATTTCAATATATTATTTATTGGTTAATCTATTATTGAATTATAATATATACAATGTTCCTTAGTTTGCAATGCATCACACAGATTCTGAAAAATTATATGAGAAGAACAAATAATATATATGGAACATAGGCCTTGATGTAAAGTTGTTGGATAAGCTTTCAAAATTATTCAATATTTCTGGATCGACTTTTATAATAAATTAACTTTATAAAAAATATTTAAACTTGTCATTTTTAGAGTTTATCTAAAAATAGGGAGTTATTTGGAAAACTTAACCAACAAAATGGAATTGAAGCCATAGTAGGTGCAGCAAAAAATAGATGGAAATGGCCAAATAAGTTATTTTTGAGTATTTTGTAGGGAATTAACTTTTCTGGCTGGAATGAATATGTTGGTAAAACCAGGCATCTATATTTTAGACTTTTACTGCAACTTTTACATTTAACCTAATGTGTCCAAATTACATCCTCCTCTAAATTCCTGTATGTTGCAGGAAATGACATCAGATTACATGATTTACAATATTTCAAGCAGATGGATATTATAGAATCTATAGTTGAAAACATTCTATTTTCAAAGGGAGACTATAGGCACCTAGACCACTTCATCTCAATGGCCTTTTGCATATGAATTGAGAACAGATTATATAAAGTTCTTAGGAGTGAAAATGCTGCACTCCATCTCAAATGTTTTTAAGTTTAATCATGCTCCGCTTATCCACACTCTCAAATCAGACCTATATTCCCGGAACGTATCACTCTGACTTGGGTGGGAAGGATACATACTTTAAAAATGTTAACCAAAATAATTGTACGTTTTCCGATTAATACCTCTGCATGCCACTGCTGCCTTTTATCACTCTGTCCAACAACTTTTCACTAGATTTAGATGGAGGCCCTAGAGTTGCCAGCTCTTCCTTTTTATGCACATCTAAAGGAGGATTGGGACTTCCCAACGTTAGTAAATTCCACAAAGCTACGGTATTATCCCAAGCCATCTAATGAGATTCTGTAGAAAGTGATATTACTTGTAGAAAGTGGGTTACTTGTGGATGCTGAGAAACCACTGCATATAGAAATGCGCTTTTCTCCCAAACAGCAACTATGCAATAGATGCATGGAACTAATTCTTGTGGACTTGGAGTTAGGAGGTATCTGCCTGATTTAGCACCTATAATGGCGTTGTCCCTGATTACTTCTAACATTCTTTGAGTATTTAAAGCATAGATGACATGCTGTAGGGTAACAAACTTTACTTTTATCGTAAACCAGCCTGGCAGCTACTTATAATCTACCTTTACCTAATCTACCTGGAGATATCTTTGTTTACCTTTGAGTAGCGGGAATTCTTTCAAACAAATATCATATTTAGCAGTGCTGTGTGCCCGCCATTAATTAATTAAGTCTATGTGTCTGTGCTTTTCTCTTGTATTACAAAATGAAATACAAGTTTAAAAAAATTAAACAAATAGTAAAACTGTGAAATGATCTTATCTAATAGTAGAAGAATTGAATTATTTTGTCTTTTGTCAATTATGAATGTTTTGTATCCATCAGACTATATATTTACGTTTTAAGTGCGTCCTTAGGTCTATATTATAACTGGATCTTTTTAACTCTAGTGTTCCTGTTGTGTAGTTAATGCAACAGATGTATTTTGGCAAAACCATATTTAAAAAAAAAAAGTGTATTGAATTTGCACTTAAAAAAGTCTTTCTGCCCTTGTATCTATTTGGTGAAATACATAAAGTAGGAGAAAGGGAAAGTAAAATGAAAGAAGAGGTGCAAGTAAGACATTTTTGTAGCTAATAAGGTAATAAATAGGAACAAATAGAAAAAGTGCCAGAAAGACAATCAAAACGATGAATGAATGAATCTGTCTGTAGCAGATTATACAGTGTCCTACATGAGATTAGTTTGGTCTGGCCAATAGCAAGTCAGGGCCATATTCACAATGGATATTTTAATGTGTTTTACATTAGCCAAGGTCTTCCAAGTTTGTCCTGTCAAAAATATTCCCTCTATCCCTCTGTTTTTCTTCTTGCACCTTTTTCTTGTCCAGGATCATTGAGTGTTCAAGTTTAAATCTGTCATTGTCTTCAGATATTTCTGTGAAAAATTGTAGTACTTTGTGGATATGGCCAGAGGATGTGTGATGGGTTAAGTGCTATCCATTTTTCTTTCATCTGAGTGTTTCTAGGTTGCTGAGGGAATTGTAAATGGGATTTTTAACCTGCATTTTCCAGTTTACTTGCCAAAGGGCTGAAAGCTATGAAAGGAAAGCCTTCAGGTATATTTAATTTTGCTCCATTAAGTAACAAAGAGGAAGCAAACTTGGGGTCAGAGGTGCAATTGAATTGCTCACATTTACATTTAATGTCTCACAATGAACATACAAACATTTACAGGAATTGGAAACTATACTCTTTTACCAAAGGGCTTAGCTCCCCTCCCTCCAAACAAAATACAGTTGGGCCACAGCTTTATTAATATTGCTGCTATTTTCATTAAACTCTTCAGAAATGTTACTTGAAACAGCTATCATGGCCTTTTTTTAGTAGGGCAGAGTTTAATAACACAATCTCTTGGTAATCTGTGATTATACCATTACTTGTAAGCTTATGCTGAATTGATCCCATTTGTATTTAAAATCTCAAAGCGAACAGACAGCCATTTACAGGAAGAAATGCTGCTGGATGAAAAGGGAATATTCATGAAACAGAAAAGTACGAGATAATTCGGGATTATTCTAACCTTAGTGACCGAATAATCTAAATTTTATTAAAGACAGGAGGTGAATATTTGCTTATCTCTCTTCACTGTGACTCCCAGCAGCAAATAAACAGTTAACAGTAAGTAAAAAATTTAACCAATAAGAGTGTATAACAGAGTATGTCCAGTCATCAGGCTCCTCCCAACTCCTCTTTCTTGATGCAGCCGACAGATTGTAGAGTCAACCATGTAAATGCAAAACAGTAGATCGGTGAGTAGATCATAACGAAATCAACCATGTAAACGATGCGAAGAAACAAAGGAAATTTCTTGCGAAGGTAGTGAAGAGCCTTCACACTAGGAGAAAAGAGAGAGAGGTCGTGAAAGTATGGTCTCTTGGATAAGAGGATCAAATCACTTAATTAGCTCAGAAGACATGTTTCCAACAATAGTGTATACCAAATATCCTGACAAATCTTAAGGTTATAAATCCAAGGTTGATAATAACTGTAAATTTATTCTGTAAAGAGTAAACTGAAACCTTAGAAGATTACTAAAATAAATTGGAGCAAAATATAGATGTGTTGCGAAATACCTACCTAGCTGGGTGGGAAGCGCATGCTTTACAGGTGTGAAAATATTCGCCTCCTGTCTTTAATAAAATAATAATCCTGAAATTTTATGGAAAAACAGGAGGCTTCATATTTGCTGTTTTAAAGAGAACATGGAACTAGACACATGAGAAGATTGTCTGAAGTAAAAGGTGCGGAAGGTGGATTCTCTGGACCAATCTGCGGAGGCCCCCAGGCGTAAATGCACCAAAACATGAGTCGATGCCGGCAAGGGCCAGGAGCCACTTGATCAAATGAGCAATCGTGGGACATGACACTGGCTTGTGAGGGCATACGTAAGACACCAGTAGGGGGCCCGTTTGTGTTCTAAGGGCATTTGTACGAAAGATGTAATGTCTGATGCAACTAGCTACACAAAGCATGGGTTTATACTGGAAATAAGGGTAGTTCATTGTAGACGAATTGGTTTTAGTGCATCAGGTAATGGAGAAGTGTACACCCTCAGGGGTAAAGTCAACGGCATGGACGTCAAACGCTCTGATGTCCGAAACCCTCTGAAAGGATACCAAACAGAGAAGCAGTGCCAGTTTGGCCAACAGTTGTCGGAGAGATAGGCCAAGCCTCTAAAAATGATAGCACAATAGCAACATCCCAAAACTGATTATATTTGGGAGCCGGAGGTCTCGCGAGATGGATGCCCTGCAAGAGTCTACATATGGAGGGGTGTTGGCCAACTGCAGAGTTGTCAACAGAGCTATGAGCTGCTGAGATGGTGGAACTAAAAACATTAATCAACCGATAAGACTTACCCTGCTCGAAAAGTGATGACAGAAAGTTCATGATGTCAATTCAAGAGGCTGAAAAGGGATCGACGTCCCTCTATAAAATAACCAGCTATGCCAATGTCGCCATGCCGAGAGGTAAGACCGTCTTGTTCCTGGGACCCAAGAATCCCATAGGAGTCCTCGAGCTGTAGCCGAAAGGCCAGAGACGTTCCAGGATCCCCTGAAATGGTCCAGGCCACCAATCGAAGATGGACTTGTAGTGCTAGTGGATGGAAGTTGCCTGAAGTATCCTTGAGGAGATCGTAGGAGGTGTGTAGGAGTAGGGGATAGTCCTCTGACATTTCCAGGAGATAGGGGATCTATGGTTAGTTTCTCCATAGCGGGGTCACCAGTGTTATCGTGACGCCCTGTGTTCTGAGATAGTGTATCGTGCGTGGGATCATAGAGAAAGTGGGGAAGGCATATCCCCCGAAGGTAGGCCACAGTTGGAGGAAAGCATCTACTGCCAGACACGCTGGGTCTGGAAGCCAGCTGAAGAATGCGTCTGTCTAACGGTTCAGGCGAGATGCAAACAGGTCCAGGTTGAGTGGTCCCCTCAGGACCTGTAGATGGTGGAAGATTTGTGGGTCCAGTTGCCAATCACTGGAGTCCCTCCAATGACGGGAAAACCAATCTGCGACAAGGTTGTCGGAGCCTGGGAGATATTCTGCACGAAGGGAGATATTCCTGTTCAGGCAGAATTGGTAAAATTATTTTGTCAGATCCGATAGCATCTTTGATCGGGAGCCACCAAGGCGGTTCACGTATTGTACTGCTGAGACATTGTCCATCCTCAGGATAAGGCTGCAGTTGTAGGCTTCTTTGGCAAAGCTGCAGATCGCGAAAGAACCAGCAATTAGCTTGAGGCAATTGATGTGTAGTGCTCGTTCTGTTGGGGACCAGAGGCCTCCGGTAGAGCATTCCGAGCAGGTGGCACCCCATCCGAGGAGACTGGCATCTGATTCCAGAATGAAATCAGGTTGCAGGCCGAAGATAGCCCTTCCGTTCCAGGCTTTCATATGTTGAAGCCACCAGTGGAGTTCCAATCGGACTTCGACTGTGAGAAAAATCTGTTGATCGTAAGATGTTGAGCTATGTAAGTAACGTGCTTTCAAACGATAATGTAGTGGAGCTGGAAATATTGCCTGGATTGAGGCGGAGAGTAATCCAATTGTGCGGGCTAAATCCCTGAGGCGGAGATATGTGGAGGCCATCAATCTCCGGATGTCATTTTTTATGGTTTTGATTTTCGTAGCAGAGAGTTGCAGGACTGCCTGAATCGAATCTATCTGAAATCTCAGAAACTGTACCATCTGAGATGGAGTTAGAAATAATTTTTGGAGGTTGATGATGAAACCCAAATTCAGAAGAAGAGCCGAAGTCACATTGTATGGAGACCTAGAGTCTCTTCATCTTGAACCATAAGGAGGATATCGTCCAAGTATATGATAGACCGAATCCCTTGTGAACGGAGTAGTGCCATCATCAGTTTCATTAGTTTGGTGAAACACCAAGGCGTGGAACATAGTCCAAAGGGGAGACAGGTGAACTGCCATAGTGCTTGAAGCCAATTGAACTGGAGGAAGGTGCGGTGCTCTGGAGTGCTCTGGAGTGATTGGTACCATGAGGTATGCATCCTTGAGGTTGAAGCGGGATAGATGGATGCCTTCCATCTTATAGTGTCTGTATTTGATGAATTTGTTCAGTTCTCTTAGATTGATGACTGGTCGGAATTCTCCTGACTTTTTCTTGACTATGAACATGTTGCTCACGAAACCTTGTGGGATGAGGGAGACTAGGTTGTCGAGTTCGACTTGTAGGGACGTATCATCCATATGTGACATCCTGAGGAGGGCAGGCAAAGACATTTGAACTGGGTCCCCTGTAAATTCTAGGTGGAAGCCGGATACGGATATGAGTCAAGACCACTGTTGGGAAAAATGGATTAATCGGCCTGCTATAGGTACATGAGAAAAATGAGAGTCCATTACCTGTAGGAGTGTGACCGTGGAGGGAAGCAGATCCATGTCCTCTAATAGAGCCACGAGAGGGGAAGAAGTGCTTGTGGTGGAAACTGGTATTTCCCGAGTTCCAGTGATCTAAGGGTTGAGGCCTATAGCCTGTGAAGGAAGCTCTGCCAGCCGTCCGGCCTCTGTAGAGGCTGGCTCTCCCAGAAAAACGCTGGGTCTTAAATACCTTGCGTAAGATAGATTGCGCTTTGGTAAGCGTTGTAAACACAGCAATGTGTTTACTTATTCCTTAATAAATTTGTCTCCAAAAAGCATGCCTTGTGCCTCAGGGCCAAGCTCTTTGGTGCCTAATTTGGCAAGCTTTGAGTAAATTTTGTATAGGACGGCTTTCCGTCTTTTGGTTGACATGGCGACATTGGTGTTGCCTAGTAGGCATAGTGCCCTCTGTGCCCATTCTTGCACCATGTGTACAATATTTTGGTAACAAAAGGGGGAGGATAATTTCTCGGGTGCCTTCTCTCCAATCACACTGGCCAAAACGGAAAGAGCCCTAATTCAAGTTGGTGTTTGGGATTTTCCTAAAATGGAAACACTCCTTGTCGTTGTCTGATTCCTTAGTATCCTTCTCTGCCAGGGGTAGGTCTTCCAGGGGGAGGAGGGAACATTTTTCCACAAACTCCCCCTTCCAAATTTCTTCCCTTACTCCTGACTTTAAGTGCAGGCCCAGTGGGCCAGACCAACACATGTACGCCATTTATGCCTAGGCAACCTCACCGCCTGTGACCGACACAGCAGCCACTGGCTGTTCAGTGACCAATGGAAGCACAGGTGGACCGACCTGTAATGCAGGAGCCGGGCCTGAAACAGGCTCCCCCCAGTTGAGGGAGACGACACCAGGGGTACCACCCACCCAGCCTGCCTGTATCTGGCTTCCGCAGAAGTGGGCAGCGGTGACACCCCTTGAGTGTTACGCTCCCAGGAGTCCAAGAACCCCCTTATGCTCCTAACTAAGTTACCCCACTCCAGTACCCCACCAGTGCCTGGGACCCTGCTATCCTCCCCCACCCTGCCCCACGCAGCGGAATACTTACCAACGGTTGCAGGAGTAGCAGGCAGCAGTGTAGCTAAGCCCGGGCCAACAGGCTGAACCGTATCCATGGGAACCGAAACTGCAGGGTTGGCCACACCAGTGGAAGTCATTGAAGAGTGGCTTGCGGCCATGTGGCGCCCGGGGTTCTGCTCCGCCCCCTAGGCCCAGTAGTACTCATGGCCACAAGGCGCCTGACTGGGGAGGCTGGAACACTGCGAGGCTCCTGCTCCGGCCCCTAGCTCGGTCCTCTCGAGATGGACTAAAACGTGCAGGGGGCCAGTGGTGCGACTGCCGGCGGGGTAGGCAGTAACCACGGCGGCACACTACAGACGCTCCATCTGAGCATGCAGGTGCCGGCTACTATCCAAGAGGGCCTCAGCCCTGAGAGCAGCAAGGAGTCAATGTCCATGCCCTGGCCATCCAAAGCACTGGAAACAGCAAGTAATAGGAATGGCAAACAGGAAGCTGTTACCAAGCCGTTATTCTAAAATTGTTGAATTAAGAAGGCCAAAAGCCCGCCTATATATATAGTCCAGCCCCTTCTTCCCCTCTTTTACCACTCCCCCCATATTACATCTACACTTCCCCACACATGCCTCTTATCCAGCTAGCTTTCAGCCTGCCTCCTCAGGATCTAAATTATACTTTCTGATAGGACATGGTATTTTGCAGAGAAGAGTTGAATGTTTGAATAAGTGCACCTATACTGCAGGTTCAGCCATTGATGAACTGCAACTCTCATGTTGCACTGATAAGCTGACAGGAAATTAAAAGAGCTTTGGTCCTACTATAACATGTAGGTCACAGGTGGTCACCCTGAAGGAAAGGAGCTGGCAACTGTTTCCATTTCAGCTGTTGCTCCAGTACAATGCCTACAAATTTTACTATACGATAACTAAACTGTTTTATATTTATTACCATTAAACAATGTAGAATATGATACAACTGTAGGTGAACTGGGGGTTTGAGTCTATCTAAGGTCTGCTATTATGGAACGGGTTTCCTTTGTCTACCGTATTTCTCTTAAGATACAAATGAATACATAAAAAAAAAAGATAATTACTTACATATATAAGACTCACTAACCTTGCAGAATTCAAAGCTACAGTTAAGCCACAAAATATAATTATAAAGAAAGGCCTTGTATTCTTTATTGATCCACAGTTACATAGCATGTCACAAATGATGTATACATTTCAGAGAATCAAAAAAACAAACAGGAATTATCCCTGTTCGTGGGTTTCCCAAAGAATGTGGACATCTGAAATCCTTTTTGCAATATTTGAGGCATGTAACATAAATGTTAATTAATTTCAAATCTATAGATCAGGCATAGGCAACCTTCGGCACTGCAGATGTTTTGGACTACACTTCCTATGATGCTTTGCCAGCATTATGAGTGTAAGAGCATTATGTAGTCCACAACATCTGGAGTGCTGAGGGTTGCCTACCCTTGTGCTAAAGGTCTCAACACAAGGTACCTATGACTGTCCTTGGAGAGACATGAATCACTTTGAGCAGGCGCATACCTAGAGGATTTGGCACCCGGGGCTAACCCTGTGTTTGGCACCCCCCTACCCTGTTCCTCTCTCCCCTACACTTTAAAATGTAAAAAAACACCTGCAATATTTTTTAAATGATTTAATTTTTTTAAATTACACAGTCAGACAGCCACACATACAGTCACAGGAAGACAGTCACAGGCAGACAGTCACACACACACACAGAGTCACAGGCAGACAGTCACACACAGACACACACACACAGTTACAGGCAGACAGTCACACAGACACAGTTACAGGCAGACAGTCTCTCTCACACACACACACACACACACACACACACACAGAGTCACAGGCAGTCACACACACAGTTACAGGCAGACAGTCACACACACACAGTCACAGGCAGTCACACACACACACAGTTACAGGCAGTCACACACACACACAATCACAGGCACTAACACACACACACACACAATCACAGGCAGACAGTCACACACATACAGGAAGACAGTCACACAGACAGTCACAAGAAAGTCACACAGACAGTCACACAGACACAGTAACATGCAGGCAGTCTCACACACACACACACATAGCTATAGGCAGACAGTCAACACACACACACACACACAGTTACACAAACACAGTCACAGGCAGACTGTCACACACACACAGTCAACACACACACACACACACACACACACAGTCACAGGCCGACAGTCAACACACACACACAGTTACAGGCAGAGGAGGGCTGGAGAAGTGGATCCATTGAAGCTCCTGGAGTCTGTAAGTTGGGGAAGCAGGGACTCCTTCCTGCTTCTCCTTGGTGTGCAGCAGTAACAGCAGTGGCTGTAGGCTATGTTTGGCTCCGCCCTGCTGTTTGTTTTTCTCCGCCCCAATGCCAATTAGCCCTGCCCCCACTTTTCTTACGTGCAGCTGGCTGGTTTTATAGTTCTGCAGCCCCTGCTTGTATGAGCCGTGCCGGCCCCCATGGTGCCCTGTGCGGCCGCACAGCTCACACATCCTAAATCCAGCCCTGGTCGTGGCACCCCCCTTGTGAGTGGCACCCGGGGCAGACTGCACACCTTCCCTCTCCTTAGTACGCCACTGACTTTGAGACAACTGTTCATTTAAAAGCTCTAGCTTTAAATGACACAGTTTCCTTACTCTTTTTTTTTATTGAAGATCTCATCACCTTGCAGCATTCTGACAGGGGGAGAAGAGATGGAGTCTGATCACTGTGATTTGTGCAGGGCAGACTACGCTTGCAGGTTTAAAGAATTAATTGCCAAGTGATACATGTCCCTTTGTAAATTAACTCTCAAGCACACATACCCCCTTTTGGTTGGTTTTAGGTAGTCCTCACTTCTCCAGTGTCGCCCTCGCGTCCAGTATGGCCTCGCGTCCAGTATCATGTTCTTCAGCTCAACCATAATTTGTGCCTTGAGAATGGGGAGATAGCAAGACTCCCGGCTGTGGAGCCCTATATAACCAATGCGTGGTACTCTTAAATTTGGTAATCTCACATAAGCGTACCAATTTTATGAATTTACAAGAATGAATTTAGAAACGAATCACTCATAAAATAATTGTGTTCATTCTTCCATTATGTCCTTCGGAGATTCCCTCCCTTGGTGATCCTAAAAAATAGAGCCAACAGGCTTGCAGTTATGACCTTGACTTGAAAGATATCAATATGTGTTTCTAATTCATTACAGATCCTAGGATCCATTTCTACATTTTAATTCTGAGTTTATCAATCTGTAGTCTATGCAACACTACCAGGTAAAGAACAAATTGTTCCTCTTCTGCTTGATAATTATTATCATTTACATTTAATTATGCATTGACAACTATGGGGTATGTGTTAATAAGGTGAAAAATAATCCTACACAAATCATGATTATATATATATTTTTTGTAACACAAGACGTAATTTATTAATTAAATAGCAAGCATTTAGTAACTTTTATAACTGCGCAAATATATACACAAGATAGGACTACTTTGTTTGCTCTCATCTTGAAAATACACTGTAATGTATTGTGCATATTTTTATTTACCATTTATCATAGCTTAACCCCTTAATGACCACATGACAGTCTATGTGTCATGCAGGGCAGGGCTTTAAAGGAACACTACAGCGTTAGGAATACAAATGTGTATATCTAACGCTATAGTCCTCTTGTCACCATTTAAGTGATTGGGCCCCTTTGGCCAGGGTTAAAAAGGTTAGCATACTTGCCTTTTTTTTTTTTTTAACTCCACTATTTCACAGAAACAACTGTAGTGGGTGTCAATATTCCTACAGAATGGCAATGATTTCAATTGCAGGGTTAAAATTGGAGGTTGTTGCCCTTAGACCACTTAATTGACATACAGTGGTCTAGGTGCCTATAGAGTTCCGTTAGTTTCCGTTGATAGCATAGGCCACAATGCATTAAATGTAAATCTCTGGTGGTACCAAGGAGCCCTAGATATCACTGGATACCTGAGGGTCCATTTTATCAGCTGGGGCCACAATTTGTGGCCTCGGACTGACAGATGATATATCTGCAGAGCTCAAACTGAGCCCTTTAAATCCATTTAAATAAGATGAGCAATGTATCATTTTACTATTTTTTTCCTACACACCAACCATTTTTATGATTCATTTTTCAACAGTGTCTGGCTTCTACATGTCCCTCAAGGTATGTAAAGTTTTGCTTAGAACATTGCAACCTATAAGGAAACAGAAAAAGCTGAAGAATAATGAGTTAATTTATATGTGCATTTTTTTTTTCTGGGATAGAAAGCTGTGTGATGCAATGTTTATATAAGAAATTATGTTATCATACTATTGATTCTTACTTTTCTACCCAGAACTATATCAGAGTTAATGTGCCCAGAATGCAGTGAGTTACAAACCAGAATCAAGATGCTTTTGCATTGTGTTTATTTATCGTCCCTAAATCATGCCTTGATCTGGCAATCCTATGTACAGGTTGGAAAGCAAGAGTAAAGGCAAGGTAGTTCAGGATCATGAGAAGAGGCAGAACACAACCAAAATGGGTTACAACAGGCAACAAACCAAGGGAATTGTTCAACAATACCAGAGTAGCAGGGCATTTAAGGGCATGGTGACCAGGGCTGGAACCCTAAATGGCATCCTGAAAAGACTTGTCTCTGATTCATGCACCATTTCATTGACAGCCTCAGGCCCCCTGTAATATTAAAAGAGAGAAACCACTTCCGATTTCATAATTTCTGACAGTGTCACTTTAATATTCCATATTTGACATTAATTATAAAGCACGACATGGGAGTATGGCTATGGATGCAGGAATTTAATGCAGTGGCACATGTTTAACCCCTAAAGGACATGTCATGATTCCCTTTTATTCCAGAAGTTTGGTCCTTAAGGGGTTAATGCAGCAAGTTTGTGGTTAATGCTAAAGTGCAGGGTTAAAACAGCATGTTCTGGGGCTAATACAGCAGCTGTAGAGTTTATATAACACTGGATACATTCAAAGATTTGGCATCATGATGTAGTTCACAGAACATGTTAGGGTTTAGAATTGGCTTTACAGAATAGTATAGGTCGGATAATGTTAAAAGAACTCTCCAGGCACCATAACAACCTCATCAAATGAAGTTGTTGTGGTGCCAGTAGGTCCCTGGCACTAGCTTTTTGAACCGATTAACCTCAAAAGTAAGCCAATGGCAGTTACCTCCTGGCACCATAACAGCTTCATTTTTGTTAAACCGATAACATATTCTATTTGTACTCTGCTGTTTTTAAAGTTCACTAAAGCTTTAGAGCTTAATTTACTGATCAAAACACAAACTCTTGTCAAGCATGCCTGTAGGTGGATCAGGAAGCATGTTTAAGTATATCTCCTAAATATGCAGTACATAAGCCCATAAACTTGAATAAAGTAATTAATTTTAATTTTATAGGGTAAATTAAAACAAGTGATTTTTTAGAACTGGTGCATAAAAATAACCATTATGTTTGCTGACAAAAGTACCTGAAATTATTCCCAAAAGAACGGAAAGGCACTTAAATGCTCAGTGGACACTGTTATCTTTAAAAAAGATCATAAAAAATGCATCATCTGATTTACCTTTAAACATACTTGAGCTGCAGTAATGTAGCAGAGCTTTCTGATACAGAAATGTGCCAGATGCCATAAATTACATTTTTTTTTTAGCTGTCGGCATTGTTGTAATAAGATTTGCTGTACTTAAAATGTTTTGTTCGGCTTCATAACTTTTGTTCGGCATATATAAATAGTTTCATTGGTCAGAAATATGTACGGTGTTTCAGCTGAAGCAGGGGAATGAAAATAAGAGTTAACAAAATCCAAATGTAAGCTCACGGCCTCACGTAGAACTTTGAATAAAAGTGCTATGAATGATAGATTAAAGCCTACAAGCACAATGTTCTACTCCTTTTTTGTTTCAGTAGGCCTAATTATATCTCCCTTTGTCTGTAACACAACCTCTGAGTAATTTCTAAATTTTATAAAGCCCACTTGATAAAAGTTATGCACTGCTAAATAAAGAAATAAGTACTAAAAGGTCAGATGCCACTGTAACTTTGTCACCCTGGGGTTAGGGTCTGTACAGAATTTAATTGGCACACGAGCTCCATTTTTTCAGTAACTATTTTGCAGTTAGCAGCTCTGCAGGATATTGCAAACATATAATGATATAATCAGAATAAAGAAAATAAAGAACAGAGACCATGCTGTTTAACTCAGACTGAGACTATATTAAATTAAGACTACAGGTGACACAACAACTTTTAAGCATTTTATAAGCTTTTGGATAAAATAATCAGCTGCATTTTTTTGTGTGTGTGCAAAATTATATATAAAGTTTAAAAAAAAAAAAGCAATAATTCAGCATCCTGCTTTTAAAGCCTGCCTCTGATCTACCTCCTCCTTTCCATCTTCCTTGTTCCTGTACTTGCAAACAGGCCATTTCTGTCCCCCAGGAACGCCTGGTGTTAACAGAGGAGAAACTGTTCGAATCCTTTTGCGCTAATCAGATATAAAGTATTCAGATCTTTAATATCGTCTTTAAAATATGAAGCATCGCGAATGATTTATAAGATTTTAGGATTCATGCACTAATTTTTACAGCAAAAGTCTGTATTTGGTTCCAAATGATGTGTATGACTTCACTTGACAACCTTATCTTCAACTGTAACCTTAGCTTAGCAACATATCTTCAGCTTCAATGTCATAAATCCCCAAAAAATAATCTTCAATTGACCTTTCCCAATGTCAAATTGGTCTCATTGGACTGGAGAAGGCAGTGCAGTGACAGTAAACATTGTATCGTGGGCAACTGCCCAGAAATTGACCCCTTTTCAGGGTCCTGTCCCACTGAATGCCTTAATTTAATAAGCTTTCCAAATGGTTCTATGCTGTTAGAGAAACCTTCTACAAAAAATCCCATGGATTTCAACTTCTGTAGATAAATAAAAAAGTTTTTCTAAAAGTATTGGATCACTTGGAAAACATTTAAATCATGCAGAAATCGGCACATGTGCGATGACTGCAATAGTTTAGAGTGCAAACGTATGGATCTTGAGCAGAGGCTTTTCCAAAGAGAATTCCTGTGAATCGCCATCTCCCAAATGGTGAATTAAATGTGGTGATTGAGCAACTAAAACAATGATGAATTTTTCAAATTGCTTGTAGTGTCACCTTGTGCGGGTTAACTATAGTGTTCATGCATAATTGCTCTATTTAAATCCCTTGTATCAATATACTATATGTTTTAAAAGAACTTAAATTATCTTCTCTACTACTCACCCATTTAGTAATCTCATCTAGCAACTTTTCCATGCAATCCAGTTCCTCTTTGGTTCTATCTTTAATGGCAATTGACAGACATCATGGAGCAGACAAGAGAGTCTCAACATACAAGCATCTCATTCTACATCAGGGCTGTCCAACCTGCGGCCCCCCAGATGTTGCTGTACTACAACTCCCATGATTCTTTCAATGAAACAGATAGCCAGGGAATCATGGGAGTTGTAGTTCAGCAACATTTGGGGGGCCGCAGGTTGTACAGCCCTGTTCTACATCTTTCTTATCTTTTATCTGTCATTGCTAGAGATATTGTACTTTGATGATTTCCTTTCATTATCGGTTTCATTGCCATTTAGATCCACTTGGCTCACAGGTTTCCTGTGTTTTCCTTTAGTATTTTCCTGGCTAAAGGATTATATGTTTGGTGTTTGTAACATGCTTTCCTTGTGTTAGACATTGTTCAACCTTAGTTTGTTGTATGCCACATGTATTACCCATTCTGTGCAGGATTAGTTCTGCTCCATTCTGCAACTTTGATTTACCATGTGCCAAGTTACTCACTTTACCTTCACACAGTGCAGTGTGTAATTTAAGTTCTTCTTGAAAAAGCAATTTTTCTTGGACCTCCTGGGATTCCATTACTTTTTTTCTTGTCACCATAGTTATGCAGTCAAGCGTAACTGGGTGACCCATTCATATACAGATTCTGGTTTACCCTGGGTTCTTCCATAACACTGTTTTCTTTGCATATGTGTGTTTTTCTTAGGATTGCCGTATGTATCCTTTTTACCTGCAGCTGCTATCGCTCTGCTAACACTCTGTGATCTGAATATATATTTGCCTTTCTCTCCAGTGCAATCTGAGAAATTGGGAAGCCTGTTCATTTTATCACTTCTGTGTATATCAGGGCCTGCAAACAAAAACCATATGAGCTCTCTCGTCTTTTACAGGGTTTAGAAATATTGCCAGTATCAGAGTCCATAGGAGGCACTTACATTCATCTGACTGCCATAACACCCTAGAGCAGGGGCAGGGCTGTCAATCTTACGGCATGCAGAGCTCACAAATTTCACCAGCGGTGGACACCCATCAGGTGGTTGTGAGACTTATGAAGGCTCTGAGATTAGGCCTCATGGCCCTTTAATAGTCACTTACTTTTTAGCTTGCTGAAAGCTGTGTGGTGAGGCATGGATAGGCACACACACTGGGGAGTGAAGCCTGAAACCTCAGACTCCCATCAGCCCTAGCCAATCTGCTCTCTCTGGACTTCGGGCAAGCAACTCTCCTGCACCCAAAATTAGAGGAAACAGGAGGCTGGCTAAAACTACATTCATTGTTACTTATATGTGTGTGAGTGTGTATATATGTGTACCTCTGTGTCTGTATGTGTCAGTGTGCATGTGTACCTGTGTCTGTGTAAAACTGGATGTGTGAGCATATCTGTGTTAGTGTGTGTATTTGTATATGTGTAAGTGTGCATGTGTACCTGTGTCTGTGTAAAACTGGATGTGTGAGCATATCTGTGTCAGTGTGTGTATTTGTATATGTGTAAGTGTGTATATGTACCTGTGTGCCTGTGTGTATCTGAGTCTGTATGCATATCTGTTTCAGTGTGTGCCTGAATCTGTGTGTTTCTGTATATGTGTAAGTGTTCATGTATACCTGTCTATCTGCATGTTGTAAGTGTGTATGTGTACCTGTGTATCTGTTTGAATCTGAATGTGTGTGTATATCTGTGTCAGTGTGTGCATGTCAGTGTTTGTATCTGTTTGTGGCAGTGCATGCAAGCCAGCATTCAAACGTCAGTACCGTACAAAATACACCCCTGCATTCAAATACCAACATTGCACACAAATACACCTCTGCATTCAAACACCAACATTGTACACAAATACACCCATGCACTCAAAACATCAACAATTTACACCAACACATCCCAGCATTGAAATACGAACACTAAATGCTACTACACAACTGCATTAAAAACACAAACATCACACGCAAATACAGCCCTGCTTTTCGAACACCATTACTAAAAACACAAGAAGGCTGGCCTTCTTCCCATAATGCATCCTGCTGCCTTCTCTACTCCAGGACCATCCACCTGATCTCAAAGAAAACGTTATTCATCAGACCTTGCAACCTTCTTCCATGCACCACTGTCCAATTATGACACTCACGTCCCCAAGCTGCATTCGGTGTTGGACTGGGGTCATCATCAACACCCTGACTGGTCTAAGGCTACATAGCCCCATAGGCAGCAAACTGCGATGTACTGTGTTTTCTGACACCTTTCTATCATGGCCATCATTGCATTTTTCAGCAGACTGAGCAACAACAGTTCTTCTGTGTGATCAGAGAAGACGGGCTAGATTTTGATCCCCACATGCATCAACGAGCCTTGAACGCTTATGACCCTGAGGCTGGTTCACCAGCTGCTCTTCCTTGCACCACTTTTGGTAGGTACTTACTACTACATACCGACAACACCCGACAACACTTGCCATTTTGGAGATGCTCTGACCCAGTTTTCTAGCCATCTCTATTTCGCCCTTGTCAAAGTCACCCAGATTAATTTCGCTTGCTCATTTTTCTTGCTTCCAAAACATAAAATTCCAGAACTGACTGTTCACTTGCTGCCTAATATATACTACCCCACGACAGGCGCCATTGTAATGATATAATTAAATGTATTCACTTCACATGTCAGTAATTTTAATGTTGTAGCTGATCAGTGCATACTAGATTATAGGATTGTGTTTCCAGAGCTATGGGCCCCATCAATGTGCAGCAACGGATACTCAAATTATTAATTCAGGATGGGCTCTTGTTATTTGGGACTGGTATATGTGGGACTGATACATTAGAGGTGTTGCATTTAATTAGCACATATTTTACTGTTATTGCATTAAGTGTTCCATTCTTGTCTGTTCTAATACATGTGGGTAACTAATTTATTTGCACCAAATTCTGAGCAAGTTATCATTGGCCCTAGTTAGGATTTACTACCCAGTGCCAGAGACAGTAAGCATATCTGACAAGAAAGGGGTTACAGCATATTATCTCACAGTGATATATGGTTTGTATAAAGGGCAAATGATGTATGCTCAAGGTGTGTATATGTCATAACCCCTTCAGGACGGAGGAAATTGTCCAAGTTCTGAACCAAAATAAAATCTAGAATGTGTGCTATGTGTTTGTTTAGCTGTAATTTAAGGATATTTTCTTTAAGTGCCCCATACATATTATACATTGTTTTTAAAGGACAGAAAGGGTTTTATTTTACTATCCTATATGTACCTAACACAACATTAAGTGAGAAACATTTTTTTTTTAAAAATTGGACAAATCTGGCCAAAAAAAAAAAATCTTCAATAAATTTTGCTTATAATAATTACATTTGTCTGATGTATGTGCTTTTTATGTCTGATATATGTATGCATATGTGGATACGATATATTTATGTGCATTGTATGTGTTTTAACTGTGTATTGTGTATTTTGTGATGTGTATGGTGTCTATTTGCACTAGATATGTGCTGTATCTATATGAGACATGTATGAAGTTGTGCAAAAGAGATGTGGAATAAGGGGTTGAAAAGCATGACAATATAACAAAAATAAAAAAACAAGATGAGGGGATCCAGTAAAATAACAAATGAGTCAATTTAAGAAAGGATGAAATAAATACCATAAGTTCAGTGGAAGTATATAAGGAGGACAAAAACATTTACATTTTAAACTTTCGATTCATAATAGGAGAATCTTTATAATGGGATTAGTCTGTAATAAGGAAAACAGAATGATATTGCAAACTAACATTGCACAACATGAAAAGGTGGGCTGATAAATCTTTTATCTGAGATCCAATTTTACATTCACTGTGTGGATGTGCTGTAGATCACTGTGACAGCGAAACTATAAATCCTCCCAGGAAAGGAAAAGGATTCCAAAGGTGAAAGAGGCCAGGTGTCCCACTTTCTTGGAATACTAACTCATACTCATGTCATTGGTGGAAGGACAAGTCAAATAAACATTCTATGGGATCACGATGGATTTTTCCCTAGTATAATTCTACATCCCATTCTAAAGCTTAATTAAAAACTTTGCTAAAATGCGATACAAATAAAAAAACAAACCATGTGATGTGCTCAGACAAGAAAAAACAATGGAGCACTGTGGTAAGGGTCCGCAAATCCCCAAAATAGGTATAGACAGAAATCCACAGTCATTTAACCATATGGACAAAGAAAAAAAGACACAACATTTTGTCCATCAGACCCTAATAATGTATATCCACACTATATATAATGTACATGATGAAGCCCTCATGGCTGAAACATTTTTTCTTTGTCCAGATGATTAAATAAACCGTTCTCTTTTTTTTGCACTACATTGTGATGCCTAACGTGAGATACAGTTAAACTACGATGGACAATTAGTAAACTGACATTTATGGAATCTTGTAATGAGAACTATACGAAACAAATGATAGATAAGTCAGTTAATTACAGATAGGAGATGAGACTTTGCATGAAGGTAGATATTGAGTTCTACACAGGCACATATTTATGACAAGTAGCCTCACAAAAGTAAGATAGAACAAAGATTCACAATGCCTGGAAAGTCTAAAGAAACTACGATCAATGTTCAGAAGGAAAGCCAAGACATTCGTCATTTTTAATCAGGTAGATGGATATCATGACCATTTAACATACTCCACTCCATGCCTAAGAAAATATATTTTTTTTTTCTTTTGTTTGGGGTAATTTGTAGATGTCCTAAGGAAAAACTTGTTTCTGACTCCAATGGCACTGATCTCACTAGTTATATAACTCCATATTGTTTTTGTATTTTTGACTTTCAACCTGAAAATGTCAACATTCTGCAGAAATTAGCTTAATTAAGGTTTTTTGTTTTTTTTAGCAAAGCTTGAGAAAGTAAGCATTGTATTGTGTGCAGTAGTTGTTATCTGTCTGTACATTAATCTAAGTCTCAAACATATTCCATTTATCAGTGTTAAGTACAATCAATTAGAAAATCAAGAAGGTGTCATTAATATCCCACTAGCAAATTAGGCTGACACATCTATTTACAGTAGTGATATTATTACATGAAAGGCATCAGGTCACTTCATACAAGGCTGCCTCTGAAATTTAAGGAGGTTTTTTTTGCCTGATTTGTTCATATAATGTTGTGTGTGTGTGTGTGTGTGTCCTTGTTTCTTTAGTTTATTAGGCACAGTTTTATTGTGGATTTTTGGGATGTTTTATGTTTTCATATAATTTGAATCATGCACCTTTATTACCCGTACAAAAAAAGACCTACATCCCTAGATAAAGGTGAAGAAAATATAAAGTAAATCACTTATCTGACAATTATGCTCAGCTTCCCAAAAGTCACTTCCCAGATAGTGATTTTATATACAAATGAAAATATAAACATAAACACAATCTGGGATACAGCTGATTATTCTAAAGATCAATTGAAAGGAACATAGTGTGATATTGTTTACTTATTTATTTATAAAATATTTTATCAGGAAGGATACATTGAGATTTACAGCATGAACATATAGTGTAACAATAAGTTTCACTCACAAACATCTGTGTTTTCAAGCGTTTTGAGGTGCCTCCACCGAAGATGATGGGGGGCTATAGCCTCCTTGTAGTCACAACTCACGATCAGGAACCAAGCGGGAATCCGGATAGTAGGTAACAGAGAAACTATTTATTGTAGCAATAACAATAATAAAATGTACATTTAATTTTTTATATTTTCTTTTTCATATTGTATAATTAGGAATTATTCCAGTCTTGGTGAGGGAATAATTTAAATTTTATTAAAGACTGGAGGCGAATATTTGCTTTACCTTCTTTACTGAAACCTCCAGCAGCAAAGAAACAGTTAACAGAACTTTTCAAAACAACCAATCAGAACAAAATAACAGCAGTATAAAACCACTTAGGCAGACCTAAACCACTTAGGGCCCATTCACGAAGGAGATTTAGTATCCACCGGTGTTCCACTTTGCAGAGTGTCATCCACCCTGAGGAACATCTGTGTCAACGTACTACTGACATCCAGCAGTTAGTCCTGGGCAGAGCGCAAACCCTGTTCCAGGTCTTTGCGGGGTCTTTTCTGGACTTAATCAGGAAACTGGACATCTTGTTTAACTTGTCAGGCAGATCCCTCTCCATCGGTGGGAGCACCATGGCCCTTCCAAGGTCTCTTACATGCGAAGTCCATATTCACAGAGCAGAGGGAATCGTTGAGTCGGAGCCTCGAGCACCTGAGGTACCGGGTGCAGTATGAATATAATAGGACACTGTAGGTAAAGCAGTGTTGTCAGAGGGAGGGGGTCACAGCAGTGTGGCCCAGTAGAGGGCAGAATAAGCAGGGACAGCACCCCAGTAATATAGAGGGGGTGTCATCCCCTGTAATGATAGGGCTTTGTGGTATGCCTGTTTGCCAACCTGAGGAGTAGAAGAGAGTGTCAGGTTAGATAGGTGTAGGTATGGGACAGTCCTTATCCATCCAGGTTCCATGTAGTGTATGTACATGTAATGCATGAAGTCCCCTGCAAGAAGGGGCAGCAACACCAATACAGAGGAGACAGAGAGAGGGAAGGCTGGCCACACAGCCAGCAAACAACAGGGCAGCGGGATGAGTGAGACCGGGCTTCGCAGAACGCACGGAGCCCATGCGGCTCCAAAAAAATGGCTGCTGCAGCTCCAACAAAATGGCCACCGCGGTTGCAAAAATTGAGCGCAACCTACATGCGGTAGTTGCACGGCACTGCCGTGAGTGAAAAACGGGCTTGGTAAGTGGCCTCGGGCCTCGGGAAGCAGCTGGGGAGTGAGGGGGAGAGGATGGGGGCGGTAGAGCCAGGGGGGAACCGCCGGAAGGCACAGCGCAAGGGCCGGCCAGGGGGGAACCACAGGATGGAGTAACTGGGGCAGAGCAAAAATCCAAAACCCCTTAACAGGGAGCAGGGCACCTACCCCACAGACAGCCCAGCAAAAGCCACAGATACAGTAGACAAGCAAACACAGCAAGTAAATACTATGAAAAAAGCAACCCAGAGCAGAAACACTCTCTGAGTTGGTGAGTGCTCATCTGGAGGCAGCAGCAAAGAAAGAGGAAGTGGGAGGGTCTGCCTAAGTGGTTTTATACTGCTTTTATTTTGTTCTGATTGGTGGTTTTGAAAAGTTCTGTTAACTGTTTCTTTGCTGCTGGAGGTTTCAGTAAAGAAGGTAAAGCAAATATGAAGCCTCCTGTCTTGCCATAACATTTATTTTGTGCATATATCATTGTGAGTGTACATTTGGTTGTTTTAAACTTTTATTGTTATATTACATACTACACTATGATATTGCTCTTTCTTTATGTTTTTCCCATATATGATCCACTATATACATACAAATTCAGAGAGTGCCTTGAACAACATTTTAAAGCCTTTCAAAGGTAATACTGATATTTTGTTTCACATTTTACTTTGCACATAATTGTGAATTTGCACTTTATTTGCGCCAATGACAATATTTTGCTTTATTACCCATTTGTTTGGAACTATTGGAGGGGGTTCTCTCTTCTAGGCGCACTATTGCACTTTATCAAGGATACACGTGTTTATATTTTGCATGGAGAGAAAACTCCTCTACTTCTGTTTACCTACTAGAAAGGATAATCGGAATTTTAGTTAATCAGATATTGTAAAGCCTTAGTTCAGATACTCTGTGATTATACAGTAGTGTTTAATCAAACCTTTCCCATTTACCGGTATAATGCAATAAATAAATAAATGTGAAAATTATCCAGATATTGAGGGACTCAGTATGAATATATGTGGTATGTCTGCTTTCCAATAAAAGTGTTTAGTTTATTCAGTCTATACTTGTATTCCTATACAATAATCACTTTCATATGTGCTATACAAGAACCAGTGTTCTTTATATTATAAAAAGCTATTCACACACGCATGAATTTCAATTACATACTCGTTAAAGTAACAGCTGAACCATTATGATTGGTGATTATCTTTTCCTGGCCAAAATAATCCAAATTTAAATGAATACTTTAAGCACCAAAACAACTTTATCTTAGTGTTTTAGTGTAAAGATCATGCCCCTGCAGTCTTACTTCTCAATTATCTGCCAAATAGGAGTTAAATCACTTTCGTTTCTGTTTATGCTGCACTAGAAGTCAGACATTCCCTGGCTGTGACTGACCAGCCAGCATGACAAAATGTGCCACACACACACAATGTTGTACACACACACACTCACACACACACTGTCACGGATACAGATATACAGACACACACTGACCCAGATACATACACACCAATACACACAGTGATACACATGCAGATACACAGACACACAGATACAAACACATACACACATGCAAATACACAGACACACAGTTACACACTGACACACATACACACACTGACTGCATTCAGATACACACACTCACACATACACACAGAGGGATACATATACGGACAACATACAGCTCTACAGATACACACACTGACAACATACAGATGCACAGATACACATATACTGACTAACATACTGACACATATAGACACATATTGACAGACACACTTACAGATATACTGACACACACACACATACAGACACACACTGACAGACATAATGACACACACTTTCAGACAGACATACTGAAATACACTTTCAGACAGACATACTGAAACACACACATACACATACAGACTCATACACTGACAGACAAACACACTGATGGACATACTGACTCACTCACTCAGACACACACCCTTACTGACAGACATACCGATACACACACAAGCACACACATGCAAAATGTACACTTTGATAGCCACCCTCCAGTTTCTTACCCTTTGCAGGAGTAAGTCTTTTGGTTGTGAGTTAGACTTTGGCTCTCTTCATCGAAAGTAGTATTTCAAAATATTTTCTTCTCTATATTTTAGCAGTAGCTATCATTTACATTTTATTTTAGTAGGCCCACATTTATTAATTTTGTTTGTTGTGGGGTTTTTTTTGTACTTTTTTCTGCAACAAAAATAAAATAAATATCCAGGATTGTGCTTCCATGAAAATTAACAGATGCCAAACAGCTAAGAAATCATCTATGTGCATCGAGTTGACACTTAAGACTTATTTCAAGCAGATTAGTTCTACAGCTCTGTAATGCGGCATGCAACTTGTTCCATCAATATATTTCTAATGATGTGTTTTGCTGTGTGCTTGAAGATCTCTACATGAATCCTCAGTACTTAGAATTGCATGTAAAATATCAAGCACTGCTATGAAGACAACTGCTGTTTTACAAGGTGTTTTACATTAAAGACATAGGGTCGGGTAGTCAGGGTTGCCTAAAGTTTTAAAAGCACAGCATATTTTCAAAATATATAAAATATATTTAATTGTGTTCACAATCTTCATTCTTAAAAGGACACACGTTAAACACCGAAATCACTATCGTGTTGTAGTGGTTAATGTGCAGGACAGAGCCGGCCCGTCCATAGGGCCAGGTGGGCAGTTTGCTGCCCCTGATATTACCACAGTTGGAGAAAGCTCTTGCAATTCCCGTTCAGCCCCTCAGGGTCGGCCGCAAATAAATTCTAAAAAAAATCAGGTGGGAGCTAATCAGGAATTTAGGCACTCTGTGATTACTTGCTGTGCATGCCGGCACTTCGGTGGTTACTGTGCTTACAGTAATTAGCGGCATTGCTCTGTGGTTAAGCTGTGTTCCCGATCGGCCTCAGTTTCTGGCTCTCTGTGTGCTGCAGCACATTGCAGCACTGATCCCCATAATGAAGGAGTTAGTACCCAGGACTGAGCAAGTAGTGGTATGGTCATGAGAAACGGAGCCACTAGAAGTCAGTTCAGGCTCCACTCCAGCCAGGAGACACACTACTGCAAGATACAACAAAGGTAAGTATCATGATTGTCTGCTGTGCACACACAGTGTGCTGCACATAGGAAGCCAATTCCCAGCACACACAGACACACTACATCCCCAGCACACAGACACCCTACATCCCCAGGACACAGACATCCTACATCCCCAGGACACAGATACACTGCATCCCCAGAACACAGGCACACTGCATCCAGAGCACACAGACACCGTACAACCCCATGACACAGACACCATACATCCCCAGCACACACAGGCACACTACATCCCCAGTACACAGACACAAATTATATATTCCCAGCACATAAGCAAACACACTGCATTGAAGCACAAACAAACTGCATTCCCAGCACACACAGTATACAAAAGCACTCACACCGCATCCCCTAGACACACTGGCTCACCATCACATACACAAAATATTTTCCATACACACACTTCATCTCCTATCTCATTCTACATTTCCAACACACACTGCATCATTAGTGGTGGGAGGTAAGGCAGCATATTATCCTTGGACCCAGGCAGCACAATGTCTTAGTCTGTCCCTGATGCAGGAATCACCGAGAGCCATCCTCTGGTAGACTGTCAAACTATTTGCAAATAGTTTGACACTTTGCTGTGTAAGGAATCCCCACTCCTTCTGGTCTAAATTTGGTCTGATAAAACAGTAGTTCATACTTCTGCATTAACATACCAATTCAGACCAAGTTTAAAAATATCAACTGGCTGAAAGCAGTCTACAACTTTATGAGTTATAGTGTCTAGATACCATACTCACACACACACAGCACCCCTCACACACACAGCACCGCTCCCACAAACACATAAATTTGCCATTTTAGCTCCCCATGTCATTTCAGTTGGTCTCCAGTCGGCAGCAAAGGCACATGTTATTTATTAGGGCTCATTCAACTTCCTCAATAAATTGGTTTTTACAACATCATTGTCTTCATAAGAGCAAATATATATAAGTATATAATTTTGTTATATACCACATTTTATAGTTTAAAGGATATATATATGGTGTGTATATATATATATATCAAATCATATAATTTATATTAAATCTAGCTAGCTAAAAATTAAAAAAATATTGGGTGAGAAAAGCTAATCTAGATTTGCCAGGATAAGGCATTTAAGCCTCCATCTACCTAACAAAGACTATGTTTTCCTTTGTATTAACTGAGTTTTGTAGTACTAAGAAGAAGGTAATTTTTCATATTAGAACCATCAATTTGTTCAGCATAGTAACAGAGGTTAGTTGGGAGTCACACACAAGGCCATGCTTTTAAATTATCTTTTTCATCATGTACATGTTTCTCTTTTGATTAAATAGAAGACAGATATCCATACTGTGCTGTTGGTAAGTAGGATGTACATGTGTCATAAAACCCTATGCTCTGGGATCTTTGACTCTTGGCCACCAAATAATTAGTATTTTGTAAATTATCCCCTACTAGTACAATGTCTTTAGGGACCAGATTGTGATCTTTTTAATGGGTTAATAACTATTTCTTAGCTAAAACGGCATACTCCATTACTCCATGGCTTTAGCAGTAGAGATGAGGAGGTCAACAGTCTTGTGAAAATACAATGTTTCCATTATAATCTAAATATAGATGCATGTACTAATGGACAGTATTGAAAAAATAATTTGAAAATGTATTATTTTTTATTTAGATCACATTGTATTCACTCCCTTGCACATTTAGTAGTGATAAAACGAACCAGGAATTACAATGAATCAGTTTTTTTTACTATTTCATTTATACACCATAACATGTGTTGGTGTTCCCCAAGGTTCAGTCCATGGTCCCCTACTTTTATCCATCTATACTGCCAATCTTGGTAAACTCGTCAGCTCCTTTGGCTTCCAATATCATTCCTATGCAGATAACATGCAAATCTGTCTGTCCTCCCCTGATTTCTCCCCGCCCCTCTTGATTCGTGTCTCTGACTGACTCTTTGCTATTTCTAACTGAATGGCTGCCCACTTCCTTAAACTCAACCTGTCCAAAACACAACTTCTGGTCTTTACTCTCAAGTGTTTCTACTCCTGTTTCTGTCTCCCTCCACATTAATCAGCTCCACCAAACAGGCTCGCTGCCTAGGTGTTTTCTTTAACTCTGACCTCTTCTTCACCCCTCATGTCCAGTCGATCACCAAATCCTGCCGTTTCCATCTCAAAAACATTGCGCATCTGCCTCTACTTAACGACAGACGCGGCTAAGGTGCTGGTCCATGCCACTGTCCTCTCTTGCCTTGACTACTGCACAGTGGTGGAACTACTGCGGTCACAGGGGCCGCAGCCATGTGTTGTGGCCCCAGCCTGCATGGTAGAACCGCCAGGGCCACACTTTCAAGGACCCATCAGGTAGTCCTAACAGCATGGGCCACCCAATGGCAAAGTAGTACCAGGGGGTCCAGTTAGCACTGCGGTGCTTTAACAGTGCGACCTAACCCCCTGTGATGACTTCAGAGCTGAGAAGAAGTGACTGCCCCGGTCTCTGTATGTATGTGTGTCTCTGTCTGTATGTGTGTATGTCTCTATGTGTTTCTCTGTATGCATGTATGTCTCTGTATGTATGTATGTCTGTATGTATGTGTGTCTTTTGTATGTACGTATGTCTCTGTATGTATGTATGTGTGTTTCTGTTTGTATGTGTGTGTCTGTGTTTGTGTGGCGGTATGTATGTATGTGTGTGTTTGTGTGTGTGTGTGTGTCTGTATGTGTATCTATTTGTCTGCATATCTGTATGCCTGCGTATCTGTATGCCAGTGTGTGCCCTTTGTATCTGTATGTGTGTCACTGTTTGTATCTGTATGAATGTCATTCTGTGTATTTGTGTATTTGAATGTTTGTCCTTAAGTGTTTGTGTATCTGCATGTGTGTCTGCATGTTTATATGTATATTTGTGTTAGTTTGTGTGTCTGCATTTGCATGTATGCCAGCCATATGTGTGTATGTGTATCAGCATGTGTCCGTGTATGTATCTGTATGTGTTATATTGTGTGTATCTTCGTGTATGTCAGTGTGTGTTCGTTTGTATATCTGCATGTGTGTCAGTGTATGCACGGGTGTGTCTGTGTAACTGTCACCCCACCACACACACTGACAGCCTGCTACACTCACAATAACTCCACCAATCCTGTCATTAACCCATGCCCTACTCACCACCCATCGCTCTGCCATATTCACCCTATTACACTCACCTTCTCTCCAGGACCGGACTGGCCCACCGGGATACCGGGAAATTTCCCGGTGGGCCGCGGCACCTTGGGGCTGCTGCCACATAGGTGCCACCGGGTGGCCGGTCCGGTGGCACACTCAGAGGGGGCCGGCCGCGTTCCAGACTGGAGCCGCCGGGCCGGATAGCAGCTTCACCGGTCTAGCGGCACTCCAGTCACTGCTGTTGCTGATGGCTGAAGGAGGAGGAGCATGTCTACCATGCTCCTTCGCGGTTCCTGTGCTGGGAATTGTGGGAACCGCGAGGGAGCATGGTAGACATGCTCCTCCTCCTTCAGCCATCAGCAACAGCAGTGCCACCAGGCCCGGCGGCTCCTGTCTGGAACGCGGCCCATGACTTCTCTAGGTAAATGGGGGGGGAGAGGGGGATAAAACAGAGAGGGGAATAGAGGGAGGGAGGAGGGGAGAGACACAGGGAAAGGGGGGAGGGAGAGAGATGGGGAGAGACACAGGGAAAGGGGGGAAGGAGAGAGATAGAGAGACACAGGGAAAGGGGGAGGAGAGAGATGGGGAGGAGGGAGACACAGGAAAGGGGAGGGAGAGAGATGGGGAGGAGGGGAGAGACACAGGGAAAGGGGGGAGGGAGAGAGATGGGGAGGGAGAGAGACACAGGGAAAGGGGGAGGAAGAGACACAGGGAAAGGGGGTGAAAGAGGCAGAGGGGGAAGAGAGAGACAAAGAGGGAGAAATGAGAGAGACACACAAGGGGAGGGCAAGAAAGAGGCAGAGGGGGAAGAGAGAGACTGGGAAGGAAAGGGGAGACATTGACACAGAGGAGCAGTGAGGGGGAGAAAGAAACATACAGAGTGACTGGGGGAGACAAAAAGGCACACAGAGGGGCTGGAGATAGAGACACACATAGGGGCAGTATATATCACTGGTGGATGGGGGGGGCAACGGGGCAATTTCCCCTGCCGGCCGATCTCCCTCCCCATTCCACAGGCACTGTGCAGGCAGGGGAGGAAGAGAGGACCCGGGGCAACGCTCCGGCTCTCACGAGGGTGAACTCTAGCCCTGGAGCTACGGGCTAGAGTTCACTCTCACCACTTCCTGGTGGTCGCAGTAGTAGGAGTGAACTCTAGCCCCATACACACACTGCCCCCACACACACACACACACACCATACACATTCATACACTGCCCCCACACACACACCATACACATTCACACACTGCCCACCCACACACTGAACCTTTCACACACATTGCACCACTTCTCCTATACCCTACTACAGCCCCATATCCCAGCAGACTCCAGGTAAGTTGTCAAACTGTTCTTAAACGGTTTGACTACTTACTCTGGGAGGGGGTGCCGACGCTCCTGGCACCATAACCACTACACAGAGGAGTAGTGGTTATTGTGCATGGAATATTTCTTTAAATAATCTACAAGTTCCCCTCCCGGGTTTAGGCTCTGGATCCGCAACTGGTATATGACATGTATATTAATGCGTGTATTAGTATTATATATATATATATATATATATACCTATTATATTTACACATATTAATGTACATTTATATATGCATAATACACAGAGGAATGTCATTAATAGGTACCATATGTAATGAGCAGATACTGGCCCAGTCTTGTTGCTAGGTGCATACTCCAGCACAATAACATATTTAAAGTGAAGAGCGCACCCACAGGACTTCAAAATAAACATTTTATACAGTTGTGCCCTACATACATTCATCATTTCAGTCCCATTAACAAGCTTTCCTTAATATGTCAAGGTAGTTGGACTGAAACATTGATTACATGCAAAGGCACGTCTGCTTAAAATAAATCTGCACTTTTGTTTATTTTGAAGCCTATGTGTGCGCTTTTTACGTTGAAGTACTTTTTAATTTTAAGTTATCTGTTCTAACTGTATCAGCACACTATGCTGGCGTGACGCATTATGGGGCTGGTAAATATTTTTTTTCCAGGGCTGCTTTTAATTCCCAGTCCGGCCCTGCTTCTCTCACACTGTCACATTCACCCACTCAATTCTGTCACACTCTTTCTCCATCACTTTGTCACACTTGCCCCCTTTCACCTTGCCACACTCACCCTATCTCATTAACTGCTCCAATTCTGTCATACTATACCCCCCAACTATGCCACACTAATCCTGTGGGGCGTAAATGAGACACATGGAGGAGCTAAGGGGCTTGGGGAGTGAGATGTATGGGGGGGCCCCATGGAAATTTTTGCACCGAGGGGCCCCATGGTTTCTAGTTATGCCTCTGCTACTGGAATCTGTTTCTCAGTGGTCTTACTTGCTCCCAACTTGCCTCATCACAGTCTATAATGAATACAGCAGTGAGGCTCCTCTTCCTGTCCGCCCACACCTCCCACGCCTCACCCCTCTCTCAGTCCTTGCATTGGCTTCCCATAAGATATAGGGCTCAATTTAAAAGTCTGGCTCTTGCTTTCAAATCTCTATATAATGCTGCTCCCACCTATCTATCCTCCCTAATAAACAAGTATGTCTCGTCTAGGCCCCTTCGCTCTGCCGAAGACCTACGTCTATCCCCTTCTTGTACTCCCACCTCTGATGCTCGCATTCAAGACTTCTCTAGAGCTGCACTTTTCCTGTGGCACTCCCTTTCCTTCCCCATTAGACGCTCACCTAGTCTCCATTCCTTCAAAAAATCTTAAAAATTTCACTTCTTAACAAAAGTGTATCAATTAAACTGTTAATAGCTCCCAATTGATTCCTCTCCTGCAACTGGCATTTAGAAAAAAAAGGAGCACTAAGTCTTCAGTAAATACTTTTCTACCAATCTACTTCTCTAATATTATCCTTACGTTTTGTGTCACTCCCTCTAGCATGTAAGCTCATTGAGCAGGGCCCTCAACCCTTCTGTTCCTGTGCATCCAACTTGTCTGGTTACAATTACATGTTTGTTAGTCCAAGGATTGTACAGTGCTGTGGAATTTGTTGGCACTATATAAATAATAATAATAATAATAATGACATTACCTACAGATTCCAAATCATTGGCGACCTAGCTTCTAATGGGCTATGCTACTACATATAAAGTTTTTAGTTGTAAACCATCTGTGTAGGTTTAGCTAGATTGAAATATTTTTTTTCTCTAAAATTAGCTAACTACCTGCCCCTAAATCCTTAAGAACCAGGAAGTAACAGGACTGATTGTCTGATTGACAGTCGGGGGGTGTAACAATATTAATTTATAAAAGCACCAATATTTCTTGAAATCTGCATGTTTTGTGAAATGAAAAAAAAAGGATACACTCTTCACACATAAAGAATTTTAGCAAGTTAAAGGAACACTATAGTCACCTAAATTACTTTAGCTAAATAAAGCAGTTTTAGTGTATAGATCATTCCCCTGCAATTTCACTGCTCAATTAACTGCCATTTAGGAGTTAAATCACTTTGTTTCTGTTTATGTAGCCCTAGCCACACCTCCCCTGGCTATGATTGACAGAGCCTGCATGAAAAAAAACTGGTTTCACTTTCAAACAGATGTAATTTACCTTAAATAATTGTATCTCAATCTCTAAATTGAACTTTAATCACATACAGGAGGCTCTTGCAGAGTCTAGCAAGCTATTAATATAGCAGGGGATAAGAAAATCTTAATTAAACAGAACTTGCAATAAAGAAAGCCTAAATAGGGCTCTCTTTACAGGAAGTGTTTATGGAAGGCTGTGCAAGTCACATGCAGGGAGGTGTGACAAGGGTTCATAAACAAAGGGATTTAACTCCTAAATGGCAGATGATTGAGCAGTGAGGCTGCAGGGGCATGTTCTATACACCAAAACTGCTTCATTAAGCTAAAGTTGTTCAGGTGACTATAGTGTCCCTTTAAGTGCTATTTTGTGGGTGTGTCTCTTATAAACCACATCTAAGCATGTATGCCCAGCATTGCGTTATAGCACACCTTTTCAATTTCAATCTGTAATCTTTTTTTCCATACATAATCTTTATTTCGCCAACATCATGAAATTTTTTTACATTACAGTCAAGTGTTTATGCCAGGTATGCATGTTATTACATTACAGGTATTGCTGCCATCATTATGGTTCAGTGTTTTCAGTAGTTACTTTTTTCAGCATGTGGTACATTTGTTCTCTTTTTACATACAGATATGAGCAAATTATTTGCCCCTAGGTGTTGTTGACTACGAACCATGATGTGGCCTGTGTGTTGTATGTGGTGTGTCGGCCTTTTGTGGGGGGGAGGGAGATAGGAACATGAGGGGTGGGGAGAACTATAACTTGGAGGGAGACCTAAGGTCCCCAGCCTTGCTACCCAGTATCTTTACTTTCATGTTAGAGTTCCTATATTTGTCAGTGTCCCTTCTCTGCTATTCCTGCAGTCAAGCGGGTTTACTTTGTGATTGATAGTGTCTGAGTTGGGTACTCTACGAGGGGCAGGAGCTCATGACCTAAGGTTCCAACTTGCCTATTCTCTATCATATTTTTTTTTTCCTGTCCCTGCACCCTGCTAGCCATCCGCTCGTACGAGCTTATGACATCCAATCTTTCCGTGATTGTTGCCATGGTTGGTATTGTTTTGCTTTTCCAGTTTTGGGCTAGTAGGATTTTTGCTACCATGAGTATGTTTATAAGTACTTTCTTGTGGGGGTGTGGTGAAATTCCAGGTATCATGTGTAGCAGGTAGTGTTCTGGTCGCAACTGAACAAGGAGGCCTGTAGTGCTCGAGATGAGGTTTTGTATCTGTGTCCAAAATGCACCCAATGAATGACAGTCCCAGAACATGTGTAGCATGGTACCCGCTCCCCCCTCACATCGCCAGCAGAGCTTGGATGCGCCCTTGCAAATCTTTGCCAGTCTATGTGGGACCAGGTACCATCTCATGGCTATTTTGCAGTATGCTTCCCACAGCGAGAGGCTCTTGGATGCACTCTTTGTGTTGGATAGTGCCTCGTACCATTGTGCCATAGTTAGTTGGTGGCCTAGCTCCCCCTCCCATTGTTTCATATTGGATCTTTCCTCACACGATTGGGCCTCCAGAAGGGCATTATAGCACATGGACAGAGGTTTCCCAAACTTAATGGTGAGGACCCTATTGAGCAGCAGGGGTGGGTCTTTAGTCCCTGCACTTGTTTTGCGTGTGTGAGGTAACAGGATGTTTTTTGTTCTAAGGTAGAGGTACATGTCCCTTTGGGGTAGAGAAAATTCCCGCTGGAGATCAGGGAACAGTTTGATTTTGCTTCCTTCCAGTAGGTCCTTTACTTTATGTATGCCCCTGGCTATCCAACCTGCTATAGGTGGGTCTGGAGAGAATATGGTCAGGGTCCCTATTGATGCTTCTCTGAAGAGCAAGTGTGGGTCTAGAATCAGATGACTCCAGGTTCACCACGAGCTCAGCAGGAACCGGGAGCACCGTAGGAGGTATGTCCCGTCGGAGTTGGTGGGGGCGTTCGCCCATAATGTGTGGGACGTGTTTTGTGGGTGCAGGTAGGCATCTTCCAGTGTCAGCCACAGTGGCTTTTGGGAGCTGTCCTGAAGTCTCAATATGTGTACTCCCTGTGCTAGAGTTGAAGCCCTGTAGTATGTTTTAATGTCAGGCAGACCCCCTTTGGTGAAGGTAAAGCTTAGGTTGCGCTGGGCCCCTCTTGGGGGTTTTCGCTTCCAGACATGCGCATTTATGACAGATTGCATTAGTTTGATTAGTTTGTTGGGTAGTGAGATTGGTATCATGCGGAAGAGGTATAGGATGTGTCGGGATCCCGCGGGGGCGGCTGCGAGGGGAGGCTGCACTCCGCTCGCAGTACTCACCCTCCAGCCATCCGCGGTCCCCTCCTCCTCGTGGGCTCGGCGAGCGGCATCCTTCCAGCCTCGGATGCCGACCGCCGTTTCCTCCACGTCCCCCAGCGGCAGCATACATGACGCTGCACACTGGGAGACCGCCCAAATTATTACACGCCGGGGTCAGTCACCTGACCGGCGTTAAAGGCACAGTGCCTCAATCACAGTGGGAGGTTTAGATATCTCCCACGTGTGATTGTTAATTCTGATTGGAAATTATCCAATCAGAATTAATCTTATGGTTTAAATACTTACCTTTCCTGTTCCTCCCTGCCCTGTTGTGGCCTTTGCTTACTAGTATTGCTACTTACCTTGCGTTTCTGGTTACGTACTCTCTGACTTGTTTATCCGACTCTGTGACTTTCTCCTACCCTTTGACCTCGGCTCGTTTCACGTTATTCTGTCTTCTGGTTCCCCTTACTCGGCTTGTCTCCTGACTATTCTGTGTGTGCTTAGCCCGGCCACTCTAAGGTCCGGTACGGCACCTTTTCTGTGTGTGTGTGTGTGTGTGTCAGCGTGTTGGGTTCCCCGAATCGTGACATTACAACAGGGCCATAATGGAACCTGTTGACATACCACAGCTCCTAATTAATCAAGAGGCTAGAATGGATGGCTTGGACCACCGTATGGATCAGTTTGCTCAAGCTTTGCAAACCATACTGGCTCGTACTGCACACTTGCAACCTGCCGTTCAGGAGGCTGCTGCTGCTATGCCTGAACCCATTCCCACTCCAGTACCCGTTCCCGCTCATGTAGTTCACATGACGCCGCCACAGCGCTACAGCGGTGACCCAGCATAGTGTCGTGGTTTCCTCAACCAAATCGACATCCATTTGGTGATGAATCCACGTTCCTATCCCACTGACAGATCTAAAATTGCCTTTTTGATAAACCACTTGTCCGGGAGAGCTTTAGCATGGGCCAACCCCATTTGGGAAAATACGTCTCCTATGTCCTTTGCAGATTTTCTGACAGCTTTCAGACGCACGTTTGATCAACCCGGTAGGGTTGCTTCTGCTGGCAAGGCTCTGCTTAGGGTCCGACAGGGTAACAAATCTGTGGCAGATTACACTATCGAATTCCGCACTCTAGCAGCTGAAGTGGTTTGGAATAATGACGCCCTCGTAACAGCATTTCAGGAGGGTTTGGCCGCTTATATACTGGATGAAATAGCATCCAGGGAATTGCCTGCTCTTCTAGATGATGTTATAGACTATGTGATTCTTATCGATAACCGTATTAGAGAGAGGCGTAGTCAAAGACGGTTGGATACACGGGTGTTACCTACTCTACCCAGTACTGCACTGCTAGCGTTACCCGCTCCTAGGCAACCATCCCCTGAACCCATGCAGTTGGGTGCTACCGGGTTAACTGAGGCCGAAAGAGCGTACCGTAGAAGGGAGGGGTTATGCCTTTATTGTGGGAAGAGGGGGCACCACTGTAAAGCCTGCCCTAAAGTACAGGGAAACTGCAGCACCTGTGTCGGCCTCGGGTGTTATGACTTTGTCCCCTCATGTGTCCATCTCCAGACCGTTTATTACGGTTTCTCTTTTGGGCAATAAAACCACTATAACAACCAAAGCCCTGATCGATTCAGGTGCGGCAGACAACCTTATGGATGAGACCTTTGCCAAAACCGCAGCCCTGAATTTGATCCGAAAGGATACACCCTTGGCCGTTGAGGCCATAGATGGTAGACCACTGGAGAAACCTCTGGTGACCCATGAAACCCAGGAAATAGTTATGTCTGTGGGTGTTTTGCACAAGGAGAAGTTAACCTTCCAAATAATTGACTCCCCTACAGCCTCCATCGTTCTGGGTTTTCCCTGGTTAGTTAAACACAACCCTGTTCTTGATTGGGGTTGTTTAGATATACTCTCCTGGGGGGAATCTTGTCAACGAGACTGTATGGCTCATGTGCGTCCTGTTTGTTTACTTAACGTTCCCACGGCTAAACCACTCTTGGTTTCTGTCCCTTCTGTATTTGCAGACCTTGCCTTGGTTTTTGAAAAAAGGGAGGCAGATAAGCTACCTCCACATCGTGAGTATGATTGTGCCATAAACCTCTTACCGGGTACTATGCCTCCTAGGGGAAAGGTCTACCCTCTTTCTGAGAAAGAAAACCAGATCATGGAGGAGTACATACGGGAATCCCTAAGTAAAGGTTTTATTAGAAGGTCCTCCTCTCCTGCTGGTGCTGGTTTCTTCTTTGTGGCAAAGAAGGAGGGCGATTTGAGGCCATGTATAGACTACAGGGGTCTGAACAATATAACGGTTAAAAACGCCTACCCTATCCCCCTCATCACTGAGTTGTTTGATCGTGTTAAAGGTTCTAAATTCTTCACCAAATTAGACCTCAGGGGGGCTTATAACCTTGTCCGTATAAAGGAGAATGACGAGTGGAAGACAGCGTTCAACACACGCAGTGGGCATTACGAATATCTGGTCATGCCTTTTGGACTGTGTAATGCTCCTGCCATGTTTCAGGACCTCATAAATGATGTCCTTAGGGATCTATTGCATGTCTGTGCTGTGGTGTACCTTGACGACATACTTGTGTATTCTCCTGATTTGAAGTCACACCATAACCATGTTAGGATGGTGCTCAAAAGGCTATTACAGAACGGACTCTACTGTAAGTTAGAAAAATGTTTATTCGATCAGACCTCTGTGCAATTCCTAGGATATATCATTACTGAACAGGGTTTCAGTATGGATCCTGCTAAATTGGAAGCTATACTGTCCTGGCCACTTCCCCAAGGACTGAAGGCTATCCAGCGTTTTATAGGATTTGCCAACTATTATAGGAAATTTATAAAAAACTTTTCACCACTCATTTCTCCTATAACGAAGCTGACAAAAAAAGGTCTACACCCTAGGGTTTGGACTCCTGAAGCCCTTAAGGCCTTTGAAACCCTCAAGAAGGCATTTGCCTCTGCCCCAGTGCTGCACCACCCTGATCCTTCTCTTCCCTTTGTTATGGAAGTAGACGCTTCTGAGTCGGGTGTGGGAGCAGTACTGTCACAGAGGTTGTCGTATGACAAACCCCTCAATCCCTGTTGTTATTTTTCTAAAAGGTTGTCTGATCCAGAGAAGAATTACGATGTTGGGAACAGGGAACTATTAGCTATTGTGTTAGCTTTTAAGGAATGGAGGTACTTATTAGAGGGTTCTAGACACAAAATTATGGTTATAACAGATCATAAGAACCTCTCCTATATAGCCGATGCTAGAAGGTTATCTGCCCGGCAGGTTAGATGGTCTCTATTTCTCTCACGCTTCCAATATGTTATTACCTATAGACCTGGTTGCCGTAATGCCAAAGCTGACGCTATCTCTCGACAGCATGAACCAGTAGAATTTGTTAACCCGACACCTGAACCTATTATACCTGCGTCTCAGATAATAGCTGCTACCCGTTTGGTTGTTTCTTCACCTTTCCTTGATAGTATTAAGACATACCAAACCCAAGCACCCCCTGAGACGCCGGTTGGTAAACTATATGTAGAAGCAAATGACAGAAAAAAGTTGTTAACTTTATTTCACACCGCCAAAACTGCTGGTCATCCGGGGGTTACCAAAACCTACAAGGGCCTTCTTCAACAGTTCTGGTGGCCTTCACTCAAGCGAGACGTAGTGGATTTTGCTCAGGCTTGTCGGGTCTGCACGCAGTGTAAGTCCCTTAATGTGAGACCCCAGGGTTTACTGATGCCTCTATCTATACCCAAGAAACCATGGACCCACTTATCCATGGATTTCATTGTAGACCTTCCTCTTTCTGATGGTCAGACGGTGATACTGACTGTGACGGATAGGTTCTCTAAAATGGCGCACTTTATTCCGCTTAAGAAACTACCTTCTGCGGTTCAGTTAGCTCAGGTGTTTGCCAAAGAAGTGTTCCGCTTGCATGGGGTACCTCAGGATATCGTATCTGACAGGGGTCCTCAATTTGTCTCTCGGTTTTGGAGGGGCTTTTGTGCTGAGATGGGGGTCTCCTTGTCGTTCTCTTCCTCTTATCACCCGCAATCTAATGGTGCGGCCGAACGTGCTAATCAGTCTGTGGAATTGTATTTGCGCTGCTACACTAATGCGCACCAGGATGACTGGTCTCGCCTCTTTCCGTGGGCTGAATTTGCCAGGAATACGGTGTCTCATTCGTCTACTGGCTTAAGTCCTTTTGAGGTTGCTTATGGGTTTCGACCTTCTGTCCTTCCCGGTGCGTTCTCCGACAAGGGAATGTCCGCCTTGGACCAGCACCTTGCCTCTTTGCGGAGGACGTGGGATCAGGTCCATGTTGCGCTTTCTCGTTCAGCGGCTGCTCAGAAAAAGTTTGCTGATCGCCGTAGGGTTGCGGCCCCTTCTTATGTTCCGGGTGATAGGGTTTGGTTGTCCTCCAGGAACCTCCGTCTCAAGGTTCCCTCTATGAAATTTGCTCCCAGGTTTCTTGGTCCCTACAGGGTGTTATGTAGGGTTAACCCTGTTTCCTACTCCCTTGACCTGCCTCCTTCCATGCGTATCCCGAACACGTTTCACGTCTCGCTTTTGAAGCCCTTGCTGTGTAACCGGTTCTCTCGTCCCCTCGGGCGGCCCGTTTCTCTTCGTGCTGTCTCTAGCGACGTGTACGAGGTGGCTGCCCTTCTCGACTCTCGTGTTTCTAGGGGTCGGCTGCAATATTTGGTGGATTGGAAGGGGTACGGCCCTGAGGAGCGGTCTTGGGTTTCAAGCTCTGATGTGCACGCTCCCTCTTTGGTCCGCTCCTTTCATGCCCGGTTTCCTTTGAAGCCTTCGGCTTCTCGCCCTCCGGGCGGTCTTCGAGGGGGGGTAATGTCGGGATCCCGCGGGCGGCTGCGAGGGGAGGCTGCACTCTGCTCGCAGTACTCACCCTCCAGCCGTCCGCGGTCCCCTCCTCCTCGTGGGCTCGGCGAGCGGCATCCTTCCAGCCTCGGATGCCGCCCGCCATTTCCTCCACGTCCCCCAGCGGCAGCATACATGACGCTGCACGCTGGGAGACCGCCCAAATTATTACACGCCGGGGTCAGTCACCTGACCGGCGTTAAAGGCACAGTGCCTCAATCACAGTGGGAGGTATAGATATCTCCCACGTGTGATTGTTAATTCTGATTGGAAATTATCCAATAAAATAACCTTATGGTTTAAATACTTACCTTTCCTGTTCCTCCCTGCCCTGTTGTGGTCTTTGCTTACTAGTATTGCTACTTACCTTGCGTTTCTGGTTACGTACTCTCTGGCTTGTTTATCCGACTCTGTGACTTTCTCCTACCCTTTGACCTTTGACAGTTTCACGTTATTCTGTCTTCTGGTTCCCCTTACTCGGCTTGTCTCCTGACTATTCTGTGTGTGCTTAGCCTGGCCACTCTAAGGTCCGGTACGGCACCTTTTCTGTGTGTGTGTGTGTGTGCCAGCGTGTTGGGTTCCCCAAATCGTGACAGGATGTGGGGCAGAGCCATCATTTTAATCGTATTTACCCAGCCCAACCAGGAAATCTCTAGGTTTTCCCATTGTTCTAGGGTCATTGTTTGTTTGCTTCTCTACAGGGTAGTTGTTTTCTTTAAGAATGGTCTAGTGGGTTTTCATCAGTTTGATCCCCAGGTAAGTAAGGGATGTTTTTCGCCAGTCAAAGGTGTAATCAGAGGATAGCAGTGTTTGCGTTTGGTGTGGTAGGTTGATCGGTAGTGCTTGCATCTTAGTAGTGTTATTCTTGTAGTATGTAACCCTTCCATATTCTCTGAGAAGATCTAGGAGTGCTGGGATGGAACTGATGGGTCGTGTTATGAACATGAGTATGTCGTCGGCAAATAAAGCCAACTTCTGCATACCCCCTGGTGTTGACATTCCGTGAATCTGTGTGTTATCATTTATAAGTTGCGTCAATGGTTCAAGACAAAGGATAAAGATGAGTGGTGACAGCGGACAACCCTGGAACGTGCCATTGTGTATTGTAAAGGGTGCTGACAGGAAGCCGGTACTGAAGACCTTTGCTGATGGACAGTGATAAAGGGCCATGATACTTTTTAGGAAGGCTGCTAGAAGCCCCATTTTGGACAGGGTTTGTTGTAACCCCAGTGCCAGCACCAGGACCTGTTGGGAGGAGTGGTTTGCCCAGTCAATGAGGTCTAGAAAGTGGCGAGTGTTGTCCCCCACTTGCCTACCCGGCACAAATCCTGCCTGCTAAGCGGAGATAAGTGTAGGAAAGAGCGCTTTGACCCGCGTGGCTAACATTTTAGCATATAATTAAGTGTCCGAGTTGAGAAGAGATATTGGTCTCAGGTTGGCACACTGAGTAGGAGGTTTATTAGGTTTAGGTAATGTGACAATAAAAGCTTCCAGCATTTCTCAAGGCATTTTTCCAGTCTGTTTAATGTCATTGAATAGTCGTAGGAGGTGGGGGGCTAACTGGTCTGTGAATTTAATGTAGTAGTAATTGGAGAGGCCATCTGGGCCTGGGGATTTGTGCTTAGGGAGTGATTTGATGGCTTCCCTGATTTCTTTGTCAGTAAAGGGACAGGTTAGGTATGCGCCCAAGTCTGGAGATATGCAGGGAGGGAGACTCTTTCCAAGAAAGAGTCTATTTCAGCTTTGGAAGGTTGGTGTGTTTCTGGATCTGTGTGTAGTTGGTATAGTGATGCATAGTATTCCGCTAGTGTGTTCACTATGTCTTGAGGGTTGTAGAGCTTGTCTCCTCGTTTGGAAATTATGTAGGGGATCTTAGACTGGAGGTATTTTTGTTTCAAGCTGCCGGCTAAGAGTTTGCCTGCTTTATTCCCTAGTGTGTAGTGAGTTTGTTTCAGGTATCGCATATGTTTCTCTGTCGTTTGTAGTTGCAACTCGCGTAGTTTGGTCTTAAGTGTCTGTAGTCGTGTATGGTTTTGCTTGGATGGTTTTGATTTGTGACTAGATTCAGTGAGTAATTTTGTTTGTTCTATGCATGCTGCTCTTTTGGTGTGGCTCCCAGCTTGATAAATTCTCCCCTCATGACTACCTTGTGGGCGACCCATTGCGTAGCTAGTGTGGTTTCGCAGTGTGTGTGAGCCTCAAAGTATGCATCTATTGCATCTCGCAGTTGCGTAAAATGGTGTGGGTTTTCTAGTAGAGCTTTGTTTAAGCGCCAAGTGCCTCTTCCCCTTGCTGGGTGTGGTATTTTCATTGTTATTTCCAGGGGGGCATGGTCCGACCATGTGATAGGGCCTATCTGCATGTCTATGGTGTGTGGTAGTGTGCTTTTGTCAAAGAGGCATAGATCAATCCTGGAGTATGTCATGTGGACTGGGGAGTAAAATGTATAGTCTCTCACTCCCGGGTATAGATTGCGCCATACATCGTAATATTCAGAAGAGTTTAGCAGGTGTGTCAAGTGTCGGCTCAGAGACAATGAGGATTGCTTAGGAGATCGGTTTTGCACCCTCTGCATGTCTATGTGCGGGTCAGGTGTGCAGTTAAAGTCCCCGCATATAATAGTGTGTCCTGTTTTGTATTGGTCTAATTTGCGGAACACTTTGTTCAGAAAATCTTTTTGCGTGTCATTTGGTGCATACAGGGAGGCTACCGTCAGTTGGAGGCCGTTTAATGATCCCACTAATATTAGTAGCCTGCCATCTTTGCTAATGTATTGTTTGGATGGCGTGAATACCCAGTCACTATGAAAATAGATTGAAACCCCTTTGGACTTAGTAGTAGACATGGCATGGTAGGCCTGGCCAAATTGTTTGATCCTAAAAGTAGGTGGTTTACGTATAGTAAAGTGAGTCTCCTGGAGACATACTATTGCCGCCTTGGAATTAATCATTTCTTGCGTCATCAACCTGCGTTTGTGCGGGATATTGAGACCCTTGACATTCATGGAAAGGATTTTTAGGGTGTTATCCATATTGTGCGGGTAGTGGTTTGCTAAATCGTGGGAAGCGTGTTTGCTCTGATGGTGGTATAGCGCGACTTGGGGGGGGTGTGACAAGGGAACATAGGAACATTAGTAGGGATAACATAAGTAAACATTTCTTAACATAACTAAAGTATTTACATAGCGCCCTCATTTTATTGGCGCCTTCTCCGGTTGAGACACAGACCAGCCCTCTGTGCTAGTGTCTACGCTCATCCTTGGGGTGCGCTCGGTGTTAGGAGCGGGGTGTGGATGACTTACAGGCTAATTGGAAGTTACACAGCCCTTGCATAGTCACTTCACGTTGCCCACATATACATTTTATCATTTTTACATTCCCAGGGTCTCCCCCCTCTTCCCGTTTTTGCTTCACTTATCCAGTTACAGCACGTGGCCTGGTATTAAATGGTCCATGTGCCTTTTCCCTTATATCATGTCTGTCAGATTGCATATTTCATAGTTACGTGAGATTGTTCAACATAGCAAATGTTGGGTGAAGGGCAGAGTCCCGGGTGCATAGTCCTTTATGCTTTAGTCAGCGATCCCGCCATGTGTCATTCTTCTTGCATTCTTTGTTGTGGTGCAGTAGCAGCCGCTACCGTCGTTTCATTGGGAACAGTCCCCATTCTTGTATTAGGCGCATGCCTACTTCTGGTTCAGTAACTGTTTGTTTCTTGTTGTTTCCCCACATGAGTATTTTCGTCAGGTATCCCCATCTGTATTGGATGTTGTAGTTCCTCAGCGTTTTCGTCACTGTTATGAACTCCCTTCTCCAGGCCATTATTAGAGCTGATAAGTCTGCGTAGATGTTAATGTTAGTGTACGGTTCGGGTAGTTTGTCAAGTTTGCGTGACGCTGTTAACAAAGCATTCTTGGAGGTGAAGTAGTGGAATCTTGCAATCACATCACGAGGCGTATCTTGTGCCAGCCTCGGTGGTCATGGTAATCGGTGAGCACGGTCCAGTAGCCATGCTCCGTCAGCTATGTCAGGCTGTAAGATGGTGCAAAGCCCTTTGATAAATGAGGGGAGTTCCTCTATGCCCACTTTTTCAGGTATCCCGCGGAATCTGACATTGTTCCTTCGGGTCCGATCTTCCAGATCAGCCAGCTTGCGTTTGAGCTGTTGTTGTTCCTCCGCTAAGTGCTGTACTGTACTTGCTAGCGCATTCTGCTCAATGCAGATGACATCTGTGCGGGCTTCAAGCTGATTTGTGCGCTCACCCAGGTCAGATATCTCTCTTTTGATTTCACTGGTTGCCCTTTTGAGGTCAGATTGGAAAGTGACCCTAAAGTCCTGTAGCATAAGGTACAGTCGTTTCTCTGTTACTGGGGCGTCCGTGTCTGGGCAGGTGTCCCCTTCTGGCTCGAGTGTACTTTCAGCTAACTGTGAGCAGGCTTGTCCGTTGTCGCCATCTTGTGCAGGCCGCATGCGGTATTTCCTCGCAGTTCTGATTTGATCCGTCAATTTAGTTTGCTTGGCAGGTGCTATTGTGGTAACTGAGTTCCTAAGCTTGATGGTCGCTGTTGGGGCTGTGTGTGATAAGAGTGATGGGCTTTTAAGTCATCCAAAGCGCGGAGCTCTCACTCCATGCGAACGCTTGCTTCGGCAGTTGGCCACGCCCCCCTCAATCTGTAATTTTAAAGAATAATAGCTGTCAACCCCCTCCCCCCCCTCATTTCATCAAGGTGCCCTGATCCCTACTGATGCTACTCAATTGCAATTGCTATTCTTCTTGTTCCTGTATAATTCCTCGCTGATTCTCTTGTGTACTGGACACATCTGTATTGATTACTTTAACAAAGAAAAAAATGTTTCTTTTATTTCAGAATTGATTACCTTGCATCTCACACCTGGTGCCGTTGCAACTGCAGCTTTGTCTGTCTACCGTCATCTAAAACCAACCATTCTAAGTGTTTTTCATTTGTAAAATAATGGTGTAGAGCTATTTCATGAAATAAAATACATGAAAACTGAAATCATACATATTTCAAAGGGATATTTACACTAATAGGTTTATTTACTAAACAGTGATTGCAATTTGCTAATTTTAGACTCAAAATGGCCGTGATTTAAAAGTAGCCATTCAGAGAATAGCTGATTTGACGTAAAATGTTCAATATGGTTTTTAATTGAATAAATTAGTTGTATTGATAGTTAGCAGATCTGTTTAATTTAAAATGTGGCATATATGGAACAGCTTACAATGTGAAACCTTGTAGATTTTATGGTACATTGAACATTATGGTGGATATACATATATATCTCTGTCTTGATATTTTTATTATTATTGATATTTATATAGTGCCAACTTATTCTACAGAGCTTTACAAAGTTATAAAAGGGGGAAATGTAACAATAAATGAAACAATTACAAAATGTTACAGGCACAATAGGTTGATGAGGACCCTTCTCAAACAAGCTTACAGTCTATTTATGCATTATCACCCGATTGTAAAAACAATAATTTTACCCATTTTTCAGTCATATCAAAATGATGTGGTGGCAGCTGGTGTATATTAGAGTTGAGCGGACACCACAAAAATGGCTCTAAAAAACTAATGGAAAGGGCTAGAGGGCTTCAAAAGGAAGTAAAATGGGGGTAAGAGTAGGCAAGTGCCCTGCAAACAAATGTGGATAGGGAAATCACTTAAAAATAACATACAATAAGCAGCCGCTTAGTAGATAACTCCCTAATTCCCACGGTATTGGGGAGCTATCTACCAAAGGCTGAAACACCTAAATTGGTCTTTCAGCCACATTTACTAATACTAAGTAAAGATTACTTAGTATTAGTAAATTCAGCCCCTACTCGCTATACCGCGAGTAGGGGCGTGTCTAGTAAACAGTGAGCAGCCAGTGGCTGCTCACTGTAAAAAAACAAACAAAAACCTATAAGAATGTGGAGTGGGGGTACCTACTGTCCTCCCCCCTGAGCGGTGGGTGGGGGCCATAAATAAGAATTTGGGGGGCCTACTGTCCCCCCCCCCCGGCCCCCACTCCTGTGCGGCGGGTGGGGGCCCCAAATAACAATAAGGGGGGGAACCTACTGTGCTCCCCCCTCAGCCCCTACCCCTGTGCGGCAGGTGGGGGCCCTAAATAACAGTTAGGTTGGGGATCAAATGTCCTCCCCCTGTGCGGCGGGAGGGGGCCCTAAATAACAATAAGGGAGGGGGACCTAATGTCCTTCCCCCGTACTCCACCCCTGCGCGGCAGGTGGGGGCCCTAAATAACAATAAGGGGGGGGACCTCACCGCAAGCCCCCACCCCTGAGCAGCGGGTGGGGGCCATAAATAAGAATTTGGGGGGGACCTACTGTCCTCCACCCCGGCCCCCACCCCTGTGCGGCAAGTGGGGCCCCAAATAATAAGGAGGGGGACCTACTTTCCTCCCCTCCCGGCCCCAACCCCTGTGCGGCAGGTGTGGGCCCTAAATAACAATGAGGTTGGGGACCAAATGTCCTCCCACTGTGCGGCGGGTGGGGGCCCTAAATAACAATAAGGGGGGCCTAATGCAAATACACAGTATTGTTATAAGGGAATTGAGATTTTGTTAGCTCCTACTGCACTGTAGCTCTGTGTTTGCATGACCTGGGCCTGCGCCTAACCCTTGTCATTTTGTACACAGCCTGCACTCAGGACTGAAAATCTGCAGGATCAGGAATTTTTCACAGCAAGACCATAATCAACAAAGAATAGACATCAGATCAATCGTTCTAAGCCCAGATCACAAGGTTCACCAACAGTCCAAGATATAATAATTCCCCAATTTGGTTTCTATGCTGATGATGATAAAACTTGGACCATTGATGTACCTTAAGAAGTAGGTTGAAAACCTCTGACAAAAGTAATTGGTACGTAGTGTTCCTGTTATTCCATCTGGTACTGTATGATATAGAATTTTCATTATAAGAGTCACTGATTTCAAGGTGGAGGTGGACTAATTCTAATAATATATCAATTAAATCGTGCTACAATGTAATCCATTGACCACATTAAGGATGTTGCCCGTTAGACTCTTAAACTTTAGGAAATGTCTAGTAAAACAGTTCACAGAGTTCTATCCATTTAGTATTGAAGACAGCCTTTGACATGTGATAAAATAAGGTACAGTTATTTTATATCTCTTCATTCCGACTCCTCTGGACTTGGATTTAGCAATACCAATCCCCTGATGTTAAAAGGTAATCTGAATCTGTCTCTGCAACTGCAGATAGTGAGGGGATTCAACGAGTGACAGGACCGAGTGAATTCTTACAGCACACAAGCAGTAATCCCTGATAATTAATTAGAGAGAATGGCCAAGTCTTTATTAATGTTTAATCTGCTGACAATCACTTTTGAGTAATGGAATAAACGCTGATTGTTTTACCAACATATTTGAGTGTAATATTTTATGCTGTAAATGAAGCTCTATAAAGACCGTTAGAAGATAGAATATGGTTCTTGCTAATGGTCTAAGAAGACAAAATTCATAGCTACTAAAAATGCTAATCTGGGATGATCTCCGATCTGGAAATTCGGGATTCTCTGTCTATAAATGGCATGATGTGTTTTTCATAACAAGCACTTTTTATTAACGGTTTCATCGACGGATTGGGCACAATATAGGGAATACTGGGAGCATTGCTTGCCAACTGAAAAAACTAGATTTAAATATAAAAATGCCACAAGACAGAAATGTTAATTAAAAGATTTTCTGAAAGTATTTTATCTTGAAAGGAAGGGAATATATAGAAAGATATATATCTAATAGGCTAAGTCTTGTGGAGGGGCAAAAATATAACAGATTTATACAAATGAAACCTTATTTACTATAATAGATGGCCTTACACAAAGCAAGGCGTGGTGTAACAAGAATTTACAAAAGTGCCAGTCTATTGAAATCTGCACTATTTGTAGAGTGAAAAAAATAGTACACACTATTCACACATCAAGCAATTCAGCAAGTTTAAATACTTTATTGAGTCTACAATAAAATTAGTATTAATGCACAGTAACCCCACATTTTTGACAGCGCAAGACAATATCAAGAGGTCATTACCAAATAGTATAATTGTTGCAAGCCAGGCACATGAGGTTATGTTGTTGGCCAACAACGCCATGGATATTAGAAAACTTTTGAAGGTGAGCAGTGTCTGTTAACAACATCATCTTCACACAATTCACTCAAGGATTCATGTTGTTCGTGATGACAAACACTACATATAGTTACATAGTTACATTGCTGAAAAGAGACTTGCGTCCATCAAGTTCAGCCTTCCTCACATTTGTTTTTTGCTGTTGATCCAAAAGAAGGCAAAAAACCCAGTTTGAAGCACTTCCAATTTTGCAACAAGCTAGGAAAAAAATTCCTTCTTGACCCCAGAATGGCAGTCAGATTTATCCTTGGATCAAGCAGTTATTACCCTACATTAGCAAAAACAACACATTTCTAGACACAAGCCTTCTGCACGCAATAGATGAGCATACCAACATAAAGGAACATGTAATCCCACCCAGTATTAGATCTGGTGCTATAGATGGATCTATTTACCCACCCATTAGCCATCTCAGGCCCAGTGCTCACCTATTAACCTTCCCAGTGTCTTAGGGGGGCCTGTCGTTATACTCTCATTGATCATATCAATTCCCTTCCTCCTTCAGTCTTTTCATCAATGTCTCACTGTAGATGCAGTGAACATCTTGTGCAGTCATTGAGATCTCAATCCGTGTCCTGCCTCTGCTTCTACACAACATGCTGCTCCCTGTACCAGTAACAGCTGGCCTGTCATTCAGCATCCCACAAACTGAGTGAATGTTCTCTTTGAAGAAGAGCCAAATGGATAAAAACTCGGATGAAATGAGTACAGAGAGCCTATGAACTGTTGGAACACAGCTGGTGGCCTAGAGACTGCCCCTGTACCCTAAATCTCAATTACTGCTCCAATTACTGTTACAATTACAATTAAACACACACAATTTAATGCATTAAATAAAAGGCAAAGTTACCTTTTAGTGAGTTGTCTTGCATAAAAACATAGACTTTTTCAAAACATGTATCTATTACAATGCAATTTTTACTGCAGTTTACCGTTCTTTTAAAAGCATATGCAAAAATTATACTTAGCAATTATTTTCCTTCCTCTCTGGTCCAGGGAGAAGGAAACTGTATAAAACATGAGTATTATAGCTACATGCACATATTATTTCATTGATTTGATGGAGTTTTAAGGAACCTGAATTCCCATAAATGCTATCATAAAAAAAGAAAATTGAGCAGATTTGCAAAATTTATATCTGAAGTTCAATTTGTAAATGAAGTTTTGCATAAATATAAAATCCCCTTTTTTAAAGGGCCACTCCACTGCCCAATTACAAAAAAATTTCTATACTTAGTATATATATATTCCCAAAGAAAATTATGGATATTTTTTTAAAATTGGGAGTATATCTAGAAACAGCTTGCAAGGGCTGCAGATTTTTCATCAGCAGATTTTGCAAGCACTCCCCTTCTAACTCCGCCCAGACTTTCAGTGGCTGTCCAATCAGAGACTTCCCAAATCAGCTCAATGAGAAATCTTTGCAAGGCAGATGGTCTGGACACTTGCTGCCTCTTGAGTTTAGCTCCACTGAGCAAAACAATTAGGAAATGTTGCCTGCTTTAAAGCCAGGGGAGGAGGGTGTAACAAGAATTTACAAAAGTGCCAATTTCTATTGAAATCTGCGCTACTTGTAAAATTAAAAAAGAGGACACCCTATTCACACATAAAGCAATTCATCAAGTTTAAGTACTTTAAGGGTCACGATTATCCCTTTTTAACTATACAATAAAATTAGTATAAGTGCATAGTCACCCCAAATTTCAAGCAGCATAAGAGAATATCAAGAGGTAATTCCCAAATGGTACAGTTGTTCCAAGTCAGAGCAAGTGAGTTTATGTTCTTGGCCAACAACGCCATAGATATCAGAAAACTTTTGAAGGTGAGCAGTGTCTGTTAGCAACATCGGCTTTGCACAATTCACTCAGGAATTTACGTTGCTCGTGATGACAAACACTAATTAGCAAAAACAACACATTTCTGAATCATTTCACAAAAACAAAATGCTTTTTTGCACATCCCCACACAAGACAGCAACATATGCTTCTTCTTCACAGCAGGGAGGGACGAGCCTTACATTAGCACGTAATTATGATGGCTATTTGCATTACAGCCATTACAATTTAGCAGCCATCATGTGTGCCCAGTGAGCGATGCTCAATGAAGCTGTCTCATCTACCTTAAAGGTTACTGGATGGGCTATTTTGGACAGGCATCTTCTATTGTGCTACTTGTGCCACATTTAGTAAAAATCTCCCCTGCGGTGTATCTAACATCCTTAATGAATGTAGTTTGATGTAATCTCAGGCTGTTAGATGGCTAAAGTCTCTCTCCTTCGTATCCCCTGCTATCATAATAGTTACAGTATAACCATTTTATTCTATTTACTTCTTGTTACCGAAGACACCTGCAGACAAAGAAGCTCAATAATACACATACAATATGCCAATTCAACTTCAGGCAGAGAAAAAACTACTTACATTTATGTACTTTTTTCTCTTTCATGCTTGGAATACAATTACATCGATTGATTTAACTCGAGTGCCCCCTAGTGGCTGTTTAAATTAGCAGCATGGAAAACCTATAGATAGACAACCAGAGAGGAGTGAAATGTCTAATTTAATTTTGCTTGATAGTACAGAAAAAAATTGTATTTCTACATTCTGGAACAATGGTGTTATATGTTTGCGCATATCATTAAAGTATATGTTTTGTGTAGCTCTTATTTATTTTCTTAGCGTAATAGTGTACGCACAACATTATGCATACACCTGTATTTAACTGACAATATGAAATTATCAAAGAATTCGATAAAAAATCAATTTTGCAAACAAAAAAAATCTAACAAACAGAGCTGCAAAAAAATTAAAACAGTGTTTTTTTAATTTTTTTATTTTAAATCATTTGTAGATAAGCAACCGCGATATACTATGAATGACAAATATAATTCTTAATTATCATTACTTTTATGATACTTATTTTTCAATGCAAGATATACTGTATTAGAACAACATTATATATTCGTTCGTTTCATATGCATTGTGTTATGGTTGGAAAAATTCAAAGTCTATTTGACATTTATTATATGATGGTTATCTTTTCCGCATTGCAATTGCAGAATGTTTTTTGGTTGATCCTTCTAGATAAAAATGATTGAGAGGTAAGATAAGCTTGATGTCAGCCAATAGTCATGTTATCAATACAGTGGGAATTGCCAGTGATGCAAAGTGAATTCAAATGTGAATAAAAATTTTAGGCAAAAACAGGTGAAATGGAAAAATTAATGGAAAAAGTCATCTAGTTTTTAGTTTGATCGATTTTGGCTTAAAAATTGAACATCGTGATGAATTAACTTCAAATTTCTGACTGTTCACTCTGAATTAAATTGCCCTGACAGCGTATTGTGAAAATAGAGAAAATGTTATTGCTGATTAACATTAAAAAAAAGAACCATATTATTTACATCTTGAAAATATTTTTTTTATTCTTACCAGCACGTACCTGAACCACTTTAAAAGAAATAAAAGACACATACTATGAAGAACCTTGGGAAATCATCTTCAGTTGACCATTTTTCACAATCCTCTATTTAACGAGCAAAGCCCATTTTATCGCTTAAAAGACCACTAAGTGCACCCAGACTACTTACTTGTGGACTTGTAGTTATAACCGTGAAGTGTAAAACATTGCAGTTTTGTAGAAGCTGTAATGCTTACATTGCACCTCTAGTGGCTGACTTCCAGAGGTGTTTCCTGTACAACAACCGAGTAAACTTGGCCATGTGACCAAACGTAGCTTATAGGAAAGAACTGAATGCATGCTTTCCTATGAAAAGCATTTGAATGGACGTCTGTGTGGCAAGTTCACCTCATCCCCAGTGCTCCGGTATGAGGAACATTGGATTAGATAATCGCCAAGGAAGTGGCTCATTCATGATGACCTTGCAGGATGCACAGCAAGCAGCAACAGTGCTTAAAAAAAACACTTTTTTTTTTATTTACTAATTTTTATTTCACATAAGGGGAGCACAAAACCTAGTTAACAACTAGGACACTATAGTGTTAGAAATAATGGCTTGTATTCCTAAGGCTATTTTGTTCCTTTAATTTGTTTGTTATAATCTACTTGTAAATAGACATGTATAACGAGCGTGTAACATCTGAATCATTACAAGAACAGCGATGTGGAGCCCTGGAGCCTCTGAATCGAATAAGTATAACACCTGCCAATTGGTATTGCTGACCCATGGACAAGAGTATGGACTCTAATCTGTCCACAGCTTATATTGCCTCTGGTTCTGTGCTTTGTCCAGCTGAGGCTTTGACTTCAGTCTGTAGAGCCCTCAAACAATGCTTGGATGACCTTGAGGAAGATATGTTGCGTGGGGTCAGCGGATCCAGACTCCTGGACTAATTGAGAAAACTAAGAATGGTGATAGATTCTCCTTTAGATACTTCTATTGACTTGGTCTGTTCCCTCTCACAAAACTTGTTCCTCTTGGAAGCCTCAAGACGAGAGCTTTTTGGCAGAGAAATTGAGTGGCAGATGCATCTTCAAAGAATAGCCTATGTGACCTTCCAATTCAGGGAAAGATTCTTTTTGAAAAGTCCCCAGATGACTGCATTAAAAGAGCACTAGAATGGCTGAAAGCATTTATTCCCCACGATGGACATCCTAGAAAAATCCTTTATTCAAGATAGATGGTCCTTTAGGGACAATGATTATTTAGGGACACTTCAAACAATTCTGATGGAGCTCAAGCACAGTCCTTGGGAGTAGAAGAAAGACTTCTCAATATTTCTGGGGTCTGGGCCCAGTTTATCAATGACATGGGTTTGAAAATCTTACTGGAAGGATATTGTCTGGAATTATCTACAATCCCTTGAACCAGGTTTCTGACAATCTGGATACCTCAAGACCCAGAAAAGGCAAGGCTCTTCATCTTTTCGCAGCCTCCCTTATAGCAGAAGGAGTAATTTGCCCTGCTTCTCCCAGAGAAAATGGTTTGGGTTATTACTCAAGACTTTTTTACCTCAATGCATCAGGAGAGTGGAGACCAATCCTGGATCTTCACAAACTCAACAAAGAATTGTTTGTGAGAAGATTCAGGATGGAATCGGTCAGTTCCATTATCAAAGTCATCTCTCCAAGTTGAATGGTTTCCATAGACCTTCACTATGCCTATTTTCATGTTACCAGAAGCTACCAGACTTGGTTTAGGTCATCCACATTTCCAGTTCCTTGCTCTCCCCTTTGGTCTCCACACAGCACCCAGAACATTTTCCAAGATTAATTGCTCACATTTGGCTGGACAACACTCTAGCCCTGTTCAACAACAAGGGATCAAGTTCCTCAAATTCTCCAGAAGTTCGGTCAGATTCTCAACCTCAAGAAAAGCCAGCTTTCCCTATCTCAGGGGATGGTTTATCTGGGAACCAGGTGTGACATATCCAAAGCATGTGTAACTATCTTAGGACAGAGGACAGAGAACAGAGGATCGAGTTAAAGATTCTTCTCTTCATCCCTTTGAAGATGGGCCCAGTGCCATATGAGGAGCCCTCAAAAGGAGTTCTTATTCCTGTTTTTAAACAAGGACCTGAACCAAAGAATCATCATATCCTCCAAAATCAAGAACAAACTGACTTGGTGGCTGGAAGGTCAAAATCTTTATTTGGGATTCCCTCTGTGCCTGATTGAATTTTTGACATTGACAACGGATGCCTGTCAAATCAGTTAGGAAGCGCATCTTGATTTTGGAGGGTTCTTATCACATCAAGGGTCTATTGAACCACAGATTTACTCACCAGTCCTCCAAGGTTTTGGAACTTCAAGCCAGTTGCCCTCTCGAAAATATCATTGGGTCAAACTGAGTTTAGACAACACTTTTGTAGTTACAAGGGGGAACAAAGAACAGGTGTTTGATGAGGATTATTTCGCCTCTGATGACTTGAGCAGAGAAGAATCTTGAAGGTCTCAGTGCTGTTTATAGGCGAAGTAAATCTCTTGGTGGATTTCCTGAGCAGAGTGACATCAAATGCAACAGAATGGTACATCTCCTGTTGGGAATTCCAGTGTATAGTCCTGAAACGCAGCCTTCCTCAGGTAGATCTTATGGCAACATCTCGAAACAGCAAGGTGGAAAGGTTCTTCTCATGCTTCTTCCAGCCTTTGGCAGAGGAGCATCCCTATGCTCTATCCTGCGAGTGGAGATTCAATTTGGGATACGTATTTTCCCCAACCCCTCTCCTATTCCCTTTGTTTAAGAGGACTCAATAGGAACAAGTGGTCATCCTAGCAGTCATTTCACATTGGTTCAGCAGCCCATTGTTTCCCCTCCAGCAAAAGCTATCAAGAGAACCTCTACTGGATCTTTCATGACATCATCAACTATTACATCAAGACCATGTGTTGTGTTCCTCCAGAACCCCAGCCCTTGAAATTGATAGTATGGAGATTGAAAGGCAATGCCTCTTGAAGAAAGGCTTCTCTGACTCGGTCACTGAAACATTGCTCAAAGCAAAGAAGAAATCCACCTATACTGCGTATTATCATATTTGGGATTTTTTTGTGTGACTGGTGTGGCCTTCATAATATTCCTCCTCAATCTCCTGAGATTGGCAACATTCTCCATTTATCAAGATGAATTCTACAAGGGTATTCATCTTCCAGGTTTCAGCACTCTCCATTTTGCTTGATAAGAACTTTTCTTTGATCCTGATATTTGCAGTTTTTTTCAAGCTATGTTGTCCTCTTATGCAGTCATGCTCTCCTTCCTGGGAATTACCTCTAGTACTCCATGCCTTTGAACCCTTGGAGGACATTTCCTTGAATGCCTTGTCTCCTAAGGCTGTCTTTGTGGCGGAACCAGCCTCGCCACTGTCCACTGGAGGAGCCTGGTTGCTCGCCTGCTCCCTTTAGACTATGGCCCGGCATGTAAAAACTTTTATTTTCCCTGCAGAAAGACATATTCGTGCCTTTCTGCCGGGGTGTTCGGTAGATTCAATCTACCGAACAAAGTACCGAACGATCGACCACCTGGGAACTGGAGTGTGACGTCAATTGACCGCCCAGAAGCTGCGGTTACCGCAGCTTAATTAACGAATGCTGGGTGACCTTTGTTCATTTGCTGAAACACATGGCAGAGGCCATTTTAACTCCCCAACGGCCAGCGGTGTTCAGCGCCCAAACTATGGAACTGGAAACGGAAACTTATTTGCGCGAACACCGCTGAGCCGCCAGCCTCCTTACCTCTGCATTCGGTAGTGGAACTGAATGACTGTTCATTTAGTAGTTTAACCGTATGAACAGCATCACCCCAGATAGCCATGCCATGGAGCCTATTCGTGTAACGAAAGACTATGGGAAAGACTTTGGCTCCATGGCGTTTGAACTGTATGTATGTGAGCTGAGCGCCATTCGGTAATAATGTGCGCTCAGATCTAATCTATCTGGGGATATGTAGAAGGTGTATGTTTTATGTGATAAATGTAACCGTATGTAATTTTATGTATTTTTACTGAAAATGTGTGTAATGGAGTTTTACCTCTGTCCTTGGAGATAATTGGATTACTTCCCAATTAACTCCAGGCCAGAGAGGAAGGATTGTGATGCATTGTGGGATTGTTGAAATGTGTAAGTCTGTGATTGGTCCTTTTATACTTTGTGTCCCAGTCTTCCATCTGCTTCCCTAGGGGAGTGTCCACCAGGTGGAAGACCTGCATAAAAGCCGGGCAGGTAGCCCCAGTAAACCAGATTCTGCTTGACCCTCAAAACTAAGTGCCATCTTGTTATTGGGTGAATTGGATTGTATGCTGATTGCCAGGAGTGTTAGCTGATTGTATGCTTTTCCTGTTCGGCTGTTTCCAGTGTTTGTGTGTTTCCGGTTCGGGAGTTGGAGGATTCGTGCAGTTTGCAGCTCGGGAGATTGGTGCTTGCAGTAGCTGCCTGTGCATCTGAAAAGGGGAATATCGCCTAAACGGTTTTTAACCTCTTGTGTGCAAAACGGTCTGTTACAGTCTTACTGGTTGATCTTACTTCAGGCAGAAGAATTTTGAAGCTTCTGTCTCTTTCCTGTCAGGCCCCCTTTCTGCTTCTTCAAGGAGACAGAGCCATATTGAGAACTGTTCCAGCATTTTGCCCTAAGATGGTATCAAGATATCATCTCACCTGCATTTTTTCCCATCATTCCACAGAAGAGGAGGAAAGATGGCATTGTTTGGATCTTGTTCATTGTCTCTCAGTGTACTTGGCCTGCACCTCTAGCATCAGGAAGACTTGTCTTTTTATTATCTCATCTGGGCATAAGTTGGGCCAAGCAGCTTCTTCCACTTCCATTGGTTGATGGATTGTCTAAGCTATTTCCCAGGCCTATCAAGCTCCTGGAGTTCCAATTCCATTGGGTCTTCATGCTCTTTCTACCATGCCTTTGGCATTTTCATGGGCAGCAGCAGTTAAAGATTCTCCTGACCGCATTTGTTTAGAGCAACTTGGCATGCTAAACATTGTTGCCTTGTGATTAAGTCTTCTAATAAATATTTTGCATCATGCTTTTGTTTCTTGGTTTTCTTTGGTTCTCCCTGTGTATATCCAGGAAAACAGAAAATGTATTCCATATTTACCGATATTTTCTTTTTCTGGATATAGGCCATGGGCAGCACTACATTTGCTCTTATTTTTGGTCTTCTTGTGTTGTGGCTTGGGTCTAGGACTGAGGATGTAGGGGATGGAGTATCTTATTATTTAATTAGGAGGTGTTCGTGTCCAATTTAAGAGTGGGAGGAGCTTTACCCATTTGTTGTTCTACCATAGCCTTTATCCAAAATATTGTTATAGATAAACTTTTACCTAGTTAAATAGCTGAAAAGAGACTTGCGTCCATTAAGTTCAGCCTTCCTCACAAATATTGTTGCAGTTGATCCAAAAGAAGGCTGGTCTGAAGCGCTTCCAATTTTGCCACAAACTGGGAAAAAATTCCTTCTTGACCCCAAAATAGCAGTCAGATGTCTCCTTGGATCAAGCAACTATTACCCCACTAATTAGAAATTATATCCCTGTATGTTATGTTTTGTAAGAATTTATCCAATTTCAGTTTAAACATCTGTATGGACTCTGACAAAACCACCTCTTCAGGCAGAGAATTCCATATCCTTATTGTTCTTTAAGCTTGAATGCTTAATGTAAAACATGGGGCTCCTTTTCACCTAACTAATAATGGTAAAAGTGGTGTCAGTATAAGAATGATGAGATTGCAATGTCTTGACAACTCATCAGCAGCCATTAAAGTGCCAATAATTATCGAATAAGAGACTGTAATTCAAAATGAATTATTAAAACCTCTCTTTAAATAAAAGACAAGAAATGTATTGAACCATTATGATTTTCTGTTAGAATTACAAAATATATAATAAACTAGGCCTCTTAAAACCACTGTTAATCAGAAACGTAGTGGTTAGGCACACTATAACGCACACAGATTGCAGAGTTTTCACTTAGTCCCTCTTTGATTCTCTTATATCTTTGCATGCTTCATAGCTATGAACATCTGAAAAGGTGGCTAGTAATGAGGTATGACCAGGTTTAATGACTTAGAAAACTATGAGCATCAGATTGTTGATGCACGTAGATAGAGCCTCTGAAACTCAGCACGACATTTGCTACTTAATCTCCTTCTTCTAAAATATGGCATTAGATGTAAAACTAACATAGTGTGTGAAATGTAAGCATTTGCCTTGAAAGCATAGCAGTGAATCTGGGAGCCCTGCAAGTGGGTAATGAGGATTAATATTATTTATAAAGAGCCAACATATTCTGCAGTGCTGTACAATGGGTAGACAGAACATAGAAGTAATTGTGGCAGAGTAAATTTGGCGTAGAGGGCATGTAGAGATTGGTTTCCTACTGAAACGTTAAATACGACACATACGTCTTCTTTATACCCAAATCTAATGTGGCTAGTGTCAGCTAGTGCAAAAACAACAACAAAAAAGCACAATAATAAAAAGAAAGGTTTCTCTATTTTGAAGTTATGTGTTCCAGGGGAAACACAGTTAAACATTGTCCTTTTCTCAGGTAAAACACAATATGAATTCACTAAACTGAGTTTCACCTTCGAGAATAAAGTGTGATAGGCTCGAGCGAACTTGAACTTGAATCTACTCTCCACTGCACCATTTTTTCACAACTCTAACAAGTTCAGTTTCATGTGCCAGCTGTCTCTGGGATTTGTAATAAACTCAGCAGAATCACGGGCGGACGGAGGCACTGGAACGTCAGCTGGCATGTTACCGCGCATTGGACACAGGTTTACTTTAGAGAATCCCCAAAGTGATCATCCTTAAATTATTGCCTCTACGGTGTGGTTTAGCAAATAAGTAACAAGGACATATTGGCAAATAATTTCCTGGGCTGATGAAATTTTTTAATACCTTATTTGAATACCTTTATAATAATTAAACTATACATCCAAAAAATGATTCTACCATACAAGCAGGTTTTGTTCTATTTTCATGTGGCCCAGACATTTGGGGGTCAAGACTCCCATTCTGAACTTAGTTCACATACTGTGACCATACCTCAGGAGTGATTAACAGAAAGAATTTTGATGATAACCTTCCTAAGAAGCAGATGGGTCGTCACTGATAATATATGAACTGCTAATAAATTTAGGTAACAGCATTTTTACAACTGTTGAATTCTAGGGTGGTTACTGCTGGCTTACTGTATTATGAGATGCATCTTTTTACTTGTTCTACTGATCTTGAATTGTATAAGTAGACTAGTCAGCACATATTCCAGTATTTCAATATTCTATTAATCTAGAATTCTTGCTTGGATAAACACAGAACAAGTGTTCTTTTATAATACATAGCATACCTGCCAACAATGGCAGGTGCTAGAGAATGTGACCCCCATTGCAAAATTGCATGAGTGACCCACTCAAATTCTAAAATACAACCTTACATTTTCTAAATGTTCCATATCTCACTACAATTTAGCTAGATTTAATAGCTTTTACTAAACAATTTATTCAAACATCATAAAGGTGTTTAATCCTTGAACTACCATTGTAGCAAATTGAAATCTGAAATCAAAATTTGGCTAATATAACTATGATAGCCGAGCTGGAGAATATTTTCAGCTACATTTGCCTAAATATTGGCTGTAGCGGACCACCGGTAACCTGACTGGTTACCTCTGGTAAACTCTCCTCTCAGCCAGGCTGGAACCATTAGTGAATATAACTCTTTTTCCCTCGGTAACCAGACGAGACGTAGTTCTGGGAATAATCGGTTTTTATTGCTCAAAATGCTGCCTTTTATGCTCAGACTCCCAGCATGGGGTCTCCATTCTCTTACACAGTGATCCTGCCCTGGCGCCTCTGTGTCTAGGAGATAATTGAGTCAAGGACCGGTTAGTTAATTATCTCCCGAACACAGAGAGCCAAACACAGTAAAACCTTGAAAACACATAGAAGACAGTTAAAAGACCCCACAAGTTGTTGATCCCCAGATAGCTCTTGATGGAGCACCCAAACTGTCCAAATAGCACTCTGATCCATTGGGTCTTGTAGAAACACCATCCCATTAAATTTTAGACTGACCGCTAGGGCCGAAAACAATTCCAGGAGGTTCAGAGATATTGGCTGGTCTTTTAATGGGGTCTCTGGATGGTTGGGGAAGGGGGGCTCCCCCTGGCTCATAGGTAGTAATTGTTGCTCTCCTTACCTAGTAGTTCCCCTCCAAAGAGTGCTCTCCTAGGGTTTCGGGTAAGGAAGGGGGGCGGGGATTTAATGATCAGTTAACCAGGACAAGGTGGTCTGTGTGGCCGAGCTGGAGTTCCAGAGCGAACTCATAAAAGTCCTGCTAACTCGTTTGGTTACTGTCGTTCGGGGAATAATGCATGAATAGTGCATGAATAGGTTCGCCACGGACTCATCATTGAGTAAACTTTGACCCTGTACCTCACAGTTAGCAGACACATTCCAGCCAATCAGCAGCAGACCCTCCCTCCCAGACCCTCTCACCTCCTGGACAGCTCACTAAGAATGCAGCTTCACAATGAATATAAAATGGATGCTGTCCAGGAGGTGGGAGGGTCTGGGAGGGAGGGTCTGCTGCTGATTGGCTGGAATGTGTCTGCTGACTGTGAGGTACAGGGTCAAAGTTTACTCAATGATGAGTCCGTGGCGAACCGTTCGTGGCGAAACGTTCGCAAACTGTTCGCGAACCGTTCGGCGAACCGTTCGGGACATCACTATGCATGAATAGACAGGTAATATGTGCCTTTTGGGCTTTTATGGAGGGGAGCGAAAACAGATAGCCAGGAAGTGTTATAGTCCTTTCCGTACTTTTAGTTCTGTTCGCCACATTGGCAAATTTAATTTTGCTACAATTACAGAGTATAGTGAATATTCTTGAAAATCATTATTGATCACACCACAGATTTTTAGATCATGGTTTATTACTAAATCCACAGGAAGGTGATATTGCAAAATTGAACACACATACCTGAGGGTTTTGTCCTGTGTGTATTAATATTTTAACTGTGTACTTGAGGAAGTCCACATTTGTGAAGAAAATGCGTTGGACAGTTTTTAGAAGTTTTAATTTTGATGATTTTTATTTTTTTCATTTTATTTAAATTTGCATTAATAAAATTGTGAAACCAAGTGAAAAGTGTTCCTGGAATTCAGTGTCTGTGGACTGTGGTTCTGACAGAAAGAGGCAAAGAAGGTGTTAGTGCCCCCCTCACCCCACCAGCCTTCATCAGGGAAGGCACCTCAAAATGCCAAAATACACTAAATTCTGTGAGTGCAACTTTATAGCGCATACTGCATTGCATGTAACTGTGCTTCACCATAAAGTGTTTATAATGATCCTTTTCATGGATGCTTAGCTGAATCACTAATATCCTGTATATTTTGCTGTTTAAGAAGGGTGGTAAATTGAGAAAAACCACCTGGGAAGCTGCATCATCTCTCTTTATGTACCACTGTAGGTGGGAATATTGAACCATTGTGAAGGTTAATTTTTATTTTTTATATTTATACTTATAGCTGATATGTGTGGCATTCTTTCACTGAGAAAGATTACATGCCAGTGAGACTGACAACCACCACCAGGTCGTAGCAGAGAAAGTAAAGAACCTTACTTGGGTGCTCAACTAACCCTGCATCTGCATTTTATAAATGATTACTATCCTTGGCTGCCCAGTCACAAATCACTACTAAAGAGCTCTCATATGGGGGGGAAATCCATGGAACAGCCTTATGTTACAGGGACATATTTTCTGGCATTCCATCAGAAGGACACCAGATAAAAAAGAATATGGCCAAATAGGGGCTCAAAGTCAGATATGATGTCCTCCAGTCTACTGTATAGACAGCAGGTGTGAAAAGAAGATTACAGAAAGGGTGATAATCCATTTCACCTGTCAAAACAAATTGTTGACAGGGTACTTAGAACATCTGTGAGGTGGTAGTTTCTCCCCTCTTACCCATCCACATACATTATCAGCTACACCACTTATGCAATAGAGGTAGATGCATCCTCCCCTCTTTTGCGTTGTCTTAAGTGTCTTGGGTTACAGCTCACAGAAAGGGGCTAGTAACTTTCATACCCAGATTGTTACAAGCCCCTCATCTATTTTTTCAAATGTTATTTCTTCCTACATTATCTTGTCAACTAACATAGAGTTGTAACATCTAAGATAAATGAAAAAACAAAAATAAGAAATGTTCTGCTATCATACAAAGCTCCTGATGCTCAGTATTATCACCCCAGTGGTGACTCCCAATCTAGACCTGAAGCCATCCAGGTAGTTATACCTGAGCACTGTCCACACACTCCGGAGATACATCCTTCTTGCAGGTTCCCGAAAAAGATTTGCCTGGGCATCTGGCTTACCCCATAAGGGCTAGTTCAGTGGACATTTGGTATGGGCTTCAATCACAGCCTAGGGCTAGAGCAGCAGTGTATTTGCAGTTTGGGGCATATACCTGACTGAAATATGTGGCATTCCTCACCTCTCAGGGGATTCTTCGAGACTCTGTCCAAGCTTGGGAATAATTTGTTCATGAAACAAGCTTGACACAAATTAAGGCTCCTCATCAGACTATATGATGTGTGAATAGCCTGGTTAGTCCTGGCTCTATGGTGGCCTTACGCCATTAACATTAGTGCTGCTATCTCACTAGCAGGAGGGAACCAGGTTATCTCTAATATAGGACACGTGTATCGAGTAGTAAGAAATTTATACAAACACACATGGATAAACTGCTTGGAAGCAGTAGACTAAGAAGCAAATCAGTAATGCTTAGACAGTGCCAACTAAGGCATTAAGTTCCTAACTGGGTCAGAAGTGGGATCGCTCTAACTCATTTGCTGATACGAGAATCAATGTACCACTTTGAAATTCAAATGTGTTCTCTGTTTATCTAAACGTGTTTGACTTAGAAACAGGAATCTTCCAAATAATTGATTGAAAGACATAAGGATCAACTTTGAAACTATGTTTTCTGTCTATCTAGATTGCTAGACTTAGAAACAGAATCTTCTTAAATTATAGATTGTAATAGGTATTTGGGTTCCAAAATAGTGGCTCTTTCATCTCTTTAATTTTAGTAAGCTAGACTCTCAGTGACTGTGAAATTGATAACTACACAGTCATTTGAGAATTACTGCAAGCTGCAAGCCACAGCCACCCCACTATTTCGCAATTGCAATTTGGATCAATTCTTAAGCCTATGAGGGTAACCCCTGAACGATATAAATATCTGGGATTTCCTTAAATTGAATACTGTAGGCCAGTGTTCTGCAACATTTTAACACCCATAAATATTTTGCGGACCGGGGTCAGCCAGAAATAAAAACCAATAGTATGTGTGAGGGATGCAGTGTGTGTGTGTGAGAGGTTCAGCTTGTGTGTTTGTCAGGGGGGTGCAGTCTATGTGTGAGTGAGGCAGTGCATGTGTGAGGGGTGCAGTGTGTGTGTGAGGGTGGCATTTTGTGTGTATGTGGGTGCAGGGTATGTGTGAGGGGTGTGTGTGTGTGTGTGTGAGGGGTGCAGGGTGTGCAAGGAGGTGCATGGAATGTGAGGGGTGCTGTGTGTGTGTGTGTGTGTGTGTGTGTGTGTATGTGTGTGAAGGGGTGCAGAGTATGTGTGGGGGGTTCCTGGGTATGTGTGAGGGAGTGCAGGGTATGTGTGTGAGGGGTGCTGTGTGTGTGTGTGAAGGGGTGCAGGGTATGTGTGTGAGGGGTGCTTTTTGTGTGTGAGGGGTGCAGGGTATGTGTGAGGGGTGCAGGGTATGTGTGAGGGGATGCACGTTATGTGTGAGGGCTGCAGGGTATGTGTGAAGTGGTGTAGTGTGCATGAGGGGTCTATAGGAGGTAGGAGGGGTGATCAGGGAGAAAATGTATGTTATTTACTTAGAAACGCAGGGAAAAACTTTATGTCCCCTTTCTTACCTCTGGCCTGGAAGGAGGGGACATATCACTGCAATCTTTGGTGTTCCAGTGGTGGGGCGTGCACTTCAGCCTGCAGCTTCTCTGGCTGCAGGCTGACATCACTATTTTCTTCCCACAGCGCTGTGTCAGAGCGTTGCCCTGGTAATGCGCGATAACGCACGGCAACGATCCGATCTGCCTGTTCGCGGGAGGATCACAACCTCCTGGGTCCCGTCTTCTGCCCTGCAGTCTCCCGGTCCTACCTCCCTCCCTCTCCCTTAACAAACTGTCAGGAGGCCAGTGAGAGAGATCTTAGATTTTAAATTCTTGCGGACCGGTGCTGGTCCACAGACCACCGGTTTAACCCCACTGCTGTAGGCATCTGCCAGTTAAATACCTGAAGCTATTCCCGTACAATTATAACTCTGATACAATGTTTCGTTTATCAGTAGGTTTAGATACTTTATTAGGAACTTGTTACTTCTTCGAAACATTTCTAAATATCCTACATTAACTAACAATCACTCTCCAAACCTAATTAGATCTGGGAATTTACCTTACATATAGAGGTCCCATTTTCTTCAAATTATCTAATTATTGAATTTTGAGATCCTGATCTCCCATCCTTTTTAATCACCCCAATCACAGTTTGAACCACTGTGCATTTTTATTTTGTTAATTGTGTGTTTAGTGTGATGCTATGAAATAAAGTTTTTTTTTGTTTTTGCTAACATTTGTCTAATGAATAATTATTTAGTTAATGGTGGTAACGCTTTAAGAGATGATCTCTCTTGTTGATGAGATCCTATCTTACTCATGTTTTCTGACAATTTATTTTGGGTTAAGCTCTTTGTTATCGACCTTGCCCACTTCTTGCATCAATGGCTCAGCATTGTTTATGTTTAGAAACTAGCATTTTTTTTTCTACTACCTCTAAACAATGTATGACTTTGCACTGAACTTAGAAAAGTCTCAACAACCAAATCAACCTGTACATTTCGAATGCCATGTCTACTTCAGTTTCACCTGCTTTGTTGGATTTAGAATGTTCTATAAAACATTTTCCAATCAAAAGTTCAAATAGACTGAAATGTATTTTTTAATAGACTGATATTTTTAAGTCACACAAGAATACTTACTTAGAAGCAGTGGTAACATTAACCTTTCACTACGTTCATGTGGTGTATATAAATTAAGATCCAGTAGGGGGTGCTACAAGATTAGTACAGTTTTATTATGTGATGTGTGCAGCCTAATGCACTTTTTTTAACACTTTTAAATTTTATTATGCAAATGCATAATGGTAAAAACACTATTTCTAGCATCATGTATTGCAGTTAATGATACATACTTTTTTCTTTTTTAAATAAACATAATTTTAAGATTTAAGAGTATTTTACTTTATTCAACAGAAGATTGCTAGATGGCCTGGGTTTTTAAGTCAATAAGACTTATACATAAAGCTTTAGAAAGAAATACATTCATAAACAATACTAATAATATTAAAAGGACACTATAGTCACTATAACAACTACAGCTTATTGAATTTGTTCTGGTGAGTAGACTCATTACCTTCAGGCTTTTTGCTGTAAACACTTTTTTCAGAGAAAATGCAGTGTTTACATTACAGCCTAGTGATAACTTCACTGGCCACTCCTCGGATGGCTGTTAGAGATCCTTCCTGGGTCATGGCTGCCTAAAATGCATCCAAACATTCAGTGTCTCATCCCTCTACATGCAGACACTGAACTTTCCTCATAGAGATTCACTGATTCAATATATCTCTATGAGGAGATGATGATTGGCCAGGGCTGTGTTTGAATCATGCTGGCTCTGCCCCTGATCTGCCTCTTTGTCAGTCTCAGCCAATCCTATGGGGAAGCACTGTGATTGGATCAGGCTACAACTTCTGATGATGTCAGCAGACTGCTTGTTTTTCTGAGTCAAACAGCATGCAGAGTTACAACTTCAGGCTTGAATACAGTAAGATTTTTACTATATTTATGGAAGCATGAGGGGCCCAGGGGGGCTAGATGGTGATTTCAACACTATAGGGTCAGGAATACATGTTTGTGTTCCTGACCCTATAGTGATCCTTTAATATAAATACGATTATGACCAACATGTCTTAGAAACTATATATATATATATATATATATATATATATAAAACATTTATATATACATTCATATTGAGGTTCTTGGCCTTCTCTGCTATGCTGTCAGTATGCCATAGATATTGCAGTAAGGACAACTGTTGAATCTATATTGTAATTTTGTTGCTTGTCGTTCCATAGATTGTGTGACAATTCCAGTGGATTCTTTTAGGCATGGAGGGACTGGTTTTGTACGTCTTTGCTCTCCTATGTCCCTCATGTCCTGAGGAACAACCATTCTTTACTTTCGGTATAGCATACAGGAGAACTATTTAGTTCTCTCCACAGTGCCAGGAGCAGGTGGACATCATTGTGAGGGTAACACCACCTGCTGCCATGTCATCAGTGCATGGTTTCACACAGGGTAACACAGCTTATTTCCATGTAACACGCCAACTACCAGGCTCTCTTTGTCCAATCATTCTTTTTAATAAAGAAGTTACAAGAGATCACAAGTTTCTATATACCAATCTCAATTTGATTATTATGTTTTCCTTCTATTGAATATTTAAGATAGGCTGATATTTTGGAAATATGACATCAAAGAGTGATACAAACTATCTTGATTAAACCCCATATTTACACGTAACCTAGTAACAGAAAAAGAGCAGAAGCGATTTATTACTCACTGGAGAATGAAATAATCTCAGTGTGGACTTGATGTCTGATAATAGCAAGAATGAATGATGTCTTTATTCTACTGTGGGATTACAGTTTTGCAGAATAAAAAACATTACAGAATATGGCTGTGGAACGACATTTGCCAAATTCATTCACACATCCATTTGCTAGATACAGAATATAGTTTCAGATCCAAACATCCCAGATTCTAGAATAATATCTAAAACCTCTATCCAAGTAACTATGGTACGGAAACAATCACATACATGCACAAAAATACACATATACACACACAAATTTGGAAAGCATATATGGAGTATGGTGTTTCTATCTGGGTGAACATATATCTATGTATGTATGTATGAAGATGGGTTTATGTATGTGCTTATAATTGTGCGTGTATGCAGTAATGTGAATTTATGTATGTATAAGTAACCATGTATGATGCATGTTGGTGTGTGTGTGTGTGTGTGCGCGCTCGCACGCGCTGTAGGATTACAGTTTTGCAGTAATGTGATTTTACGTACATGTAAGTAACCATGTATGATGCATGTTAATATGTTTGTGTGCATGTACATTTGAAAATCAACATGTGTATCCTAATACGAAGGTAAGTGTGTATGCATGCATGTATAAAGCATCACAAACTGTCGTATGGTCACATACATGGATCTACTGTAGCTACCCAGAATTAATAGTGAATGGACACTTAGAATGGTAGCTGTATACACAGACAATAGAACTTTGACTGTAGTCTGGTAGAAGGGCCTTACGAGTACTGGGTGTGTATCCTTCATTAGTTAGTAAATTAATTGTAATGTATTGTCTCAAAAAAAAAAACACACAATAATATCCGTGGGCATCTGGTGCCATTTTTGGAAGCTCTTACTGCAAGGACTTATCAAATGTAAGTCTTAGAAATGTAAGTCCTATCGCTGAGTGGGAAAATGGTTTGTGTGTTTGTGTAAGTATTTAATGTGTGTATAGTGACTGCAGACTGTGTTTGTGTAGTGGATGTAGTGTGTGTAGTGACTGCAGAGTGTGTGTGTGTGTTTGTGTAGGTAATGCAGAGTGTGTGTTTGTGTTAGGAAGTAGTGTGTGTAGTGACTGCAGAGTGTGTGTTTGTGTAAGGATGTAGTGTGTGTAAATTTTAGTGAATATTGTGTGTATATGTTAGTGTATAGTTTGTATAAATGTTAGTGAATAGTGTGTGTAAATGTTAGTGTATAGTGTGTGTAAATGCTAGTGAATAGTCTGTGTAAATGTTAGTGTATCACATCAGCTCAATTAAGTGGTCTGGGTGCCAGGTCCCTCTAGTTTTAACCCTGCAGCTGTAAACATAGCAGTTTCAGCGAAACTGCTATGTTTCACTGAGGGTTAATCCAGCCTCTAGTGGCTGTCTCATTGACAGCCACTAGAGGAGCTTCCGCGATTCTCACTGTGAAAATCACAGTGAGAAGACGCTGAACGTCCATAGGAAAGCAATGAGTAATGCTTTCCTATGGGCGGTTTGAATGCGCGCGCTGCTCTTGCCACGCATGCGCATTTGGAGCTGAGAGGCGGATCAGGGCGGAGAGATCCCTAGCACCAAGGGAGTCCGGTGCTGGAGAAAGGTAAGTGCTTAAGACACACACACACTCTCACGAACAGACGCATACACACTAGCTAACAGACACACACATTTACTGACAGACACACTCAGTGACAGACATACACACACTCACAAAACACACACTCACTAACAGACGCACACAAACTAACACACTCAGTAACAGACACACACAGTAACACACTCACTGATACACGCTAACACACACACTAACACACACACACTCTCTAACACACACACACACACTCTCTAACACACACACTGACACACACACACACACTAACACACACACTCTAACACTAACACACACACACTAACTCATCTTTACAGGATGGCCACTCCTACGGAGAGTAGCAGCAGTGCTGAACATTCTCCATTTATAGACAATTTGTTCTACCATGGACTGATGAACAGCAAGGCTTTGGAGATACTTTTATAACCCTTTCCAGCTTTATGCAAGTCAACAATTCTTAATCGTAGGTCTTCTGAGAGCTCTTTTGTGCGAGGCATCATTCACATCAGGCAATGCTTCTTGTGAAAAGCAAACCCAGAACTGGTGTGTGTTTTTATAGGGCAGGGCAGCTGTAACCAACACCTCCAATCTCATCTCATTGATTGGACTCCAGTTGGCTGACATCTCACTCCAATTAGCTCTTGGAGATGTCATTAGTCTAGGGGTTCACATACTTTTCCCACCTGCACTGTGAATGTTTACATGGTGTGTTCAATAAAAACATGGCAACATTTCATTCTTTGTGTGTTATTAGTTTAAGCAGACTGTGATTGTCTATTGTTGTGACTTAGATGATGATCAGATCACATTTTATGACCAATTTGTACAGAAAGGGTTCACATACTTTTTCTTGCAACAGTACATACACTGGCATACATACATACACTGGCATACATACATACATACACTGGCACACATACATATATACACTGGCATACATACATACATACACTGGCATACACACATACATACACTGGCATACATACATACATACACTGGCATACATACATACATACATAGGCATACATTCCTACACTGGCATACATACATACATACACTGGCATACATACATACACTGGCATACATACATACATACACTGGCATACATACATACATACACTGGCATACATACATACACTGGCATACTTACATACATACATACACTGGCATACATACATACATACACTGGCATGCATACATACATACATACACTGGCATACATATATACACAGTAGATAATATAGAAAAGTGTGTTGTATTGGTTATGGTGCTTGGAGTGTAACACAGGAGTTGTACTTGTATTTTTTGATTGGCTTGAAAAGCATTGGTCTGTGTTAATAATAATAATAATAATAACAATATTAAAATAATAATGCTAATGGGATAATGTGGGATAATTCCTTAATAAGGAATTTACATTAAATACATAGTTAAATATATATATTTTCCTGATTTGAACAAAGATAACAGGAGTAAAATGTGGTTTTTAGAATGTCATGGCCAAGTGAACTGCTCTACTATGACCTTTCTGTTCATTCAGCTGTTTATGGCAAATTCAATCTTCAATTCTCTATGTTATTACAGCACTACTCAAACTTAGTCTTCTCTTTTAGATATTTTCAGTGGATGTGAACAATAAAAGCACAATGGTATTTGGAAGAAGTTCAAGTACAGAAAACTAAGAAATATATCTTATGTCTCCCAATCAAGACACTCTATTTGAATGAAATGCAGCAGTTATCACATAAAGACATTAAAATGAGAATACATTCCTGGGGAAGAAATGGAAAATCCCAGGAGATATGTCAATCAACCAAAACTAACTAAAAAATGATCGTAATATGCTCTTCTTAAGTGCTTGCTGCATAGCTGCCAGAGTTGCTCAAAAGCTTTTGGCATCCCAGATTAGGCTATTTATGCCTGATATGATAGGATAAATGTGCTTAGTGCATTTTTTACTTCTATTGTGCAAATTTGTTATTTTTAATAGATATTTTTAAATCCCTGTTTCAATAAGTTTTCTGGAAACTAAGTTTTATTGAATATGTCACAGATTGCCACAGAAATTGTTAAAGAAATTGAACAGCAAACAACATCCAATATTGAATAATGAAATAATTGTTTAAGTTCAATACTTCTGTAACAGAGCAGGCAGCCCAACTATCCCATTGTGGAGGGACATTCTTGATTTTCGGGTCCTGTCCTGACCTCCTGACTTAGTCCTGGTGTCTTGCTTTTGGGAACACCAGGGAACTGTTTCCAAAAATCATCATTAGATACACAGGTGGCTGGTTCAGGGCACTAGGATCCTGGTGGTAGCACTGAAACAGCACTTCCTGCATGGTCTGCCCTAGGTGGGATTGCCTTACATAATTTGCATGCAGCCTTGTATGTATTAAGGCCAGGTTGACCTGCCAGTGATTTGGGTGGACACTCCCCCTTTCCAAGCACAATCAAATCACTAGCACGCCACCTTTATCCCATAACCTAAAGGCATCTTCTTAAGACCCCGGACTCAAGAGGTACGACTGAGGTATACATGGTGTCTGTTAATGGTAATATGTAGCAATAACTAACTCAATCCCCGTGGCAGTTTGAGGTTGTTAAGAAATATATAAAAAGAGAAGCTATTTATTTTAAATACTGTGTACAGGGCTATGAATTTCCACTTGCCTGCCAGCCTGTATGGATGCCAAGTGCAGTTTGTATATCTTAAAAATTTGTTCTCGTTTTATATTTTCTGACTTCTGTAGCTTTTGACTTTATGACATTGGTGTAGTTGAAGACTATAGAGCAGTGGTTTGCAAAGCAGTCCTCAAGGCCAGTGGTGTATCCTGGTTTTGTGCTGCCCTAGGCAGGACAAAACTCAGACGCCCCGCTCCCCCGCGCCACCCCCACCCAACCCTTCCCCCCCGCCCCACCTTCTAAATACACACACACTCAGTCAGACACACACAAACACACAGTCAGACACACACACACACACAGTCAGACACACACACACACACACACAGTCAGACACAAACACACACACACAGTAAGATACAAACACACACACACACACAGTCAGACACAAACACACACACACACACACAGTCAGACACATAAACAGACACAAACACACACACAGACACAAACACACACACAGTCACGAACACACACACACACAGTCAGACACAAACACACACACGCACAGTCAGACACAAACACACAAACACACACACACACACAGTCAGACACATACACAGACACAAACACAGTCAGACACAAACACACACACACACAGTCACAAACACACACACAGTCAGACACAAAAACACACACACACAGTCAGACACAAACACACACACACAGTCAGACACACACACAATCACTCACATTAACTTTTTTTTTTATTTAACGCCCCCCAACCTCCTTACCTTTGGGAGTGCTGGGGGGGGTCTCTCTCTCCCTGGTGGTCCAGTGGCTGCCGGTCAGGCTGGACGGCGCTGGCGGCTGTGCGGGCGGCTGGCGAGGGAGCTCTTCCTCTGAGCGGTCTGCTCTGCTCCCTCTCGCGCCGCAGAGTGAGGCTGGGAGCCGGAATATGACGTCATCTTCTGGCTCCCAGCCTCACTCTGCGGCGCGCGAGGGAGCTGAGCAGACCGCTCAGAGGAAGTGCTCCCTCGCCAGCCACCCGCACAGCAGCCAGCGCCGCCCGCCCGCTCGGCGTGTCTGTTAGCCGCGAGGCAAACTAGGCATTTGCCCTGGGCATTTGGGGGTGGCGTGTTTTGCCGCCCCCTGGAAAATGCCACCCAAGGCAAATGCCTTGTTTGCCTTGCGGCTAATACGTCCCTGCTCAAGGCACCCCTACCAGTCCAGGATTTAGGGATCACCCAGTTACGTCTAAGGTGTTTTTAGAAAAAGAGAAAAGAAACACCTTAAAACACCTGGGTAAAATTGTGGACTGGTTTGGAAACCACTGCTATAGAGTGTGCAAGTCATCTGAGGGCAGGCTGTTCCCCTGGTCACATTAAAAGAACAGGCTTGCAGTAGTAAATAACTTTTAGACTGGACTAGATGATTAGGAAATGATTAACCATGCTGTATATTTGCATTAGTGTCCATTCAGTACATTAGAAACCTTGGATGTTTTTCTTTTTCTGTTTCTGTACAGTTTTATTTGAGGCACAGAATTGGAAGAAAAATGTAGAAAAAACACACAACAAAATTACATTAATTTCATCAAAACTTGAAAGAGTCAACTGCAAATAATGTCAAACCGCTGAAATATAAAAAATAAGGTTAGGGGTAGGGTGTGCTACCTAATGGTTCCCATGACCCATTGGAATTATTGCTTTCTTCAACTTATTAACAAATTGTTCCTTCATTTGACCATTTGCCTGCTGGGATACAGTGGTCACACATAGAGGCAGTTGATGGTTCTCACCAAGAAAAGCCCCATGCTTGATGTGAAAGCCCCATGCTAGGGGCCAGTGCATAAAAGGCCATGTGTGGCAGAAAAAATTGAGTTGTACTCCCAGAACTGTGTGTCATATAGTTACTGGGGAGGAGGTGGGCTATTTACTTGGCCGTATCTTGTTCCTGATTTCTACTCTTGGTGATCCAGCAGAGGAAAGGCCTAGGACTAGGAGTCCGCCACAGACTGGACATGGGAATCTTTTGGGACTAGGATAATATGCATTCACAAATCACTGGCAACATATAATTTGTTTGTGAATTGTGTTAAATGATGGGAAAACACACAAAAAAAAAAACAAATAAAACCCACAAAATGATAAAATAAATATAGTAAACAGGCAGTGATGAAACATGCACTTTTTTCACTTAATGTGCTCAGATTTTTTGAACATATAGTTTATGATAAATGTCAGAGTTGGCATGTTGTTTGTGGGAATTAATATAAGGTTTATGATAATACTGCATTGATATTAGTTACCCAGCATTATATAAGGACAGCGTACAATTCCAATTTTTCTAAATTATTCAAATAAGCTGAAAACCATGTACTTGCATTGTATTTTAATCTATATGCTATAGGTCTATGGCTCTTAATTCTGACTTGATTTAAATATAGAATTTAAAAAAGATGAGAAATAATTTTAGGCATCAAAATTTTGCATTTTGCTTTTATAATTAGAATGTATCCCTTTACATAATTACTGTAGATACGTTTCAATGTCATACTTCTATACATTTTGACAAACTTAAAGAGATAGATTTATTATTTTAGAATTTTTTTTTGATCTGTAACTTTAGCTAGTTGCAGCATAAATTGTAAATTGATTTCTTGTCTGACAGATGTTTAGTTAAGTACCTTCCCCCATTTTTTTTAAGTAGACTTCAGTGGGAGAAATGGACAAGTTTACTTCTCATATAAAGCATAGGGCTTTATTTGGGGAAGGGGGGCATGCAGTACATCCTGCCTAAAAAAAAGTTAGAGTTTATATACATTAGTAATTACTTGTTCAAGTAATTCTGGCACAAAATTATAAAAGTTGATCTCTTACTGTGTTTGTCTTTTCCCCAATTGTACAGCGCTGCGGAATATGTTGTCGCTTTATAAATGCCATTAATAAATAAATAAATCTATCATATGGTTCTAAAAGGATTTTTCCACACACTGTAATTTAAAATAAATGTATATCAAATTTCACTTGTACAGCGTGCTAACAGCTCTCAGTCAATTCTTTCTCAAAGAGTCAATATAGCCTTTATGCTGAGATATATATATTTGATGATTGGTTCCTTTAAACAAATTTAAAGAACGCTGTAGTGGTTACGATGTGAGGAGTACCCCGGCCCGAATGTAACAATGGCTTATCCCCTTTCCTAGGACCTTGCTGAGCTATGAGGCTCCCAGGTGGCCCCATGACATGCTTTTGGGGCCTGCAGATCTTCAGAAGCCGGATGCCACAGCCATCGCCATTCATTAGCTGAGAGCGTCAGCTAACTGATATCAATGACTACTCTTGTACAGTTAGAAAATTATAGTCTACTCCGGGGATTTCACCTTCTCGAGGGGAGCGTGTTGTGCCTCTTGCCTGAGGGACAAATGCAGCATGGTGATAAAGTAACCATTACCCAGCCTTGAACTCAAGATACAAGGTTGGCTGATGACAGCCCAATGAAAATGGTGGAGGTGGAGTTACACCTTTGGCAGCACAGGGGTTAAACTCCATACGTGCAGCATTTTATAGCAAAATGCTGCACATTCAGACTTCAGGCACCATGACCACTTCAAATCACTGAAGTGGTCATGGTGCTTGAAGTAGCCCTTTAAACATCAATATAAATATTACAAAAACTCATCAATCAAGTACCATTTAGAATAAAGCAAAAATAAATACTAATAAAACAATATTATAAATGTCCCATTTTAAGGGCCTAGTTTAATCATAAGAGTTTCCCACTAACTCATGTGACTATTTCTTGGCAAACCCTATTGTAATGAACCCGTTTATCTACATGTTATTCTAGGGCCTATGATGCTTGGGCCTATGATGCAATCACAACAAACTTATCATTTTATTCCCATACATTTTCTTTACTTCTGTCTTGATCATTCCAACTCTACTCCTATACCCACTGAGGTCATATTGGGATGTCATGCCAAGTCTTGTGTGGGAAGAGGAAACAGCCATTGAAATTATTTTATATCAGCTGTATACATATCAACAAAACATGAGCATATATAGCCAGTAAAACAATCAGAACTTTTGAACTTTTTTATTTTTACAAATCCTTATTAGATCATCAGTCTAGAGACCCTTGCTTATATTTGAATGTAGATTTGCCAATCAGAAAACTATTATGCTGGTGTATGGAGCCTGAACCTTCCAACAGTCCTGCTTTAAAGGTACTGTCTCCAGAAAGCATAGAGCAAGCACATCATTAGATGCACACTTGATGCCAAGAAACTGCTTGAACACAAAGCCTAGCCTACAACAACAAAACATTTAACTTGTGCTGACAAGACGAAACAATATAAAAAATATAACAGCATAGAGTAACACAAAACACAATAAAATATTACTTCTCAAAAGGGTGGGATTGGATTAAGATAATAAAATTTAATAAAATTTAGGACACTACTTGCAATCTCTGTGCTATGCGGATATATGCAAATATATACAAACATGCAAATTCTTGAGGTTCAACATTCAAATATTATGCACAACATTCAGACAACAGTGGAAATAGAGAAGGACTTTAAACACAGTAAATATGTCAGATAGAGATTCTGTTATAGCAATCAATAAGAACATTTAGAAATAAAATAAAGATAGCTGAATACATCCAAAAATCACATCAACTACCAGGCTTTACATAACTGGCTACCGTGAAGACAACACATGAGCAGATAGTAAATCATACTTCCTAGTTTTGAGGACGATGACAGATGAGTTTGTCCCGAGTTAGCACCTCGGAGCACATGTCCAATTATAGGATGCTTCTATTAACAATACTGCAATCCGGTCTAAAACATCAATTTCCTGTCTGCCTCTCGAGCTACCTACAAAATATGCTTTTATCTATGTTAACGTCCAGATGCCAAATAAGAACAGATTTTATTTTTCATTCTTTTTATTTAGGACTGAATTTTTGTTTTCCTACATTGTTTTACATTAATTTACACGTTCCTATGCTATATGCAGGGGGTTAAAAAAATAAATGTTTCCAGGAGTGATAAAACCACATAGGCTTTACTTAAATTAAAGAAAGAGCTATTTCCAGGGGGAAAGGGGGTACTTGAAAGAAAGACTTATTCCAATCGCCCTTAACATATTTGTATTTAATATAAGGAGAAAATAAAAAAATTTGCCGGACACATCAATGAAGGGAGAGGTTATAGTCTTGCATACTCCATGTGGTTTGGTCATGTTGCCCTTCCAAATAGTGCCTTTTGACCTTGAGTTTCAATATCAAGTCTTATGTTCATTCTGCATCTTCTAGTAATTGCAGCAAATAAAATGCTCTTTGTCTGCACAAGGCTTACTATGTTTTAAGCTTGGGAACATTTCAACCAAAATTGCTTTTTTGAATGCAGCATGTTTCGAAGAGATATTGCACCTGTCAAAGACCAGTGTGTATGAATGCCTGTACAGTTTTACTTTTCACCTAGTAAATATCAAATAATTATTTTTCAGAATCACCCTTTCTCGAATTCTAATCTCTTTTCATTAATATCAAAGTTTGAAAGGCTAAGGAAACAGGAAGTAACAGATTAAAAGCAGATGTGGTTCGTTATTTTGCTAATCACATTCTCGAAGGCAGCTTAACGTAAGGTCATCATTAGCTTGCAAATAAAACATCATGCGACAGGCTTTTCAATTTTCTGTATTTTATAATAAAATGACACGACTCCCACCTAAGATGGGAGCTTAGTTCACTATATTACAACTAAATCATAGTCTTGTAAAATAGATTTTGTTCACACAAGTGAAAGCTTAAAAAAAAGGGCTGACAGAGGAAAGTGAAAAAATATGCCAAGGACAAATGAATTCTAGCTACACATAGCTAGCACTTGTACTTTGTATAAATGCCTTATATATAGATGGAGAGAAAAACGGCTCAGGAACAAATCTGGATATTTCCTGGTCAAAGTGTTTTTATTCACAACCTCATAAGGGTTTTATTTATATCTAAAGTCTGCATTTCATGTTATGTCCTTTACATTTTGCAGTCGTTCATTACAGCGTTTGATACATTTAGATAGACGGGTGATGAGGGTGATAATAGGTCTCGACTCTAGTATAGGCAAGCCACTGTATTGAGGTCACTCTAAACCCCTATATAAAATAAACAAACACAATGTCTGAACACTAGTACAGACTACAGGGCGCAACAAACACTAAAACATATAATAATATGGTATAGAATAATCCCATAAATGAAGAGTAATCCGTGGAGATATAAAATCCACTTTATTGGAACAGTAATATCCAAAAGTGCAACGTGCACAATATGGATAAGATAACAATAAAAAATAAAAATAAATGTAAATAAATGTACAACCAAATTGACCAAGAACCCCTAAGGATAGCAGCTATAATCATACAAGAAAAAATAGTAAAGTGCCAAGTGCTGAAGTACAAAAGTGCAAATGTCCAAAATTCAAAAACAGCATAAAGTGCACAAATACTATGAGATGAAATGCTTGTAGAAAAAAGACTGCTATACCAAAAACTGCAGGGATCTTGGAGATGCTCAACGCGTTTCGTCGATGTCGACTTCCTCAGGAGCTTGCTGAATTCCTGTTGATCCTCTTCTTCTTTTAAATCCGCCGGTCTGGCCGCCATTAATTGATCGCGCATGCGCGGACCGTACCGTGCGCACCTTCATACGTGATGACGTGCGGCTGGTCGGAAGGCGCATGCGCTAACCAAGCTGGAACGCAAATAAACTTTATGCATAATGTATACAGCCGCAAAATGAGCAAAACTCCACTTGGAGCGCTTGTAGCAAATGCGGTCTGGATTTAGAAGGCTGGGAAAATATTCGCCTCCTGTCTTTAATCAAATTTAGATTATTATCCCTAATTTTATGGCAAGACAGGAGGTTTTCATATTTGCTTTTTTAACGCCAAGAAAGCAGAGGAAAAAGGGCATGAGAACCGGGAAGAAAAGACCAGTCTGCAGAGGCCAAAATATTCGAAAGGGTGCCTCCTGCGAGAAATGCCGCACCACATAGTGTGCACCAAAGGAACTATCAATACCAGAAAGACCAAGAAGCCATCTAATCCAATGAGCTATAGTACTCGAGACAGGTCGGTGTGGAAGGACATAGGAGATTAAGAGGAGTCCTGAAGGGGGACGAAGTCGGCTAGTCAGATTTACATAGTGGTGAAAACAACGTGCCACACATAGAGAGGGTCTATCAGGGAAATACGGATAGAACACGGAGGTGACAGGGTCTTGGTCCTACGGGAGATGGTAAAATGAACACCCTCGGGTGTGAAAACAAGAGCATGGACATCAAAGGCCTTGTCATCAGACACTCTCTGGAAGGAAACCAAGTGGAGGAGTAGGGCAAGTTTAGCAGAAAGTTGCCTTAGAGTGAGCTCCTAGTTGCATGGCAACGTTTCCAAAAATGAAAAAAACAATGACACATCCCAAAATTGGGAATATCTAGGGGCAGGAGGTCTGGCAAGTCGACTACCACGCAAAAGTCTGCAGACTGAGGGGTGTCTGCCCATGTAGGAATTTTCCACAGGAATGTGAGTTGCGGAAATAGCGAAGCAAAAGAGATTGATAGTTCGATAGGACTTACCTTGGTCAAAGAGTGAGGATAAGAAATTCATGACGTAAACTACAGAGGATGAAAAGGGATCAATATCCCTTTCCCCACACCATCTAGTCCAGATATGCCAAGCAGAGCGTTAGGAACGTTGCATTCCAGGAGACCAGGAGTCCCATAGAAGTCCTCTATGAGTGTTCAAAAGTCCTGAGACATCCCAGGATCCCCTGAAATGGTCCAGACCACGAGTTTAAGGTGACCCTAGAGGATGAGAGGGTGGAACTCTCCTGAAGGACCTCGGAGGAGGTTGCAATTCAGAGGAACTAGAAGGGGGAAGTACACTGACAGTTTTAGCAGATTGGGATACCACGGTGTGTCCTACATAGAGGGATAATTAACAGGATTGTGACCCCAAGTAGTCTGAATTTTTGCAGAGTTCGTGGATTCATGGAAAATGGAGGGAAAGCATAGGCGTCTAGGCTTGAAGGAAGGCATGGACTGCTTGACAGGAGGGGTCTGGAAGCCAACTGAAGAAAGCATCAGTCTGCCAAATCAAGCGGGATGAGAAGAGGTCCAGATTGAGGGGGCCACAAGCTTATGTAAGAAGGTGAAATATGTGTGGATCCAGTCACCAGTCGCTGGCATCTGGCCATTGGCGAGAGAACCAGTCTGCCCCAGGTTGTCCAGACCTGGGAAATATTCTGGTTGTAGAGAAATGTTCCTGGCCAGGCCAAACTGGTAGAGTTCCTTTGTCAGATGTGAAAGGAGCTTGGAATGGGAACATCCCAATTGGTTGACGTAACGGACTGCGGAGACATTGTCCATTCTGAGAGTCAGAGAGCAATTGTATGCATCCTTTGTAAAGCTGCATACTGCAAAGGAGCCAGCAATTAGTTTGAGGCAGTTTATGTGCAAGGCCTGTTCTGAGGGAGTTCAAAGCTCTCTGGTAGAGAGATCCGAGCAAGTCGCACCCCAACCAGAGAGACTGGCATCTGATTCCAATATGAAGTCCGGTAGGGAGCCAGAAATTGCCTTTCCATTCCATGCCTCCCTATTGTGAAGCCACCAATCTAGTTCCAAGTGGACTTCTTCATCGTCATATTAGTTGATTGTAGGAAGGAGATTTGTGTAGGTAAAAGGTCTTGAGGTGTTGCATTGCTCTGTAATACAACGGACTCGGGAAGATGGCTTGAGGGAAGCAAGGAAGATTTTTCTAAGTTTATCACAAAACCGAGGTTCTGAAGGAGTGAGGTCGTCATTTCTATGTGTTGTTGGAGAGTGAGAGGGTCTTGAGCCATAATTAGAATATTGTCCAGATATACTATGGATCTGATGACCTGAGAGCGGAGGAGAGCCATCACCAGTTTCATCAGCTTCGTGAAACACCACAGGGCAGAGGAGAGACCGAACGGGTCGTGATGCCAAATAAATTGAAGGTAACACCGATGGAAAGGTGCAATAGGACTCGTGAGATAAGCATCCTTGAGGTCAAAGCAGGAGAATCAATCTCCCTCGCAGAGAAGGTTGTGTAATAGATGCATCCCCTCCATTTTGAAAGACGACAATTTATTGAAATATTTAGTTCTTTTAAATTGATCAAAAAGAGAAAGGGAGTGTACCAGCGCTAATATTCTAGACAGTGACAATATAGTCCGAACAATTCTATATATATGAGAAGCTGCTATAACACCTAGGTCTTATCTTTTGAAATAGAAACTGAAACCTTGGATAGGTGAAGCACTATATCAGAGTAATAATGTTGGAGATAGTAGAGAAAAAGGAAATACGTGGAAATACCTTGGATATTCTTTATGTCTATATCCACGGTAATGGTTTAGTTTCTATAAGACATAAAAAACAAACAAAACATAGTGCAGACTGTGTTATACAATCAAGTGTAAAAAGAAAAGGGAAAATTCCCACTCACAATTTATGGAGCTAATGTATAATAGCTCAATAACAGCGCTCTTGGGGTCCGTAAAGGCGACCCTCACCCTTCTTGCATATAATTGCTCCTTGTTTTCTATATGGATGAAAAAAGCGCATACAGTGCAATACCGGTTTAATATGTGAAAGATAACTGAGATGGGGTACTCACAAGCCTAGAGCCATCCAAGTCGGCTCTGATCCAATCGCTTGTGTGGTTAAGGACCACACACCTTCTTTTAAAAATAGCAGGGATGATGCCAATAGCATATAGTATAAAACATTTCATATACTTTATTATAAACAGTAAAGGTATAAAAAAAAAATATATATATATATATATATAACCGTGAATATAGACATAAAGAATATCCAAGGTATTTCCACATATATCCTTTTTTTCTACTATCTCCAACATTATTACTCTGATATAGCGCTTCACCTATCCAAGGTTTCAATCTTTTAAATTGATGACTGGCAGAAATTCTCCAGATTTTTTCTTGACCAGAAAAATATTGCTGAGAAATGTGGGATGGCTGGTCGGAGGTTTGATAGCTCCTTTGTCTCGGAGTTTGCATAGTTCGATTTGCAGAGTTGCTTCATCTGTCTGGGACATCATCAGTGGCATGGGGGGGCATTCTTGAAAGGGTTTGGACACGAAGTCTATGAGAAAATCTGGGATCATCTGGAGGATCCAAGGATCCTCAGTTAGTTGTGACAACTAAGGGGAAAAAAATGGTATAGACGACCTGCTATAGAAACATGTAAATAATGAAGGATGATGACCTGAAGCAGTGCAGCCATGTTTGCATTGCCTAATAGGCAGAGGGCCCTATGCGCCCATTCGCGTATCAAAAGCAGGTCACATGAATTGTCTGTTAGAGCATCGTCAGCTAAAATAAATATTTGAATAAGGTGCCCAGCGATATCCATTAATTTATCCTGGGCGGCCTTGAGGCCTTGCTCAATGCCCTTATGAGGGTCTTTACCAGATTGGGTAAGAAATGTGACCAGTATAGGATCAAACTCGGGTGTGAGAGCGACCTTGTCAGGGATAACTGAACGGGAACATTTAGCCCTGAGTTTATTTCTAACCTTTTTTATCTAGAGGTTTACAAAGCCAAAGCTTGCAAAATTTGGCAAAATGTTCAGGTGGAGCCCATTCGGCTGAGCGGGGGTGTTTGATCAGTCTTGTATCAAATAAGGGAAGGGGAGTTCAGCAGAGTACCAGACGACTGTTAATGCTGAGAGTTAGAAGTCGCATTTTGTGACTGATCAATTATTGTTTCTATAACATATTGCGAGGGAGCATTAGCCCTCTTAGTGTAGGTAGTGTCATCATTATATTTGTCTACGATCTATAGATCGTATGAAGTAGAACCCTCTAAAGGGTCTAATTCTTGACGGCCAGTGAGGGGAGCAAGACTTTATCTGCGGGCTTTAGCCAGCACTTTGCCCTTACCAACTGAAGTGCTGTCACACTTTCAGGGTCTTTTGTGGGGTGCCCTTTCATGATTAGAAGGATCAATAGATTCCTCAGAGTCAGAGAGGTGTTGTAGTGTGGGCTTGGGAGCCGAGGTGGGTTGCTCCTGTAGGGCAGCTAGGGCCTTGGGGATCGACTCTGCAATAGCTGTGAACAGCCAGGCTTTAAGTTCCACTGATGTGGAAGCATCAGTAAGGTCAGACATGCTATTAATCTAGATCAGTGATGGCAAACCTACAGCATGTGTGCCACAGGTGGCACACCGGGCCCTCTCTGTGGACATGCAGCCATAGCTAACCATTAATGCAGAGTAGGCACCTGTCTGCCCAAAAAGACAGGCGCCTACTCTGCTTCTGTGTCGGGAGGCAGGGGGAGGGATCTGAGAAGCAGCTCTCCCGTTCTCCCGCGAGCAATCAGTGTGGAGCGTTGCCTTGCGTTACCATGGCAATGCTCCACACAGCATCGCGCAGGTGGGCGGGAGGACATGAGAGCTGCAGGACCTGTCTTTCTTATCACCACCGGACCACCAGGGATTTATGTGTCCCCCCTCCTTCACATAAGGTAAGCAGAAGGGAGGGGGGATACAGATTGTAATACTATATTTGCAGCACTCCCCCCCACCAACACACACAGCAGCCCCCCCACACACATAGCACCCCTCTCATGCAGAGCTCCCAGCACCTCCCCCCACACACACACAGCACCCCTTTCACACACAGCACCCCTCTCACACACACACATTGCACCCCCATACACACAGCACCCCCACACACACAGCACCCTCACACACAGCACCCCCACACACAGCACCCCTCCTTCACACAGAGCACCCAGACACCCCACACACACCACACCCCCTCACAGACACACACACACAGAACCCTCCCCACACACAGCACTTTCACACACAGCACCCCACACACACAGGAGCACCCCTTCTCATTATCACACAGAAAGCACCCCACACACAGAGCCAACACCCCCACACCATTAGAGCACCCTCCCACACAGCACACACACACAACACCCCCTCACACACACAGCATCCCCCACACACACAGAGCACACACACAGAACAGCACCCCCTCCCACACACACATAGCACTCCTCTCGAATGCAGCACCCCTCCCGCACACAGCACCCCACACACACACACACAGCACCCCTCATACACAGCACTCCACACACACTCCGCATCCATACACACAAACACATACACTGCACCCCTCAATGCAGAATGTGTGTGTGTTTGTGTGTATGTATTCAGCAGTTTGTGTGTACTCTGCAGTCTGTCTGTATTCAGCATCCTGTCTGTGTGTGTGTGTGTATTGAGCAGTCTGTCTGTATATGTATTCAGCAGTGTGTGTACTCAGCAGTCTTTATGTATTGAGCAGTCTGTGTGTATGTTTGTGTGTGCGTGTATGCAGCGGACTGTGTGCATGTATTCAGCGCACTGTGTGTGTGTTGGTGTGTATGTATTCAGCAGTCTGTGTGTATGTATTTTATATATATATATTGCATTTGTTAGAGATACTAATAAATATAAGCCTAATTTTATCTATAATTTTTATTTTTATTCCTGTGAGTTGTGTGTAGGCAAGGCCCCAGTGCACTGCTTTGCCCGGGGGGCCCATAATGTTGTTAAGGTGGGATGGAGGGCTGCGAGGGAGTACTTATGTGCTGTTACAGCACTGCTCCCTCCATTGATGCCACCGGGAGACATGAAATGAGGTCAATCAGGCGCCGCCTGATTGACGTAATTTCCTGTTTTGCCAGCAGCATCAGCAGAGGGAGCAGTGCTGGAAAAGCACGTAAGTCAGTGTTCCCTCACGCACATACCCCCATACAGCAGCAGGAAGGAGGTAGGGAGCCTGGGAGGACATCAAACTCCCACCTGCACAAAAAAAAACAACATTATTTATGTGCTGGTAGGGAGAGGGGGATATACTGGGGGAGGGGGAATATGCTGGGGTAGTGAGGGGAAGATTCCTAGGGGAGAGAAGAGGAGATGCTGCGGGGAGAGAAGAAGAGAGGCTGGGGGGAGAGAAGGGGATATACTGGGGTGGGGGGATATGGGGTAGAGAAGAGAGATGCCATGGGAGAAGAGAGGAGGAGGTGAAGCTGGGGAGAGGGAGGAGGAGATGCTGGGGAGAGGAAGAAGAGATGCTGGGGAGGAGGAGATGCTGGGGAGAGGAGGAGGAGGAGGAGGAGGAGATGCTGGGGAGAGGAGGAGGAGATGCTGGAGGAGATGGGAGAGGAGATGGAGGAGATGCTGGGGGAGAAGGAGGAGCAAGATGCTGGGGAGAAGGAGAGAAGAGTAGAATCTGGGGAGAGGAAGAGGAGAATCTGGGGGAGAGGAAAAGAGGAAGAGATTCTGGGGGGAGAAGGGGAGAGGAGGAGAATCTGGGGAGAGGAGAGGAGAGGAGAGGAGAAGGAGGTGCTGGGGGGAGAAGGGGAGAGGAGGAGGAGATGCTGGGGGGAGAGGGCGATATGCTGTAGGTAGAGAAGGGAAGATGCTGGGGGAAAGAATAGGAGAATTAGTTTGGACCACTGTACGTGTTATTTTTTCTAAACTTAAACCTCAGTATTTAGGTTTAATTGCCGTGTTGGCACTTTGAGGGGAAAAAAGTTGGCATGTATTGCGGTTTGGGCACTCGGGCTCAAAAAGGTTCGCCATCACTGATCTAGATAGACAAGGTATAAATTAACATTTTTGTTTATAAATATATAATTAAATAAGATACCACTTGGTGTTAGTAAAGCATGTAGTATGCACACAGTTAATCGGGGTTCGCCGCGATTCAGCTGGAGTTCAGCCTAACTGAAAAATACATGGGAAAAAAACATACATATAGGTATAATAACATAAAGGTGGGGTTTATCCACTAATCAGTTAAGTGGGGTTAGCCACTTAAATGAGGTCACCACTTTTTGAATATTAAATCAGTAAAATAAATCAGACAAATGAAGGGTATTACCAGTTTAATAAAAAGACAAGGTAAAGTGGGGGTCACCCAGAGCAGAGATTGTAAATTAACAGTGGGCGTCACCCACTAATAGATGCAAAACAGAGATCTTAGTTGTATAAATAAAATGAGTTTGCTAATTTTGGAGAAAGAGGCTTGTGGGAGAGCCTGGCCAATCTGAAATTAATAGAAGGCAGAAAAAACAGTAACTAACTGATCTAGTTAGGCACATATATAAAACAACTTATTTAGAAACAGGAATGGAGTAAGAGAGACTTACCCTGTTAGTAGATGTCTCACAAGAACAGTTGAACCGAACGCTTCTGACGAGGTTGGTGATCGCAGAAAAAACACCGGGCAGGTCGCGCCATAGAAGCCGTTTAAAATGACTGCCTTGACAGTTGATGGGGGCAGGGCTGAGCGTAAGGGAGACGCAGTATTATCAGAATGAGCAAGCAGGTCGCGGAACTTAGGTGCGACCTGCTGGGAAGTCTGAGCTGCAGGGAAAAGGCACCTAAACGTCGGGGGGGAAACAGTGTAAAGGTCCTTGACCACAGGGACAGAGAGAAATACTCACAGGCCAACCAGAAAGTCAGCCCTGAGTCTAAAAGTAATGAGTGAAGTTATTAATTTAATACAGTAGTAAAATAAGGGAAGTATGTTTTTTTTTAGTAGCAAAGTAATTGGAACAGACTCACCTGGGAGGCAAGCAGCAAAGAAAGAGGAAGTGGAAGGAGCTTCACCATCAGTTATTATGTGATATCTGTACTGTGATTGGGTGATTTTACTTTACATTGTTAACCATTTCTTTGCTGCTGGGAGGCAAATATGAAGCCTCCTATCTTGCCATGAAATCAGGGTTACCATGGCAAAGTTCTGACACTGTTTAAGTGCCGTTGTTCATGAGACAGTTATACATTGTCAGCACTCGGCGAAGAAAGTGAGAGCCGGTCACTTTCTCCTAGATAACAGACTGAGCCGCACGGGAAGGAAGACATCTCAGCATTTAAACACCAACACTACACACAAATACAACGTTGCACTGAAACATCAACACTACATACAAACACAACACAGCATGCAAAGATTAGCACTACATATAAACACACCTCTGTATTAAAACACCAACATTACTTATAAACACACTACTGTATTCAAAAAAACAACACTACACACAAATACAAATCACCCTTGCGATAGGGGGCCCAAATAAAATTCTTACACCCAGGCCCCCTCTACGTTAGTTTTGCCATTGGGTGGCACACTCAAATGTTAGTGTGAGAACCACTCAAACAAGGTAGAAGAGTGCGATGGGGTGGCTAAATGCATCGTCACGTGTGTAGCCAAAATTCCGTGCACCAGAAGGGGGACCCCATAAGTTGTCCGTCCACCGTTGTGGATTCCCTATTCTGTGAATTAGGTGAATTCCTATAGGCACAAGAAGCTGTAAATAATGATTTTATTTTAATTCTTCACTTTCTATTCCATTTTCATGTTTATTTTATAAATGGAGTGACACATTTATTCTCATGCTGACACTGTGAAAGTGTTTATCAGACTGGAGCAATTTAAATGGAGTCCAAGAGAAATGGGAATATTTCAAAGTTGCACTATTGAAGGCAACAGAAAATTGCATTAGGCTTGTCAGAAAAAGCAAAAAATTCAAGAAACCACTGTGGTACTCCGCAGATGTGGCCAAAATAGTTAAAAACAAAAAGTTAGCATTTAGGAATTATAAAAAAAAACAGCATGAGGAAGACAAAATGATCTATAAGATTAGGCAGAAAGAGGCTAAGCAAGTTATAAGAGCTTCCAAATCACACACAGAAGAGAAAATAGCACAGTCAGTAAAAAGGGGGGATAAAACATTTTTTAGATACATAAATGAGAAAAGAAAAGAAAAGTAAAACAAGGATTAGTTAGATTAAAAACAAAAGAAGGAAGGTATGTAGAAGAGGATAAAGGTCTAGCTGGCTGCCTCAATGAATATTTTTGTTCTGTATTTACAGATGAAAATGAAGGAAAGGGACCTCAGTTGAGAAAAAGGATAAATGAGTCATTTATTACACGTGAGTTTACAGAGAAAGAGGTTCTATTTCAACTGTCAAAAGTAAAGACAAATAAGTCAATGGGACCTGATGGAATACACCCAAAGCTATTAAAAGAGCTTAGTGGTGTACTAGCAAAACCATTAACAGATTTATTTAAGCAATCATTGTTAACAGGAGTAGTCCCAGAAGATTGGAAGTTAGCAAATGTTGTGCCCATTTACAAGAAAGGTAATAGGGAGGAGTCGGGCAACTATAGGCCAGTAAGCCTTACTTCAGTAGTGGGGAAAGTGATGGAAACCATGTTAAAGGTTAGGATTGTTGAACATCTAAAATCACATGGATTTCAAGATCAGAGACAACATGGGTTTTACTTCAGGGAGATCATGCCAAACTAATCTTATTGATTTTTTTGATTGGGTAACTAAAATTATAGATCAGGGTGGTGCAGTAGACATTGCTTACCTAGATTTCAGTAAGGCTTTTGACACTGTTGCACATAGAAGGCTTATCAATAAACTGCAATCTTTAAGTTTGGATTCAATATTGTTGAATGGGTAAGGCAGTGGCTGAGTGACAGGCAACAGAGGGTTGTAGTCAATGGAGTATATTCAAAGCTTGGGCTTGTCACCAGTGGGGTACCTCAGGGATCTGTACTTGGACCCATTCTCTTTAATATTTTTATCAGTAATATTGCAGAAGGTCTTGATGGTAAGGTATGTCTTTTTGCTGATGATACTAAGATATGTAACAGGGTTGATGTTCCAGGAGGGATAAGCCAAATGGCAAATGATTTAGGTAAACTAGAAAATTGGTCAGAATTGTGGCAACTGACATTTAATGTGGATAAGTGCAAGATAATGCATCTTGGAAGTAAAAACCCAAGGGCAGAGTACAGAATATTTGAGTCCTAACCTCAACATCTGAGGAAAGGGATTTAGGGGTGATTATTTCTGATGACTTAAAGGTAGGCAGACAATGTAATAGAGCAGCACTAAATGCTAGCAGAATGCTTGGTTGTATAGGGAGAGGTATTAGCAGTAGAAAGAGGGAAGTGCTCATGCCATTGTACAGAACACTGGTGAGACCTCACTTGGAGTATTATACGCAGTACTGGAGACCTTTGTCACGGTTCTCACCGCGACATCCAGACTCCCAGACGAGGTCGCCCCCGAAGTGCCCTGGGCCTGCTGTTTCTCCTCTGAGCCACCATACAGCTCAAGTAATAGCCTGAAGTTTGGATCTTGCCTTGTATGCAGCACTAGGGGTTGGAATTTACCTGAGACTGCTCCTGTAACTCATGGTTCACCTGTGGCTGATCACTGATTAGACAGGTATAAGACACTGCCTCTCCCTGAAGGCAGTGTCAGTTCACTGACTCTGGTTCTCGTATTGCTGTTTCATGTTCTCCTGTTGATTCCTGACCTTGGCTGTTATTTTGTGTATCCTGATTTCTGGCATCCTCTGACCTCTGGCTTACCCATGACTATTCTCCTGTTTATGTTCTATCTGTACTGCAACTTGGAGCATTAACCTGCACTGCCCACGTGCACAGACTCACAGGCCAGGTGAGTTCTTACCTGACCACACTGGCCTGTGTTTAATTGCAAGGGTGAGCATATATCTGCGCTACAGACTCCCAACCAAGGTAAGCCGTTACAACCTTATCTTCAGAAGGATATTGATACCTTAGAGAGGGTTCAGAGAAGGGCTACTAAACTGGTTCATGGATTGCAGGATAAAACTTACCAGGAAAGGTTAAAGGATCTTAACATGTATAGCTTGGAGGAAAGATGAGACAGGGGGGATATGATAGAAACATTTAAATATATAAAGGGAATCAACACAGTAAAGGAGACCATATTTTAAAGAAGAAAAACTACCACAACAAGAGGACATAGTCTTAAATTAGAGGGACAAAGGTTTAAAAATAATATCAGGAAGTACTACTTTACTGAGAGGGTAGTAGATGCATGGAATAGCCTTCCAGCTGAAGTGGTAGAGGTTAACACAGTAAAGGAGTTTAAGCATGCATGGGATAGACATAAGGTTATCCTAACTATAAAATAAGGGCAGGGACTAATGAAAGTATTTAGAAAATTGGGCAGACTAGATGGGCCGAATGGTTCTTATCTGCCGTCACATTCTAAGCCATGGACTCCACAAGACCACTGAAGGTGTCCTATAATATTTGATACCAAAACATTAGCAGCAAATTATTTATGTCCTGCAAGTTTCCTGCTTCCAATACATTAAATTAAAGTACTGTACTGACTGTTCACTTGCTGTCCAACATATCCCACCCCTTGACAGGTAGCATTCTAATCAACGTTCATCACTTCACCTGAAAGTAAGCAAGTTTTGGTATTATGTATAGTGCTCAAAATTTCCACCAGCCAACTTGTCACTGACAAGTGGAAATTAAGCCTTGTACGTGTACCATGAAGTCAAATTGTTTTTGGGGATCTTTGCTATTAATAGTTAAAGCGGCACTTTCATGCCAAACTTACCTTTCCACAATCGATTCCTCTTCTCTCCCTCTGTCAGGATCTGTTATTTGTCCCGTCTAGGCCCTTACGATCTGCTGAAGACTTGCGTCTATCTTCTGTCCGTACTCCCACCTCTGATGCTCGCCTTCAAGATTTCTCGAGGGCTGCACTGTTCCTGTGGAACTCGCTTCCCTCCTCCGTTAGATGCTCACCCTGTCTACACTCCTTAAAAAAATCGTTAAAAACCCACTTCTTCATTAAAGCATATCAATTAAACTGTTAATAGCTCCTGACTGATTCCTCTTCTTCAACTGTCACTAGTCTAATACTATCCTTACCTTTTTGTGTCATTTTACCCCACTCCCTCTATCATGTAAGCTCATTGAGCAGGGCCCTCAACCCCTCTGTTCCTGCGTGTCCAACTTGTCTGGTTACCATTACATGTCTGTTCGTCCACCCATTGTAAAGCGCTGTGGAATTTGACGGCGCTCTATAAATATAATAATAATAATCATTTCTTCCTGTCTGCTCTAGTTTTCTTTAAAACATAAGACAAAGTAGGGACTACTTTGTCTTATGTATATTTCCTATGCTTGACCAGCTTTGACCAGCGGAGGAGCAAAGTGTGCTTCATTTCCTGTGGTCAGAGAAATTTTCCCACAATTCTCACCTTTAATTTGTGATTTTGCGATGCTTCCTGTCAGTATTCCCGAACGTCCTGTCACTTAGACAGAAGGCAGGCGAAACTACCGAATTGCGTCCTAACAGAATGAGAACAGTTTCTCCATTTGTGTTAGGACGCAATTCAGGACTTTGTTCGGATCGGAATTTCATTCTAATTAATGAAATTCCAATTTGATTCGTGCCGCGGCTCCATCTTGCAGCCGCTTAGTAGATAACTCCCTAATTTCCACGGTATCAGGGAGCTATCTACCAAAAGGTTGAAAGACCTAAATTGGTCTTTAATCCAAATTTACTAATACTAAGTAAAGGTTACATAGTATTAGTAAATTCTGCCCCTACTTGCTATATCACCAGTAGTTGCATGTATACTAAACAGTGAGCTGTCTGTGGCTGCTCACTGTTTTAAAAAAAACACAAAAAAAACCTTCCAAGCCCCCAACCGTGCCGCGTGAGTGGGGTCTATTAAACTGAGGGGGGACATAGCGTCCCCCCCGGCCCCAACCATGAGCAGCAGGTGTGGGCCCTAAATGAAAATGGGGGGGGTCTATTGTCATCCCCCCCTGGTGGATGGGGGCTCTAAATTACAATAAGGGGGGACCTATTGTCCTCCCCCTCTGCCCCCACCCATGGGCAATAGGTGGGGGCTAAGTGTAAAAATACCCCCCCCTACTTCCCATGACTAAGGGTACTCGAGCCCCTAGTCACCCCCAAGCCGCAATAAAATAAAGCCCTACCTACCCCCCTCACCATAAAAATAACTGAGGGGGGGGAAACAATAAAACTAAATACCTACAAAGAAATAAAAAATAACTTACCATTTGATGTCTTTTTGTTTTTTATAAAACCTTCTTTTTTCAGCCCCAAAAAAGGCCAAGTAAAAATCCATAATACCCGTTGAACTTATCAAAAAAAAAAAAAAAAATCGGAGCTCCAAAAAAAAAATCCCACAGAGGAAAAAAAAAAAACACAACGCTAAAAAATAATCCATCTTCACCAATGGAGGGCACGGCACAAACTGGGCTCTACAGGGCGGGAAAAGGCTTAAAAAACCTTCCCAAGCCCTGAAATTTGGCTCAGAGCGCTCTGATTGGTTGGTTTAAGCCAACCAATGAGAGTGCTCTGACAGGTAAATGAAGAGACTGACAGGTAAATCTGCGCCGTGCCCTCCATGGATGAAGATGGATTATTTTTAGCGTTGGGATTTTTTTTTTCGTCAGATTTTTTTTTTTGTGCTCTGCTTTTTTAATTTTATTAGTTCTACGGGATTTTTGGATTTTTGTTTGCCTTTTTTGTGGGCTGAAAAAAAAGTTTTAGAAAAAAAAAAGGCATCAAATGGTAAGTTTTTTAATTTTTTTTTACATGTATTTAGTTTTAATGTCTCCCACCTCACTACTTCATTTTATTGGGGAGGAAGGGTAACTAGGGGCTTGGGGACCTCTAGTCACTGAAAGTGGGGGGGAGTATTTTTACACTTATCCCCCGCAATAGGTCCCCTCCTTATTGTAATTTAGGGCCCCCACCTGCCGCTCATGGGTGGGGCCAGGGGGAGGACAATAGGTGTCCCCCCATTTTTATTTAGGGCCCCCACCTGCCGCTCATGGGTGGGGGCCGGAGGAAGGACAATTGCTTCCCCTCCTTAATGTAATTTAGGGCCCCACCTGCCGCTCATGGGTGGGGCCTGGGGGGGAGGACAATAGGTCCCCCCATGTTCATTTAGGGCCCCACCCACCGCTCATGGGTCGGGGCCAGGGAGGGAGGATAAAAGGTCTCCCCTTCAGTTTTATAGCCCCCACTCACAGGGCCCGGGGCATGGGTGGGGGCTCGGGATGGGGGACACTAGGGGGCTTTTTTTAACAGTGAGCAGACACTGGCTGCTCATTGTTTAGTAGACATTCCCATACTTGCGGCATAGCGAGTAGGGGCATTCGGGAGATTTTAATTTCCCTTATGGTATTATGGGGGTCATTTGACCCGCATAGAGTAAGGGAGGACATGGGGGGGCTTAGGAAGTGGCGGGGAGCACTGCTCCCTGCCGCTTCTATTTTAACATATTACAAGGGGGGAGCTGCGAGACGGTAGCTCCCTCCTTGTAATAAACAAAACGTTCATTCATTTGAAATTTCTATTCATTTATTCATCTTTCTGACGAATGAATGAATAGATGAAATTCCCGTTCTGGGCATGGGCAGGAATTTCACAGCACTATCTAGTTAGGGCAGATGACTTGTCCCACGGGGACTTCATCTACCCACACAGAGTTGGCGGCGCTAGGACCTAGGTCTGGGCACAAAATAAAGATGAAAAAATGGGGGGTTAGGGGCATTTCGGGTTGACTAGGGGGAAAATTAGATCTAGTGGAGTCGGGAGTGGGGTTTAAAAAAAAAAAATGGGATTCGGCCATGACAGTGCTGCTTTAAAGGAAAACTATAGTGCCAGGAAAACCAACTCGTTTTCCTGGCACAGTAGCTTCCCCTTCTGTCAAGGCCCCCTCCCGCGGTGCTGAAGGGGTTAATAACCCCTTCAGTCACTTACCTGGGTTCAGCGCCGATGTCCCTTGGCTCAGCTCAGCACCGCCCACGCTCCTGCCGGCAGGGCAGGCCTAGTGCGCATGTGCAGCAATGGCCGCGCTCGCATTAGGGGTTAGTGACGCTGGAGGTCCTAATGTGTAGCGTGAGGACGTCCAGCGTTGTTTAGACGACCAAAAGTAGTCTAAGAACCCTGAAGTCCCTCTAGTGGCTATCTGGTAAACAGCCACTAGTGGAGGACTTAACCCTGCAAGGTAATTATTGCAGTAAATAAAAACTGTAATAATTACATGCTCAGGGTTAAGGGTGATGGGAGCTGGCACCCAGACCACTTCAATGGACTGAAGTGGTCTGGGTGCCTACAGTGTCCCTTTAATCATGAATATTGTCTACAGGCATCTACAGTGGCATTAAACAATAAAGTGTGGATGTGGGCAACTTAAAACACTGGAAAGATTGTAGAATTTGCCGGTCAGCCACCCTTCTGCACTGGGTAGGGAGTATTTGAAATGCTGCAACATGCACCTAATATACTTTCTTGACCAGCTATTATCTTTATAACACAAATAAATGCCTCTCTATTTCTCATAAATATAAATTCACAGGTATATCTGAAAGGTTCCAAAATACTATCACAGCAAAGTTGATAACAAACTGGTCCAATTACTTTTTTTAAATGCATTTATTTTACTTTACTGTGATTAAATTTATGTCAAAGGTCATGCAGGAGAAGGTTTGCAATGGTAACTAATAACTCTTAGTGCTGGCTTGTAGCACCTTTATTTATATAGCTGTGTTTCTTATTTCATATAACAAAAATGTCCTTTTCTCAGTTTGTGCAATGGTGTGCAGAGCATAGAGGAAACAGTGGTGAGAACACGCGAAGGACCATCTGGATTTGATGATATAAGTTGAAACGCAGAATATGGAAAATTAGCAAGTTTATGCGTATGGGAAAAAGTTATGTATAGGTGCAGAAATGTATTATGGAAATGTGTGATATAACTCATGTATGTACGTAGCGGGGAATTACGATGCCACATAAACATAGATAACCCCAACAACCCCCCCCCCCAATAACGACAGACAACTTAGTATGGATGAACAGGCCACAGCATTTATTATAACATAAATAAATTACTGCATAACACATCCATAACTTTATTTATTAAACTCTTCTTTCTGTTAGAAATAAATAATCATAAATTAACATATATACATATAATAACTAAAACATAGTGCTATGCAGAGACCCAACCGTCCTTGCCAATAAACATCCAGTGGTTCCTAATCACCACTTCTTCTCACCTCCCCCCTCGTCATAAAAAATCCTTCCAATGCCCGCCATCAGCCGACCTTATCCACGCTCGATGGGCACGATACCTCAGGCAACCTAATGTTTAACCTTTTGAAGCAGGGGAGGTTGAGACCTGCAAAACATAAAAACTTACTCCATCCTTAAACATAACCCCTCAAACTTAATTGGCAAGGACATACCCCCGCCACCAGACCCTCTGCTTTTTGAGCCCCACCAAAACCTCCCATGGCCTGTTCCACCGCTTCTTGAAGGGCGAGATTGAAAAGGTCGAGCCCGACCTCCGTTAGGTGTACCCCATCCCCCCGAAAAAATTGAGCCGCCTCCCGCTCAAAAACCCTGTGGCGGACCGGGATCCCCCTAACCCCCAAATCAAACTGGGAAACCCGCCTGTTTAACTTGCGTCTGCAATGCTCCATCGCACTTTGGCTCCTGGCGCCACGCCAATAGTTACGGGCAATGACTTCAGACCACACTAAGCGCACACTGGGGAACAAATTCAAAATGCGGGCTAGGTCCCGCTTCACCGCCGAAATCAAATCCCAAATGGGCACCAAGCCCAGATCATTCCCCCCCAGGTGGATCACCAGGACACTCGGCGCCCGCAGGAGATGGGACAGCCGCACCAGCTTGGGTAGGAGCCGGGACCACCTCTTACCCCTTGCCCCGAGCCATCGAACCTCGGAAGGCGTGAAACCCAACCTTTCGCCTCCAGGCCGAACCGCCGCCCGCTGCCCAGCCCTGTCGTTTGTTTTGGGGGTTAGGGGGATCCCGGTCCGCCACAGGGTTTTTGAGCGGGAGGCGGCTCAATTTTTTCGGGGGGATGGGGTACACCTAACGGAGGTCGGGCTTGACCTTTTCAATCTCGCCCTTCAAGAAGCGGTGGAAGAGGCCATGGGAGGTTTTGGTGGGGCTCAAAAAGCAGAGGGTCTGGTGGCGGGGGTATGTCCATGCCAATTAAGTTTGAGGGGTTATGTTTAAGGATGGAGTAAGTTTTTATCGCATCGCGTTTACGAGGACCGGAGTCATCGCCCTTAGCCCCCATGTCCCCTTTCGTTTTGCCCCGCTTGAAACAGCGAGAGGCAGGATGGGCCCCGCCGCAGCCAGAGCACTCGTGCTTAAACCGGCATGAAGACCCCCACTTACAGAGACTGTCGTTAAACTTCCAACAACAGCCAGACCTTGGACCTGAGGCTGATGAGGAGGAAGGCGCGCCCCCACCGGCCCCCCCAAGAAAGGACGAAAACGCGCCTTGTTGAGGGGCTGGACGAGTCATGATTGAAAGCCAGAGGCCGATATCCATCTGATCCCATGACAGCAAGGGACGTACTGCCAGCCGCTGTCGAAACTGCTCGTCGTATCTACACCAACCCAGCCCCAGTGGTAGGAGAGAAAATATCTCCACAAATTCCCCTTTCCGAATTTTTTCCTTCGTTTCCTGCTTCAAGTGCAAGCCCAGAGGGCCAGACCAGCACCCCGCGCTACATCCGAGACCCCCCCTTCGAGACCAGCAGCAACCGAGGCGGCACCAACGCTGGCCACCACAGGTGCCGGGGAACCCAGAGGCACCGAACTGCCACCCATCCTGAGCAGAGGCCCAGGAGGGGGAGAAGCCTGAACATTTGGAGGGAGCAGGGCCTGGGACTAAGCCGACCGGAGTTGACCATCAACCGAAGCGACCCCACTAACCGTCATCCCCCGCTCCCACTGATCCAAAAAAAACCTAAGACCCGAGAGGAACCCTCCCAACCCGGGACTCGCAGCGCCAGAAGCGGAGGGAACAAAGTACTTACCGGTCGCAGACTGGCGATCCAAGCCCAGCACTGCGCTCACAGAAGGCAAAGAATCAGCAGTTCCAGCATCCACAGAAGACATCAGCTGTGTTTCAGGCGCCACCTGCTGGACGGATCCATGAACTGCAGCAGTATCCTGAGAAGAAAGCAGCAGAGCAGACGTGAGAACATGCCCCAGAGGAGATGGCCGAGGTAAGTGACCTGCAGGGGGGGGAGGGGGCCCAGACAAGGCAGAGGAGGGGGAGGACAATAGAGAGGAGGCAGCCAGAGAGGGGTAGAAACTAGATGGGGAAGAAGAAGAACAGGGGGAAGCAGGGAGAGCAGGGGCAGGCACACCAGAAGGGGGGAGGGGGACAGAGGACCCTGGAAAAGAGGAGGGGGGACCAGGGGGCCCAGCCCAGGGAAAGCTGGGCCCCCTGGAAGAGGAAATAGATTGAACAGGAGAAGGAGGGGGGACAGAGCCCTGGGAGCCTTCCTCACTGGCAGAGGAGGCACCCGATGAACAAGGGGACCCCCCCCAACCCCCAACGGTGGTACCACGGTACCCCGCGAGGGCCCACTCATCGCCCTACCCCCCCACCGGCCACAGGGGGACCTTGACGGCCGCCCGCCACCCGGTGGACTGTAGACGCTGCCCACCACCCCAGCCCACGATCCACCTCCGGCGGCCGGGGCGGATGGTGTGGATGGGGGAGGAGGAGTAGGCCACGCGGCAGTTGCAGGCCACATCCCCGGCCTGGAAGTACCCGGCCGGGTGGCCAAGGATTGAGCAGGCCGCGCGGCAGTGGCAGGCCTCGTGGCTGAAGGCCGTGCCACCTGCGCGACCGCAGGGAAAACTGGGCCCCCTGGAAGAGGAAATAGATTGAACAGGGGAAGGAGGGGGGACAGAGCCCTGGGAGCCTTCCTCACTGGCAGAGGAGGCTCCCGATGGACAAGGGGACCCCCCCTGACCCCCAACGGCGGTACCACGGTACCCCGCGAGGGCCCACTCACCGCCCTACCCCTCCGCCGGCCGCGGGGGGACCTGGACCACTGCCGGACAGCCGCCCACCGCCGGAGGACTGTAGACGCTGCCCACCACCCCAGCCCGCGATCCACCTCCGGCGGCCGGAGCGGATGGTGTGGATGGGAGACGAGGAGTAGGCCGCACGGCAGTTGCAGGCCGCATCCCCGGCCGGGTGGCCAAGGATGGAGCAGGCCTCGTGGCTGAAGGCCGTGCCACCCGCGCGGCCGCAGTAGGCCGTGTCTGGAGCCCCAGACACGCGGCTCTGGCGATGCCTCAGGCCCGGGCTCCTGCTCCCAAACCGGGCCCGAGGGGTATTGTCTGGTGACAGCCTGGCAGGCGGGCAAGAACACCTGCCAGTGCTGGTGTGGCCCCCAGGGGCAGGGGCCGCATGGGAGGCAGCAGGGGAGACCGCAGGGGGTACTCCAGGGGAGGGTAGGCCACGGGGGGTGCCCACACCGGCAGCCATACCTCCAGTAATGTGTTGAAATTGCTCCCTTAGTTGCCGGCCACCATCCAGCGCAGCAGCAGCCCTGAGGGATGCCAGGATCACCTCAACCTCCATCCCTCAAGCCGTGTCAATCTGCAGGCCCAGGCAAACAGGAGCAGGAGGACAGGAAGCTGTTTGCTGGCCTGTATCCCAAGTGGCACTGAGGTAAGACCTCCCCCACACTATCTCTCATTAAACCTAACCCCTCCCACACACACTTCCCAAGTCACTCCCCTGCATCTATCCCCACAGGCCTACATGTGCCCTTGTCCGCTTAGCTGTGCTATCTCCCCAGGGCCTATTCCATGAACAGCCTACAATTTATTCATCTACATTTTGTAAGCTTGAGTACATTATGGTAGTAATCTGCAGTTTGTGTTACAGCAATAAAAGTCACAATCATAGCCAGGGTGCTTTGTATGCAAAGGTGTGCACACAGGGAGTGCGACATGTGCCTAGGCACACCCTAATGCAGCTGAAGTGCCGATTGCTGAATAAGCCGGCAGGGAGATGAAAAGGTGTGCCCCCGCTGTCGTGGGGGAGAAAGGAGAACTTGATCTGTATGTCTAGGCCAAGTTCTCAACTCCTTTTATGGTATTAGACTGTGAGTGTGTGTTTTGTATCTGTGTGTGTTTGTATGTGTACATCTGTGAGTGTGTGCATCTTTTAATAAAACTTCCATGACTGATTGCAGTCTCTATATGTGCACACTTGTGTGGGTCTACTTATTTACATTATTAAAACCAGCATTTTAAAATTTAAAAAGTGGGCTACTGTGCCATAAAATACCTAGCTCTATTTAATCTCCCATGCCAGCCGTGACAACTACTCACACACAGCCACACGCATCACTCACAGCTACCCACACACAGAATTACACATTACTCACAGCTACCCACACAGCACACATTGTCACACACATTACTCACAGCTACCCACACAGTACACATTGCCACACACATCACTCACAGTGGCCTAAACGTATCGTTCACAGCTACTAACACAGCTACCCACACACAGCCACACACAGTTATTCTCCCAATACACAAACTTCCATACATAACACCAGAAAACTAACACCACACACACAGTTACAAAACTAACAGCCAGCATACACTTAGAGAAGGCACACAACTACTCAATATTTTAATAAATATTCATATTACATAATATTAAAAAAATAATGTAGGGGAAGAATTTTCTGGTGCACACACTAATGAAATAGACTGTGCATGCCTATGATTGTGTAATGATACAGGTATGATGAGTTTAAAAAAATTTAATATGCTTTTTATCTGTGCTTTTCAGAATGTATTACATGTCCCCAAATTCCAGCATATCACTTTTTATTTCTGGAAACTGCACTCTATTTGAGAAATCATTTTTTATTAGGTGTGTGAATTCCAGGGGTATTCTAAACACAGCATGTAGGGGTTCTGCTGCACAGAGCCTGTACCTGCAGGCTGGCAATTGTAAACACTGCCTTTTCTGAGAAAAGGCAGTTTTTATATTTGTCTGTAAGGTCACCTCTAATAGCTGTCACTCGAACAGCCACTAGAGCTTTTCCTGGTGTGGTCCTGCAATCTTTGCAGGACTGACATTTGGTATGCTCAATACACTCTGTATGAAGAAGTTGAAAACTGCCTATAGACAAAATGCTGATTGGCAGAGTGCGGTAATTTCCGTGCATACACCCTAGCCCCCCAATGCTTCACCATGTGATCTTAAGTAATGAGGATCTCAACCAGAGGAGGTGCAGTGACTGCAGCAAAGCTGGCATACTTGGTAGTAAAGGTAAGTAAAACTAATTTATTTTTCTATTTTTGGGGACCCATAAAATCAAAATAGATACTATATCGCTGACGTTAGGAGAATAATAACCAAAATAATAAATAAATAATAATGTTTTAATTCATAACTACACTTGTGCATGGCAAAAAAATTATTTGACTGAATCAAGTCATCTGAAAAATATTTTGGTTAGGACAAACAGAAATTCATCCATGTAATGATTTAGTTCCAACAACTTTTGTCCATGCCATGCTTTCGAGAAAATCTATTTAGACAAAACAAAATGGGCCTATAGTCAGGGGCGGTTTAGCCACGAGGCAAACAAGGCATTTGCCTTGGGCGGCATTTTCCAGGGGGCGGCAAAAAAAGCCGCCCCCCAAATGCCCAAGGCAAATGCCTTGTTAGCCTTGCGGCTAACAGACATGCCGAGCGGGCGGGCGGCTGGCGATGGAGCACTTCCTCTGAGCGGTCTGCTCAGCTCCCTCGCGCGCCGCAGAATGAGGCTGGGAGCCTGGTTGATGACGTCATATTCCGGCTCCCAGCCTCACTCTGAGGCGCGCGAGGGATCTGAGCAGACCGCTCAGAGGAAGTGCTCCCTCGCCAGCCACCCGACCAGCGCCCAGCAGCCACTGGACCCCCAGGGAGAAAGGGAACCCCCCCCAGCATTCCCAAAGGCTGGAGGGGGAGGAGGGTTAAAAAAAATAAATGTGTTAATGTGAGTGTGTGAGTGTGTCTGTTAATGTGACTGTGTGAGTGTGTTAGTGTGTGTGTGTCTGTTAGTGTGTGTGAGTGTGTCTGTTAGTGTGTGTGTGTCTGTTAGTGTGTCTGTTAGTGCGTGTGTGTGAGTGTGTCTGTTAGTGTGTGTGTGAGTGTGTGTGTGTGTGTGTGTGTGTGAGTGTGTCTGTTAGTGAGTGTATCTGTTCATGTGTGTGTGAGTGTGTCTGTCAGTGAGTGTGTCTGTCTGTTAGTGAATGTGTGTGTGTCTGACTGTTAGTGTGTGTGTGTGTGTCTGACTGTTAGTGTGAGTGTGTTTACCTGTGAGTGTGTGTGTCAGTGAGTGTTTGTGTCTGCTAGTGTGTGTCTGCTAGTGAGTGAGTGTGTTTGTGTGTGTGTGTGTCTGACTTTGTGTGTATGTTTGCCTGTGAGTGTGTGTGTGTCAGTGAGTGTGTGTGTGTGTGTCTGCTAGTGAGTGAGTGTCTGTGTGTGTCAGTGAGTTTGTGTTTCTGTTAGCTAGTGCATGCGTATCTGTCAGTGAGTGTGTGTGTGTGTGTGTGTGTATTTAGAAGGCGGGGCGGGGGGAAGGGATGGGTGGGGGGGTTGGGGAGCGCCTGAGTTTTGTCCTGCCTAGGGCAGCACAAAACCAGGATACACCACTGCCTATAATTTACAGGTTTACAGGGATGTCATCGTGATCACATGGCTGGAAGGGCCATATTTGCAGCAGGGGGACTGGCCGGGTTGTTAGGCAGTCCCTCGCTAACCAGATCGGTGTGGTAGTTGAGTATGAGGAGCCACAGGGACTGCAAACCATTACAACATTCTATGCAGTCATAACTGCTTTTAAGCCTATTTAAAATAGTACGACGTAGTACACTGTAATGGCATTAAGGAGCTAAACAATCAAACTGCTATAATGTCCCAAAACGAGACTGAGGCCTATCAAATCCATCTATAAAAATTTTAAGCATGGAAAGTGATAAAGAATACTCTTATATGGTAACTTCACAGAATAGTGGTAAAGGCATACAATGGATGTATCATTGTACTCAGCTGAACCTCAATATAGAGTTTCATACAGGAATACTTCACTACAGCTTTGCACATTAAAAAAAAAAACCTTCTTATATGTATGTATGTCACAAAATCTGGTTAACCTGGGGCAAATCACAGTGCAGCATAGTAAGATGTGCTCAAAGGATCAAAGTCAAGTAAACCAGTAATTTAATTTATACCACGTTTAAAGTGAATCTTATATCCGCACTTCATCTATACAGAAAATCTATACAGAAAATCTTATAGATCAAAACGATAAAGACGTGAAGAGCTCTATTTAATCCAATATTGGATGGCTAGATGCTTTTTAGCCTCCGAATGGAACAATGTGTAAAGCTATAAATTGAATAAGGTCGGATGCTGTGTAGTTTATTGAATAGCTTCATAAAGAAGCCATGTTTATTTGTTTTTACCCCGGTCCATGACACTGAGGTAAAGCCTATACAGCTATAAAAAAAAAAAAATCTATGTATCTGGTGGCTTCAGGTATCGATGGAAATTTATTTTCTGCAGAGTACCACCACATAATATTTTGCATGACAGGTGCACTTTGAACAACCGCAGTGTAACTAATACTTTACTTAAATTCATTTCTTTCATTTCTTTGTCTGCCAACAAAAACTAGAAGACATCTGGTCACTGGTGAATTCTTGATCTCTCTCCTAGCAGTTAAAACATCAAATAGCTGAGCTGGTTAGATACCAGACTTGATTCAGTGTGGATGGGGATAAAGAGAATGGGACTTTATTTTGGCACCAAAATGAAATGTGGGTGTATTTGTGAAGCTGGGCTAGAAATGCACGGAAAGATTTAAACATAGCACACCTAGAATATATATTTTATTTGGCCCTGCCCTGTCATGGAATTTATATGTGAAGGTATGAGAAAATATTTTCCAATTTAGTTGAATAAGCAGAGAGCAGAATGAAGGGGCCCGCTACCCCATGTTTCAATTCACTGAAGAGACGAGCTAGTAGATCCAGCTTTTATGACTTTAAAAGATTTAGAAAGAATTTAGCACCACTCCTTCTGCACAAATACATATTTTGGCTCCTCCTAGGTGCTTAGCAAAAGGTTGAGAGTGTAAAAAGTGTTTTCAATGGAAGAGAAAGTGTTTATAAAATATAAGAGGTCGCACAGCTGTGAAGCCTAGAAAACAATGCCCTGCTTATAGGCTCATCCACAGCAGAGGTCATACCTTGGGGAGGATAACAAGAGCAGATGTTTTAGACTTGAAAACATTTAACCGTGTGTCACCAAAAACTTTCTAGACTTCTTTAACAGTAAGGTAAGTCCAGAGGGGGGACGGAGCTAACAACGTTCAGGAACAGACGCCATTTCACCCAGCTCCTCGTTCATCGCCCAAGAAATCACCCATAATCGGCGTAACGCCATACATCCAGAGCCGTACACTAACACCTCCTAGCCCAATCCTCCATTCCCATTAGATTTAGCTACCTGTGTCAACCAGAGAATAACACAGTTACCTTACGTCGGGACAGCTCATCCTGTAAGGGCTGGTTTATAAACATATTGGGCACTACACATCATGTTCCCTACATGCCTACGTTTACAGCATACAGATGTAACCTTGTAACACTGTAATTCACCTACAAACTTCTGGACCACCAATTTCACTAAATATAAAGTGTGATGTCTTATCTGCCATGTTATAACTTGCTACGGACGTATTGTTATTGTACCCGCTGTTGTGGCGCTGCAAAAATCTGTTACTCTATGCACAAGTAAAATAAAAATAAAGAATATTTTAAATAAGTAAGGTAAGTCTGAAATCCCAGTGTAGATGTTGAGGCTTTATTAAATAAATTCAGAGTTGGTCAAGTGGACCCCATTACAAGCCTTCATCTGTCTCAAATCAGGTCAACAAAATCTTATTTTACCTAAGCTACATAATAAGTTAAAGGATCACTATAGTGTCAGGAAAACAAAGCGGTTTTCCTGACACTATAGTGCCCTGAGGGTGCTCCCACCCTCAGGGGGCCCCCTCCCGTGGCGCTGAAGGGCTTAAAACCCCTTCAGCAGCTTACCTTAATCCAGCGCCGGAATCCCTCGGCGCTGGTGACCTCTCCTCCCCTGCCGACGTCAGCTCCCCCGGCCGTCAGCGGAGCCGAATGTTCATGCGTGTGCATTCAAAGTGTCCATAGGAAAGCATTTCTCAATGCTTTCCTGTGGACGCTCTGTGTGATGGAGGAGAAATATGCCTCCAGCGTCACAGATGCGCCTCTAGTGGCTGTTCGGAAGACAACAACTAGAGGCTGGATTAACCCTAAATGTAAACAGCAGTTTCTCTGAAACTGCTATGTTTGCATCTGAAGGGTTAAAACCTGAGGGACCTGGCACCCAGACCACTTCACTGAGCTGAAGTGGTCTGAGTGACTATAGTGTCCCTTTAAGACTTTGCATGAGATTTTATGGCTTTTGAATTATTTTACAAAAGCCTATCTAAAGCCTAATATACTGCCAGTACCAAGATATGTGTAGAAACTGGCACACACAATGGATTATATGGAGCAATGGGCTGTAGTAAATATGGAATGCTATTACTAAAGTGGTTACAGTTACTGGATGTACGTGAATGTTAAGAAAGTGAAAATCACTGGTTGTGGAAGGGAAAATAAAATAAATGGTAAATGAAAACAATACTGTAAAAAACTAAAAAAAAAAAAAAAGGAAAAAAAGTGTATAAAAAAAACCCCAAAACTATTTTTGCCTAATTTTTTACCGTTTTTTTCACCCTCTTCTTAGTAGCTTACTTTTCTAAATATCCATTACTTTAAAAAAAAAAGTGGGACTATTTTTGTGGTTTTCAAGTTATGCACTTCAGGGTAAAGAACGCACAAGCAACTTATACCAGATGGTTGTGAATTAGGGATAACAATACACTAGAAGGATTTGGGAATTGTTATAGACAACAAACTAGGCAACAATGTCCAATGTCAATCAGCAGTGGCTAAGGCCAGTAAGGTATTAAAATCAAAAATAAAAGGAAGTGATGTATCATCTTTAGTATTTTTAGTTTTATAGTGTAGGAGGTTGGTTATGAGTAATTTTGATCTAAAAATATATATTTTTTTAAGCTGTGACTGATTGTTAAAATGCTCTAATAAAGTGCAATTTCTCCCAATTCCTAGTAACTGGCTTTTAGGGATGTGATTACTCCAGTGCTGTAATAATAGCTACCCTAGTCTATAACAGCATTGGTGTGTGTATGTATATATATATAAACACAAGATCCAGCGCACTCACCTATCCACTTAACAGCAACTTCAATGTTGAAAGATTTTATTAGTTTTTTTTTAAAACACCTAATCTAGGCAAAAATAATGGGGGTTTAGTTACATTATATGATCATACATTGCATAAGCCTGCCACAACAATGTATGATCATATAATGTAACTAAACCCCCATTATTTTTTGCCTAGATTAGGTGTTTTTAAAAAAACTAATAAAATCTTTCAACATTGAAGTTGCTGTTAAGTGGATAGGTGAATGCGCTGGATCTTGTGTTTTGTATTATTTGGCCCCCAGCAGCACCCCCATTTATGCATGTTCAGGTGAGTGCAGCCAACCCCCCCCCTTGTTTCATTTATATATATATATATTATTTTTTTTATTTTTTTTTTAGAGTGTGTGTATTGATTTTACGGTCTTTAATAAAAATCTAAAAAGTTAATTTCAAGTTTATTGTACCCTGATCTGAGGATACATTTATCAGTGTTATTATAATTATATATATATATATATATATATATATATATATATATATATATATATATAATATAAGTTAAGATTTTTTTGATTTGTTCCAAATAAAATAAATAGGTCACCAATAAAGCGATAGTAGTAAACCAGACTTGAGCTCCAAGCATGCTCCCCTTATAAGGCAATGGACTTCCAATCTGCTATAAATAGGTAAGCATAATACGGAGCGACCCTGGCCCTCATAGCTGTTCCCTGTTTTTGCAAGTAAAATTAATCTAAAATCCCAAAATAATTATGTAAAATTAAATTAATCCCTTCAATAATAAAGTACATTTCTTGGTTAGGGATAGCTTCAACTTTGTAAAGTATGTTATAAAACACTTAACAGCCCTTGTTTTGGGGAATAATGGTGTATAGCGACTGAACGTTGCAGGTGACTAGTACATAGTTTGATATAATTGAGGGCTTGGATAATGGACATAGAGTCTTCCAAATAAGATTTACTATTTTTTGTTTACAGAGGGTTGTAGGATAAGTCTAGATATTCTAATAAGTTTCTTAGTACAAAGCCAATACCAGAGACAAAAGGTCAACCCTGTGAGTTTATTTTTTTTTTTTGTGTGAGTTTTAGGAAGGAGGTATAGTATAAGAATTTGGGATAAAAACTACTCAGAAAAACATTTAGATTTAACAATAGAAAAACTAAAACAAGATAGAACCATACTTCTACGGTATAAAACTAAAATTACTAAAGATGCCCCATCACTTCCTTTTGTGATTTTAGTAACAAAAAAAATCTAAACTATAATAAAAACAAAAACATTATTACATCTTAAGATCTTATTCCCCACACCATCAAATTATCTTCAGAGGGCACCGAACTTAAAAAAAAATATCTTACAAAGCATTATACCAATAAACACAATATTACTAGCAGCAATTTATGTAACTATACAGGTTTTTAATGTTGTATTGAAAGTAGGACTAGTGTTCTCACATTTGAAAGAGCAGTAGTTCTGCTCAAATTAATGTGATTTTCTTTTCTTTTGTTCTTTTATATTCATAGATTTTCCCAGGCTTGAGACTTTGGCAGTTTGAAAGAAGCTGGACATTTTATCAGTTTTTAGGGTCGAAAAGATATTTTTTTTTCTTTCATATATCTATATTAGTACCACCAAGTCTGCCCTGGGAGCTCTTTGTTATTATGAAGAACAATGTGATGGTGGTTCCATCAGAAAGGATTAATGTCCAAGATATACAATTTGCAATATTCTAAAATATTGTAAATATATAAAACAATAAAATTCTAAAACCTAGAACTAAGGTATATTCAACAAGCAAATGAGATCTGCATGAGGTCTGGGGGTGGGGGAACCATATGAAAGGTAGCTCATCTTCCTGTCCGCCCGCACCTCACTCTTCTGTCAGTCCCTACATTGGCTTCCTATAAAATATAGAGCTCAATTAAAAATTCTGATTCTTGCTTTCAAATCTCTACATAATGCTGCTCCCACCTATCTATCCTCCCTTATACACAAGTATGTCCCGTCTAGGCCCTTACGATCTGCTGAAGACTTACGTCTATCTTTTGTCCGTACTCCCACCTCTGATGCTCGCCTTCAAGATTTCTCGAGGGCTGCACCGTTCCTGTGGAATTCGCTTCCCTCCTCCGTTAGATGCTCACCCAGTCTCCACTCCTTCAAAAAATCATTAAAAACCCACTTCTTCATTAAAGCGTATCAATTAAACTGTTAATAGCTCCTGACTGATTCCTCTTCTGCAACTGTCACTAGTCTAATACTATCCTTACCTTTTTGTGTCATTTTACCCCACTCCCTCTAGCATGTAAGCTCATTGAGTAGGGCCCTCAACCCCTCTGTTCCTGTGTGTCCAACTTGTCTGGTTACAACTACATGTCTGTTCGTCCACCCATTGTAAAGCGCTGCGGAATTTGACGGCGCTCTATAAATATCATAATAATAATAATAGCTACAGGAGTCTCAATCTGTGTAAAGTCACAAGAATATATATTTAAGATAATTTTTAGATGGTACACAATTCTTACAAAACTTTTTTGGATGGGGAAGGCACAAAATGTTTTGTGGTAAAATAGGCAATTACTGCCACATGTGGTGTACCTGGTGGAAACTCACTAGTGAGACATCAAGAACATCTTGTTTGCAGCCTTTAGAAGACCTTTTGATTTGGACCCGTAGTCCTTTCTTTTGTCACACCCTCTGGATGGTCTCTGCTCCGATTCATCAAGTCAGTGAAGTTGCTACAGTGCATGGAGTAATTCACGTTCATAATGTTTTGTACATGCTTTGACCACAGATTGACAGGAATTGTAATGTTAAACTTACATGTTTATTCAGTAATGTGAAAATTGTCCGAAACAAAGTAAGTTAAAACGTAAGGCCTTAATATCACAGACTATTCTCACTTTAATGAACAATCCTTTACATTTCATTCTGCAGTTCATAGTAAAAAAATAAATAAATTAAAAAAATAAAAAAATTCCAGAGATTCATCAGAAAAGTCCCATTCCGGACAATTTAATGGTTGCATTGAGATCATGTCATCCACAAACGCAGAGACACAATAGGACATTACAGTCCAACACCAGCATCATGAGAAACACAGTTCCTAAATCTTGTGTAGTAAAATATAAAAATATATATATTTTTAAATCTATAATTGAAGCAGGGCACCAACAACTTAAGAGCCACCTGGAATCTTCTTGTTTCTGTGCTTGTCTTACCCAACTCATATACTTCCTCCATAAATCCCCTATGCATATTTCCTGCAGATCTAATTTGCTGTCTTCTCCACCCTCTTCCCTATCCATAGTTCAGTCTTTAGCTAATCTTTTACCTTTTATCCTCAATTAATATAAAGAAAATGCCCAGCAAGAATCTTGCCCCTCCCTCCCCCAAGAAGTAAACCCCCCGCCCCCCAAAAAACAACTCAAAAAATACCTTTTGTTCGCTTTAATTTATTGAAAATTTTGTTTGTGGAACATAATGTCCGGGTATTTAATGCCAGAAATGCAGACAATGAAACAAGATTGTACAAAATGCGAATTACAACCAATTAACAGACACAAAGTCAATGAAATATCCAAATAAGTGGGATATGTTATAAGCTTTCAATTTGTTTTACACAGGAGATACCATGACATTTTAATTTTTTTTATTTTTTTTATTTAAACGCTATTTCTACATACAAAGTATTTTATTAGGTATCATCCACATTATGTCTTCAAATCCACAAGATCCTTGGCTATAAAAAGACTATTTGCCAAGAATCTTCTTTAGTGAACATTCTATGAAATAATGAATGAATGCCAAAAACAAGGTAAATCCAAAAGATATGTTCTTTGTTGTAATTGCACCTTCAAAATGATGTACATTCTTTCAATTTCAACAAATGTTTAGTGTCTGATCAAAACCGACAGCATTTCCACCTCCATAAGGAAGGCACACGTGTCTGACTATAACTTCGTCTTGAAGAAGACCACTTAAAATTTACAAAACAAAATATAGATAAATGGCAAAGCATGATCGATCTCTAAATGAAAGCTAAGGGCCCTACTTTGAAACAGAGCCCATATATAATTACATACATATAGATATAATTTAGCAATTACCAACACATTCATTTACTTCCAGCCATCTATGACAACTTATAACTTTGTCCATATACCAAAAAAAAAGTAAAAACAAAACCCTGCAAAGGCCACTGCCATCCTTTTATAGTTACTTTTATAGTTACTATGTAACTGTGTCAGGTTTTGGTTTGTGCAAAGACATTAGGCAAAAGTTGATTCAGCTGCAAATATAAGCAAAGGACATAGAATACAACTTTCAGTTTATTTTAGTGCATGTCTCTTATTTAAAGGAACACTATAGTCCCCTAAATTACTGTAGCTAAATAAAGCAGTTTTAGTGTATAGATCATCCCCCTGCAATTTCACTGCTCAATTCAATGTCATTTAGGAGTTAAATCACTTTGTTTCTGTTTATGCAGCCATAGCCACACCTCCCCTGGCTATGATTGACAGAGCCTGCATGAAAAAAAAAAAACTGGTTTCACTTTTAAACAGATGTAATTTACCTTAAATAATTGTATCTCAATCTCTAAATTGAACTTTAATCACATACAGGAGGCTCTTGCAGGGTCTAGCAAGCTATTAAGATAGCAGGGGATAAGAAAATCTTAATTAAACAGAACTTGCAATAAAGAAAGCCTAAATAGGGCTCTCTTTACAGGAAGTGTTTATGGAAGGCTGTGCAAGTCACATGCAGGGAGGTGTGACTAGGGTTCATAAACAAAAGGGATTTAACTCCTAAATGGCAGAGGATTGAGCAGTGAGGCTGCAGGGGCATGTTCTATACACCAAAACTGCTTCATTAAGCTAAAGTTGTTCAGGTGACTATAGTGTCCCTTTAAAGGGGGAGAAGGTCAAGGGAAGGTTACTATGGTTTCAACACAATTCACATTTGTGGTTGCGGAGTTTGAGATTAGAACAGAAAAATGTTGACAGTATCCCAATGTGTATAAAATTTTGATAACAAAACTAAATGTAATATTTACTTTAAAAAAAATTATGGCTTTTTAGCCAACCACTAATATTTATATGCCAGCCCACATCTCTGTACAATATGTATAACAATGGCTTGTTTCTACAAATTAGTTTAATAGCCAGTGATGCGTTAAAAAAAAGCTATTGTTAAAAGGCACATTTTTATATATATATATATATTTAAAAAAAATTGAAAAAAAAAAAAAAGGCTGAACAACCAGTGATTTAATGATAACGTACAATGTAGCTGTTAAGAAGTCCAGCATTGCCCCTTACACAGCAAATGGAGTAAAATCATTGATGGATTACAGACACATCATATTTAACTAATCTGCATAAACAGATATATACACACACACACACACATCTAGAAGAACGTCCTCACAAGGCTTTAAGGACACACACATACATGTTTTCATGTGTCAAGCGTTTCACAATGCAGTATTTATATGTTGCTCTGTTTACCTATTCAAGATGTAGTTTGGGAACATAATACATCCATAAACAGTATTAAAATCTATACATAGCCAGATAAATTAACTGAGATGTAGATCTCCCATGTTCACGGAGAATTCAGCCCTATGAAAAAGTAATTGTCTCATTGTCTATTGGCAAGATTTTTAAAGAACATATATATGTATGTGAAGTATATGTGTGTACAATTCTATATTCACAACTAATTTAATCATAGATTAATATACAACTACTTGCACGTTCCTTCATAGCTTAAATAAATATAGACATATTTAGACATGGAGATTATTTATAAGGTCTAGGAAAGTCCCAAATGTGTGTCTGGGTTTGCAGACCAGCTCTTGGAATGAGAACCTGGATTGTAAGGGTACACGTGAGATATAGTCTAATGATCTTAATGCCATTAAATTCTATCAATTCTTGTTTCCCAGTCAGTAACATTTACCCAAAATCAAGAGCTGGAGTTTGTCTTCCCATTACTAGGGTTGGTGAAAAATCCAATTTTCAAATAATCCTGCAACACCCCTTAAATCAAAGCTAAACAGATTATTAGTCATGGGGAAAAAAAAAAATAGTACATATCTTAGGATCTTACTTATTGACAATGGAAATAGATCTTTATAATTAGAAAAAAATAAATATAATATAGTAGATTTTGGTTTTAAGATATTTCTGCCGTTTCAAAACATTTGTTTTGCCTCCATAACTAGTCTACAACGTAAAAACCATTAGCACAAGCCTATTTTTGTCCTAGCACATACTAGTATCCTTGATTTACACATACTTCAATATTCATGTAATTTTCCAAAATCCTTAATGTTATGAAATACATTTATACTTTTTTTGTTTTGTTACAATGGTCCCAGGTTTTAGCAAATACAAAATTAAATTCCTTACACTGACCAGGAACCGTTGTCAAGATAAAATGTTTGCATATTAATAGCAGTCAGGCTAAAATATAGTATACATAACGTCTAACTCGTTTATAGCAGAATACATTGCCTCAAAAAAAGGAAAAAAATGTGTGTGTGTGTACGTGTATATATTTTTTTTTAGTTGCCAATCGGATTTGAAACCTGAATATTTACGCAAACCATATCTCTGGAAATCATAGGGGAAAAAAAATATAAATAAATAAAATAAAAATTTGCTTCATTCAAAATAACAAAACTCTTTCAAAATGTCAGTTCTAAAGAGCCATCATAACTATGTCAATACTGAATCGGATGGTAATACTTTGAAGTCATGCCAAACTATCAAAGCTTTAGTTTGTATAGAGGGCAAACATTTGGGTTGCTGCAAACCATTTCTACCAGAGGAGAGTCCAAAAAGAAAATCTACGAAGTTAGAGTACATGGACTAAAGAAAAACAGCTGGAAAAAGTTCAATACTTTAAATTAAAAGCAATCTTATAAGGTCTATAGGGATACGTTTTCTAGTTACATTATGGAACCCAGATTCATTGCTACTAAAAGTAATGGCCTCAAAGCTAAAAAGGAAATTCCTCAGAATTGAGGTAGTTACAAAATATGGGCACATTTTCCTGCATCTCACATCCTCACGAAAACTATTTACAACTGTTCTTTCTTCCACAAGCTTATTTTTTTTCCCTTTTCCTGGAAAAAAACAAACAAGTAGTTTCCAGATGAACCATTCTGTTATGTTTTAATAAATAATGGCTAAAGAAATTACCCCTCAAAATATGTGTGTTTAAAATTGAATATTCTATGGCAAAATTAGTAAATATGTTTGGGAATTAACTCTACAAATCTGTTCCTTTTTACTCTAGATATAAAATACATTTAGACAAATACGCAAAATGTCAACTTCTTGTAACTGTAAAAGTAAGCTTTACTACATTTTTACAAAAAAACAAAAACAAATCTAAAATACATTATAGGAAAGATTTTTTTTTTAATTTTTAAAAGTAAATAAGTAAAATCTTGAATTCAGACTATGGAGCAGAACTTAAAATGATATGATATGGACACTTTAGATTTGGAATTCAGTTTATAATAGACACATAAGTACCATTATAAAGCAAATAAATCACCCTGAGCTGATAATGAATTGAAATTCGTATCTGAATGCTAATTTTAAAGATATTGCAAACAGTACATCATTAGGGGAAACTTAAGAACATTTGTTGTGTTGTGTAGTATTAAAAAACCTGGACAACACCTCAAGCAATTGATAAGTTGAGTTGAAATGTCTAGGTAGGATGTCTGCAATATTATTAATTTGCAACGTGTTAGTCACGCTTATATGCCCTATGGTGCTATACAAGCTAGAATAATGATAAGAAAAGAAAAAAAGATTTAATATTGCATGTATAAAAGAGTGTATAAAAATAAACAATGCCACTGTTGAGAGAGAAAAATATGACCCACAAATGACTGTCTTCTTGAAACAATTTAATAGCATGGCACCCAGAAGAAGCAGTCATTCACATCGTTGTCAACAGTATCACTATTTAGTACAACTTGGTAACACACAAAATCACACGCGCACATGAACACACATACACCAAATTAATGAAAATCCTAATGTTGCATCTGAGTGATTTTTTTGGGTGTTTAGAAGCACACAGAAAAATATAAAAAATAAAAAAAATGACAAAAATAAGGATCTATTACATACAGTGATAAAAACAGGTTAAAACAAACTTATTTTTTACGGTTATCAAAGGCCTCTTTGCTTGCATTAAGTAAGCTGTATTATTGTTATTGTAGCCAGTATTATTACTGTGTAGCAGTGGATTTAGCCCAAACACTTGGTCAACGTACCAAATAAGTCATTGCAATTCGTACTAGTTGAGACCAATTTTGAGATCGAGCAAGCGCAGTATTGCCATATAACTGAAATCTTAACTCGAAGAAGCATATGTTGCTGACTGCTTGGTCATTTTTTTCCTCTCAAAGAAGTTGGTTACAATGATAAATAAAAATAGCTTCTGTACAGATATCTCAATAAAAAAAGCATAATTGTTACATGCCAAGGTGTGACCATAGTATTAATTGTGTGGAAATGTGATAAAACAATAATGCATAGCTACCTACAAATCTATATATACATGTTTTGTCTGCCACATTAAACCGGACAGGTCATTAAGGTCCATATCCCACCCCAATGATACTGTGGGTTACAGGTGGATCCAACTTGAACCAGTGGCAACATAGTAGAAATGGCACACCTTTGTCCGTTAAAAAGACGAGTCAATTGATGGTAAAAATGTGGAAAAGGTGCAGTTCCATATTGAGAAAATAAGTCTCTTCGCTATAGCATAAAATCCACTTTCATTATCTCAATTGCCTCAGCAAAACCAAGGTGTTGAGAAGCAGGACTAGTAGTGAGACAGTGCTGGTGGAAGCTGCGCTGGGCTGTTCTTCCTTTCTATTGTCACCCACTGGCTTGTGCTTTTTTGGGTTTATATTAGGCTCATCTGTGCTGTTAAACACAAATTCTCCGGAACACTTCTGAGGATCACAACCGCTGCCGCTTCCTTCCCCACTGCTCTCGTCACCTGCAAAGCCCAAGTGGAAAATGTTTAGAGCGCTTGTCCTTACAGCTCTCTTTGAGCAAGAAATTATTTTGGCGAAACAATACTTACTTATATCAATGAAATTCACATCGTTCCCATTATAGGCGTTCTTCATTTTATTTGTCATTACTCGTAACGCCATGATCTGCTGACGGATCACCATGTCAGGCCTTGTGATATCGACTATAACATCAGGGTTGTTGATCTGATTCGCCAAGCCGTTTCCCATAACTGCATACAAGTACCTGAAACAAAAACAGCAACCATTATTCTTTGCATGTCAATATTAGAATTATATAATATTTTGGGGTCATAGATATTCCATTAGTTTACAGGGATGTTCCATGCAGCACAACCTATGAATTTGCACAGGATTTGGTGTGAGCAGGTTTCTTATCCTTGTACACATCCTCTGAGTTACCTATTTTGTTGATTTGCAAAAAAAATTGCGGAGCTCTAACATGTCAGTCATTTTTTTCGACTTAGAATCAATTTTCTGAAATATGTTTTTCTCCCAATCTATACATTTGCTAGCACAATGTATAGATATAGAATTTAATGCTACTGAAAAAGTTGTACATGGAATGACAGCTACCCTTTTAAAGTTTAAAACCAAATCTAAATGTATCCATTTCATGAATAGCACTTGTAGAAGCTCTTAACAATGCAAGATGGATGTGCTAGGATGCGCTGCAATATGTAGTCAAGGGGAATTAAGTCCTGAATATATCAACAGGATGTTTCAACAGGTTTTATTTCATAAAAAGTAAATAGCTGGTAGTTTGGCATGGCATCCCAGAAATATGTCTAATAGCACTTTATCCTTCAAGCAACAATAGTCATTACTCATTCTCAATACAAACAAAGATTCTCAATACAAGTAAAGAAAATTTTTCATAAACAATACATTTTACATAAAAAGTTTGCATCATAACATAGCATGTACAACAGAATCCCAAAATGCCAAAGCTTCTTCTGAGCTCAACTGGGGAGTACATTTAAATGTAAAATCTGGCACAAAATTCTAAAAATGCAGCAAGTGGTAGGAACATTTTACTAATTTCAATGAGTGTTCCTCTACTTTTAGAACTTGAAAACACAATCATCACACCAACCTGCTCTTGTCGCTTCCATTCCAACAGTCATCTTCATTGGCTCCCGATGTCCAGTTATTCTTACAAATGCTTCCAGGCAGGGAGGACCAGAACTTTTTAGCATTCTTCAACTTTTCTTTAACATCTGCCACCTGCAGACAAAAGATATCATTGGAGGATTTGCATACGATTATATATCTGTGCAAATATAAATTGCTAAACAGTTCAACTGAGTATTCAAAATATTAGATCAGGCCCTGGTATGAAGGAAACATGCAAAATGGTTTCAAGTCTGGATCAGTCAGAAGATTATATCCTTTTATCGTGTAAGCCACTGGATCATAGTTTTCCTGTCACTCAAAAACCTTGAGGATATTAACTACAGGAAAAGAAATAGAGAGGCACAGCTGTGAAAGCATATGTACAGTGGACGGTGTTTAATAATCTAAAAAAAATGCAAAAAAAATCCAACAGGCATCATTAATTTGTATGAGAAAACAAAAGCTTACCAGTCTATCTAAGCTTGTACCAGCAGCTGTTGTTGGCCTTTCTTCGGGAGCATAGGATCTAAAGCGAGAGTTGAATCCTACATCTGAAACCGAACGGGCAGTTCTTCCTGGAGGAAGAGGTTTTGGCTGGCCACATCCTTGGAACACCTTTAAAGGTAATGGCACAGATTTGAAAAGAATGCATTGAAACTGTCGGGTAACAATCTGCCAAAGTATGAACTTCTTTTCAAAACACGAGGCTGATTTGTTTTATATTGCTTTGCTTCTTCAAACTATGTAAGCCAGATTTTACATTCTTCTGGTTTAACATGGCAAAACTAGCAATATGTTAATGAACCACTAGGGTACCATGGCATCGTTGCAATGAATTTATAATAGTGTGAGGAGGTCCCGGGCAGCATTTTACAGTAACGAACGGTTCAATCCCCAAAGTGGGCTAGCGCTCACTCTGCCCTTCCCTTTAATCAGGAATCCTCGGAGTAGGCAATGTTCACCATGTGAAACGGTTATTTAATGTAAAATACAAGCAAGTTTTCCATTACTGTCTATTACAGGTTAGACCATCTGAATTCTTGTGTACATACTTTTTCGGAGACTTGCACGCTGTTTTCTTGCATGTTCATTATGGCGTCAGAAATCTTCACATCAATTGGGTCCATGACAGTTTCAATGTTAAATGGGCCCTCCAGCCGCTCTGCTACCATTAACATTGCATCTATAAAACAAGAGTTTTTAATATAATAGAGGTGGAAAAAGTGAATGCCATTCAAATTACTTTGAAACAAGTTCCACTGCCTCTGTTGCAACAAATGCTAACACTTGTAACTGTATTGATTTATACAGTGTATGTCTGTTCAAGATGCATCAGCTACTGTAGCCTGCTAAAAAAAAAGAAAAAAAAAGAAAAAAGGAATATGGTCATTGCCAGCAATCCTTTTTTCCCCCTGAATTTGAAACATTTTATAAATGAATTGCATACATTTAAAAGAGATAGGCGACCTACCAAAACTTCCGCCCCATCTCCCTACTGAATGCAAATGTGAAGTTATACGCCAAAATATTAGCAAACAGAATGGCAACATTTATACCACGTATAGTTAACACAGATCAGTCGGGCTTTGTTCGCAACAGGCAGGGGTCAGATAACAAGTGCAAAATATCGAACATTATATCACACATGCAAAAGTCAAAGAGAGAAGGTCTTCTACTGGCATTATATGCAGAGAATGTCTTTGACAGGCTCAATTGGCGGTACATGGAGAAAGTTCTCACGAAATTTGGGTTTCCAAAAGGCATTCACAGCTGGAATCCTAGCACTCTATAATCGACCCAACAGGTGGGTCAACTTTGAGAGTCCCTGAGACACCAAATGTGATGCTGACCGGAGAGAAAGCCACTGGATTAACGGAAAGCCCTGCTGCAGGATTCCTGGACACAGCTTGGAGTAGGAGACCTCATGGAGCAAAGGTGAAACCAAAATGGCGTCTTGTATGACCTGGAAGTGGATCTCATGCAAATAAATAAAATAAATAAATATATATATATATATATATATATTTTTTTTTTATTAACTTATAATATATATATTATTAACTTTCAAAAGAAAGGACTCCATATTGGGTTTAATAGCTCAGGCATTTAATGTAAATGATTCCATGATTCCAATCAAACCTCTGGCAAAGTTCCTCAATGGGACTGCAAAACAGGTTGTTATTAATGCAGCGTCGACTCCACTTAGACAAACTAAAAAATGCCCCAAGATGACTTTCCAATTAAACCAAAATGATTCATCTCTAAAGGATAGCTACAGAAACTCATGGATGAAAACATAGAATTACTATTTAAAATGTCAGCTTTCAATATCTAGTTCATTCAGTGTAATTTATACATCTTATTTGGCAAAATGCATCAATGTTTAGTTGAATGAATATACTATAAAACATTAAAGCTGTTATTGCCATATACAGACAGAGAGAAAGTGATGAGGTGCCTGGGTATACACATGAGCATGTATGAAAAATGCAAAAAAACTGCATACATTTTTCAAATATAACAAATTATGTTTAAATCTGAAATGGTGCATGGAAGGGTATATTTTCCAAGCTGAATATTTCCTGTAAATGGGCACTTTGTGTAATGAAGTTGCTGAGATTCCAAAAAAAACTGTACATTTTGTGAAAGCAGGAAGACTATTCTGGCAGACCTTTATCTATTAATAAGACTTCGACCAAGACAGTGTTATTGGATCCTTTACCAGAAATAGGTCAAATGGCCACCCGTTAACTAATGTAAATCTTCCAAGTGCAGGTACTGAGGCTGTCAACAAGACACATTAACACCAGACAGTGTACAGCAAGTACAGATTGAAGAATATGTTATAATTATAGAAAGAGCCAACAACGCTATCAGTTTATTCAATGAATGCTGAATATCAACCTTTTACGATTTTTTTTATAAAACAAGAATGAACCTGAGATTTATGCACAAAACCGTGAGATGCGTTGTATTAGAGAGCTGAGACAGTCAGGAGGTTTTTTTTATTATTTGTTTATTCTAGCTCGCAATATTTGTTGCGGTCACACGAATCAGGGTTGCTTTTTGCTGCCTGTTGCTCAGTAAATTTAACTGCAAAGACCAGTCATCAATGTGATTTTAACACGTGACTCATTCCGCATATACTGATAGAAACTCTGCAAAGCATATTCTCAAATACAAGCTCATTGGTATACAGCCCAACTACTGTATACTAAATTTTTTTTTTTTCTGCCAACATTTTTTTTTTGTATTGGACTACTATTTATAATATTTCTATGGTTCTCAAAAAAGTATTTTTACTTTTTATTTATTAATTTTAAAAGGGACCTGAATTATAGAAATGTCATTAGTTGAAAAACTATTTTTCAACACAAATATGTTATCTGGTGAATAAATTTTGCAAAACACCTTCAGATTCTTCCCAGATTCAAAATGATCTTCGCTGCACACAGGAACTGCAAGCTGTTTCATGGGATCTGACCAATGATGTACCAGTTTCCGTTTCAGTGAGAAAAAGTTGCATTATGTAAAATTAGTAGCCACATAAAAAGGCAGAAAAAGGGGGAGAGATTGACTTGGCTACACCCAAAGGGACAACCAAAATTCCTGCCCCCAGATGTTACTATCCTTGGCCCACATCTGCAAAAACGTTATGCACACCGTCCAAAAATATCAACAGACATGCTTAAAATCAGAAAGCTTTTTATAGAAACCTTTAAAAATTATATCAATTCATACCAGAAAATATGTAGCAAATATAAATAGGGCCCTTAAAAAAATAAAAATAAATTAAAATTAAATATATACACAAAACCAACCAAACAAATGTTTCAATCACAATTAAAGTTTTTTGTTTTTTTTTGTTGTTTTTTTTAAATACCATAAAAGTGATATGTAATTAAAAATAAATAAATTTGCTGTTTATCAGAGAAAAATGCTAGGCTACAATAAAACAATAATACCCCAAAACACTAACACAAATAACTAAATATATATTCTCGTCTGGCTTTTCACGAACTATGCTCTGAAAAGAAACGACAAAGCCTCTCACTAAGGAATTCAATTGATCTGACCTGGAGACAGGAATCTGACTAAATGAATATTTTGTTGAAAAAAGAAAATGTAATAAAACAAAAGAGTCAGACTTTTTTGTGATGGTCTTCAATAAAAAGTTGCTTCAAATCCCTTTGCAAAGACTGCTGGCATGAATATACTATTGTGATACGGAAGAGAAAAAGTCTTTTGATGTGTCAGCAAACGAGGCTTGGTAAATAAAAACGCACAAGCCAAACTTGCCGGCTGTCTTAGTAGCCATTCTTTAGTTTGTAACGGGCCAGGTTAAGGAAGCTCCCTTTTACATTTTAATATGGCAAGCATTCTCACTGTTCCATATAGAATTACAGTTTTGGTGTGCGATGGCTATTTGAAGAATTTTTTTTTTCATCTGGTAACTTTGTATTCCCTTAGTGGCCAAGGGAAGGCCCCCAGATCAATAATGTGTTTGTGAATGCCTGAAAAGAAACACAAACCCCAATTCTTCTGGCTGTTTGGGGTCTTTGTCAAAGCTGAGCTATCCAGGCCATACATAAGAGCATGGGAATTCTGTACGAATCATGGCTTTTTGTTAGTCCTGGTGCCATGGCGTTACATGTATCCCAGCGAAGGAATGCAGCTTTTCGCTTTTGTCTGCCCATATAGAAAAAGCATTTGGGCTCCAGCTGAGCACCTAAAGTATGCTATAAAAAGGTAAGGACTTGAATATGTAGTTGTGGACTAATTATTAAACTGTGGCTCTTCTGTAGCAGATTGACATTGACAGAAAAGAGCTCTTTAGAATTATAGAGTTACTGTATTTAATTTGTTCAGGTCTCACTCTACACAATTTGGCTGCAATCTCATTGCTGGCACCAGGAGCTAACCCTGCAAAGATCACCATGTCTTCATATAACAGAGTTTTGGGAATGTATATCATATATGTAGAAACCAAAGGGATGTACACTTATACCAGCTCTTCTAAATAACAGAAGGGAGGGTGTATTCGAAAGAAAGGAAAAAATAAAATGTGGACAGGTAACTGCAGTGTCTAAAGGTTTGGATCAATTTTATGCCCGGTGTTCCCAGACTGCCGTACTGCAAGGCAATCACAGAGTGGTGCAAAAAATAGGTAGCGGTGCATAGGTTAATGCTAAAGTGAATCAATGAATACATACAGGGCACATAGCCCTTTCTCAATGTACAAATGTCCCCGTGAAGTACCACAATAAGAAGGGTGCCCCGAATAACTCCCGTCCTTGGAGGTAAATAAAAAAAGTTCTAAAAAGTTAGATTATGATGATTTAACTTTGCGAAAATTAAATATACAGAGCACAAGAAAGCATGTGCAGCAACATAACTTATCAGATTTATTAATAAATATCCAATTGGATCAAAGACATGAGAAGTTAAAAATAAGCCAAGCCCTGGTCCTTCAGTGGTTAAAGACCACAATTAAAGAGAATTGATAAAAAAAAAAAAAGTGATCCATCTCCTTTCTCTGATTTACATGCTGTTAAAGGGGGGTATGAAATATTTATAATCATATGGCAACTGTACACATGCATCATCATAAATACATGTTCTAAGCAATGTTTGGTTTTCCTAGGTTACTTTAGTAAGTGGGAACCATGACAGAATGGCTGGCCTGAGAATTTTCGTTTACTAGTTATTTAACAAACATTTTTGAGTAGCATAATCCAATAATGCTGCCAAAACAAGATGTATAAGGGAGAAACTTTAATAAATAGAAAAAAAAATGGCATTTAAAAAATGCAATAATTTTGTCACTTTATTAACACAGACCTAAAACCTTAATGCTCTTAGTTTGGCTACTACTTTGCATATAATTAAGACAGCATCTGTGCCTTCGTGTCAGTGGGAGTCGTGATTGTCACCCCTGCCTTTGACAGTCACTCGCTGGTATCCCAAGAAATAAGAACCTTATTTGAGGTTTAGGAATGCTAACTAAAAACTGATCTGTCTGCTAAGGTAAGCTCATTGTAACTGTGCAATATGCTTTATAAAGAACTAAGTGGTAAGAAGATTATTTCCATGACTTCAGTGCAAAGTGGATGTGGATAATGTGCAATGAACGGTTGGTTGCTGTGTTTACGGGTAGATACTGCGTCAGGCTTCAATTTAACAAACTCTACATCACTGCTATGGCTGGTAAATATAAATGTATCTTCATTATTATAGTCACCAGAACAACTACAGCTTATTGCATTTGTTCTGGTGAGTAGAATCATTAGCTTCAGGCTTTTTGCTGTAAACACTGTCTTTTCAGAGAAAATGCAGTGTTTACATTACAGCCTAGTGATAACTTCATTGGCCACTCCTCGGATGGCTGTTAGAGATCCTTCCTGGGTCATGGCTGCCTAAAATGCATCCAAACATTCAGTGTCTCCTCCCTCTACATGCAGACACTGAACTTTCCTCATAGAGATTCATTGATTCAATTCATCTCTATGAGGAGATGCTGATTGGCCAGGGCTGTGTTTGAATTATGCTGGCTCTGCCCCTGATCTGCCTCCTTGTCAGCCTCGACCAATCCTATTTACACAGAGGGTAAAAAATGGGTTTGCAATTCTGTGAATCTGGGCAACTTTATTCTTTAACACAGCAAATTATACTTTGTTTATATGGCTCCTTGCCTCAAACAGAAAAGCTAACATTATACACATCAGTCAGATTAGTTGTACTAAATCAGAAAAGCCTAATGACAGATACACAAAGCAATTTGCTGTCAGAGGCTTCTGGAAAAAAATAAAAAATAAAATCTTAGATAAACAACTTAAATCATAAACAAATATAGTGATTTCTGTGTTCTAAGTCATGTATATTAATACATTTTTAGCCATTTGGGATAAACGAAATGGCAACACACACACTTCCACCTGAGGGCGATAATGCTCTTTGGAATGGATAATAAGCAAGTCTGAACATTTCCTGTTCATAAACAAGTCTCTTCACGGAAAGGGGTATTTGCATCATGAAAGCATCATCTACAAATACTCTTTCTTGGTGTCACAGAACGCGTTTGCAGTACAGTGAGATAGTTACACTTTCAGCAGACAGTGAAACATTGAAAAAGCATTCTTTGTGGTACTCGTTTGATTTAATAAACAGGAGGCAAAAACCCTTAAAATCATCTTTTTCTTAATGGGAAAAAAAAAATATTTCTCTAAAAAAATATTGCGAAAAAGTAGTTTATCTGAACAGGAGCTAGGATCATTCCATTGGCCACTGCGTCTAAAAAGAATTTGGGGTAGTGTATCTGGGGCAAAGCTCTGCATTCCTCTGGTTTCCAAGGAGATAGCTCCACTTTGAAAACACTGCGCCAGAATTCTTACGCTAAGGTTTAATCTAACTGGCAGACAAAATATAACCACATTTTGTAAAAGCTAAATTTTCAGTACAACAGTTATGTAGAAACACCATGAAATGAAATATAAAAATACATGATGTGACTTCTGGAAGATCAACTAAAAGTATGATGCCAACAAAACAAAAAAGTGATTTTTTTCCATGCCAATTCAAAATACAATATTTTTTTTATATTATGCCTTCATTAAAGTGGTTAGAATTCTTACCAATAAAGTTGTTCCATTCAGCGTCCAGGTCTCCAGGATTAGCGAGACAGCCTTTCATTACGTTCAGACAATAATTATTACAAGGTTTTACAGTGACAAGCCCACGACAATAAGGACAGTAGGTCATTTTCATCATTGCTTTAATACAGTGAGGTGTGGGATTTACCTAAAGGATATAAAAAATTTAAATAAAAAAATAAAAAAGACAAATTTGAAACGGATTTAAAACGCAGTGATATATTAAAATCTCCCAGTGCTTACAATAAATACCAGTGAAAATTAAACATTTATAGCAAGGAATTATTAACTGGATTATCATCCCTCCAGTTGATAAAGTTGCACACAGGTTCTCATAATTTAATATAATACTAATATAATTAACATTAGCACGGGTTTAAACACAAAGCATAAACTGTAACAGACAGACTGGGAGCAATTTATTTTTTTCCCAGAAGTGCATCTGATGTGCTGCAGAAAGTTTAGAACGAGGAATTCGCATGCGGATATTTTGCTCTGTGAAAGTTTATGTCGCTGACCTTACATTTTGTTCTGCTGTAACTACTTAAACCTTTATATTAACCTAAAGTAAAACAGCCAAGTTAATTATCCAAAAGAGAAAACAGGAAACAAGGTAGTAAAAACACAGACCTCTGATTACATTCAGAGTAAGTTAAACATCACAGTGTTGGAATGGGTCAATCAAATAATCTTATCTTCACTGGCATGTTTACCAAGGTGTAAATGTGCCCCCTATTACTTATCATATTAAAGCTTGTTTCAGGCTGTTAAATACATCACAGCACAAAACACTTGTTTAAACAAAGAATCCAGTTGTTCTCTTTCGAATGGTAATACACTGCATTGTATTTCATTAACATTACAAGTCACTGAAACCAATTATTCAATTAAGTAAAGCATACAATGTAAAGGTTTATTTGGGCTTATTTTTTACCCAGTCTGAATTTATGTCAAAGATTAAGGGCTGAGTGAGCACATTTGTGCTGCTATTGGTTTATTTGGAATGAAAAGATCTAAGCAATTGGTCAATCATTCTTGGATCAGGGAAGTCCATAATCCCCTATTAAAGGACCACTATAGGCACCCAGACCACTTCAGCTTAATGAGGTGGTCTGGGTGCCTGGTCCAGCTAGGTTTAAGCCTTTTTTTCTATAAACATAGCAGTTTCAGAGAAACTGCTATGTTTATGTTAGGGTTAATCCAGCCTCTAGTGGCTTCCGCGCTTCTCACTGTGATTTTCACAGTGAGAAGACGCCAGCGTCCAGCAAAGCATTGAGAATGCTTTGCTATGGACTGGCTGAATGCGCACGCGGCTCCTGCCGTGCATGCGCATTCAGCCGAAGAGGAGGAGAGGAGGCGGAGAGGAGGAGGAGAGCTCCCTGCCCGGCGCTGGAGAAAGATGTAAGTTTAACCCGTTCCTCCCCCAGAGCCCAGCGGGAGGGGGACCCTGAGGGTGGGGGCACCCTCAGGGCACTATAGTGCCAGAAAAACGAGTATGTTTTCCTGGCACTATAGTGGTCATTTAATGTATGGGCCTGACTGTGTTACTCCTATTTATCCGACAATGTCACAATTCAGAGATATGTAGCTATGTGGGTTTCAGTGGTGTGCTGGAGTGTATGTGGTCTGCCACTGTGCCACCTCATTTTCCTCTATACTGCTGCTTACATGATGCTAAAAGCAACAAGCACATTCACTCATATTGACACTACACACAAATACACAAGCAAGTATATATTCAGAGACATAATACCCACACTTTAGAGCCTTATGAGATTGTCCAAATGCTGACCATGTCTAATTAAGGTCTAAGCAGTTGCTTCTATTGGCAACTACATAAATTGCAGATATTTATAGATGGTATAAATTTACACATGGCTGTTTAGGAAAGGCAACTTGCAGATAATGCGGGAACTGAGAATGTTGCATAATGAACACTTAAAATCACTGTAAGGCTATGTTGATACATAGAACATCTTGTAGATAAAATGGAACCAGACTTGTAGTAAACATTATAATATTTACGGTTCTTCGCTCTGTTATGGTAACGCTCGCCTTAGCACTTCATCCAGAGAAGGTTGTTCAAGCAGTACCGTAAACAAGTCGATGGAGTTCAGATGGAGATACGGATGGTCAGCAAAGGCATTTGTGTTTGTTCAAGCAAAAATTAGCCAAGAGCTCAGCATTCCAAACTCCTGAACCAGTGACTTCTATATGCTAACTCTTCATTCCATGTAAGCAGTTATTGCACAAAAGTATTTTCTTGAACAGCCGAAGACTGACCAAAAGGAATTTTAGACTAGATATGGTACCTTTCAGAAGGAATAAACTACTGGTACATTCATTTATGGTGCAGTTTGCTGTATAGGTAGTTTTGTTTTCCCCAACATTAACTTCCAGAAACTCTATAGCAGAAGAAAATCACAGCTCATGTAAAACCTAACTTTACTTTCTCTCTCCTGGAAATGAAATAAACTTCCATACTGATGGTCATGGAGTTTGGGTCAAGAATACAGCTCTGGATAAATCATCAGGTAGCTGACTTACACAACATGTAAAAATACTAATACCACCACTACATCTTAAACCAGTAGTCAGGAAACATGTAGCCACGTAATGCTATTGTGTCTGCCCTTTGCCTCTCTGATCAGTTTAGAGATGTGAAAGGATTCTGGGTGAAGCTTAGGCGAGCATAAATGATCCACTCACCGACGTGTCTACAAGAACTGGAACCAGATGGCAAGTACATTTTTTCCTTGAATGAGTCTTCTTAAGCCTCGTTTCTGGCTTAACTACCAAGAATTGAATAGATCCCTTTACGACAAACCACATACAGCCAGCACACATCACACACACACGACATGCAGCCAGAATACACCACACTTGCACCAAGCAGTCAGTACTCTCTGCATGAACATCACACACAGCCAGCACCCACTGCAAATTCACATGACATACAGCCAGCATTCACCACACACACACAATGTAAAAAGGGGAGACTATGGGAGGACAGAGGGTAAAACACTTACGGTATTTCGCAAGACTAATTTTTGCAAAATAAATACAAATGGCAAAGCTGAGACAAATAAAGCCATGTCACTGTAGCAGAGTTATATAATTTTTCCACATTAGCTATTTTTGCCTCCATTGTTTTCATTCAGATTTATTTCGTGAAAATTCAGAGTTCAGCAAAAAATAAAAAAAATAATATATATCTGCAGTGGTCTGAAATTATATATATAATTTCAGACCACTGCAGATTCTGATAGAATGTCTTTTTTGTTTGCGAGCCCTCAGGGACCAGACAAATGTAAACCCAAGGAAGCACATGCCATGCATTACCACAGTGAAAGCCATCTCACACTACACCCTTGATTACATGTGTCACGCACACAGCATGATTAGGTTCCTTCCAAGTTTGTATGGGTTAAAGAGCACTGGTGAGGAAAGTGGGCCGTGTATGGTGTGTGTATTTAACAGATAGCAATCTTGATCCATATTTACTGCCCCCCTGAGTGCTGTAGGGTACTCCAGATCCTGGAAACGTAAAGGCCAATTCAGATCTGTTGAACAGATACACTTAAAAATTGTACTTTCATCAGCAAAACATAGGTCACTATTCAATATTCCAATTCAGTGATTTTGAAAAATACATCAGAATTATATCTATAGTACATGGTTGAGATATTGTGTAATTTTGCTTTCAAAATGAATTCTGAAAATAGCAAACTGCATGTAAATAACAAGGAAGAATCCAAGGAGAACTCCAGATGCTAAATTAAATATCCTGCCATGTTCGGTGCCCATCAGTTAGTGAATATTACATGTGATCATTTTTTTTTTATCTGATACATTTTCAATCCTGCAAAGTTTTTCCTGTATGCTCATATAAAAAGTTCTACATAAAGGAAACAATATAAAGCTGCTACCACACGGATGTAAATACTTCGCAAAATTTACACACACTTAACATGAAAAGAAAAGTATAACTGTGTGGCAAGGTCCACACCAGTTAAATCAGTGGAGCACCAAGATGAATAAAACACTGACCCCTTATTAACATAGGGGTACTTTAAATTTATAGCTTTAAAAGATCCATACAGTTTAAAATTAAGAAAAGTGTTGGAAATGCTTGAGGTAAATTCACTCACATACGGTAGAGACACTATTTGATGGGCTCAAATCAGAAGCGCAAGTGAAGTGTGTGCTTAAGTGACTCCAAACCTTTTCTATGATGAATCAGGAACCAGCTTCAGTAAAATATAATGTGGTAGAATTTTGTGTAGCATCAGAACAGCTCGCCTTAAACAGAGCCACTTATTGACCTGGCTCTAAGAGTACTTGCATATGTGTCTAAAAGGGAGACACTTCCCTGATACAAGACACCAACAGGACTTCAAAGTGCAGCGTTGCCAAATAAATATTGATTTATGCCAATAAGCACATACAAAAAAAAAATAGTTCAAAAACAATCTTCTTCAAGAGGTGTTTCACCAATAAAAGCTTTCTCAATCCGGTTGTGATGTCTGGCAGTTGACACAGAAACAGGCTAACTGGCACAGGTAAATTAGAGATTTCTGTGCTAGGTTTTAAACGGACAGTCTATGCACCATTACCACATCAGAATATTGAAGTGGTAAAGTTGCTGCACTCAAACATCTAACACATTTGTCAAAATAGGGCTTGAAAGAAGAGCTGATAACTCCTGCATATTGTAAAATGCATTTTACGTAAGTGTGGAACTAGAAGACATTTTGTCACGGTATAAACGTATACAATTTTTGATACATTTTAACAGCTCCTTCAGGGTTCATGTCATTGTAACCAGTGTAGGGCCACTTTCCAACTCGAATACATAAGCACATGCCTACATATGGAGTTAATTGAGCCGCTGCAGCACTGTCCTCATTACAGAAATCTGCTTTTGCGTGGGGAAGGGAAGAGTCAGAAACAAAGAATCGAAGAATGATCCTGTAGTGGAATTCAGGGGTTTAACCCAACTTCTATCAGAAGAGTTAGCAGAATGCTGCGGTGTCTTGTTCAAGAGGCTCGGTGTTAACATGGGTTAAGATGGCATTAAAATGAACATTGCTCTCAGTTTAGTTCCTCTGCTACAGTTTGCACAACTGATGTGAATCCCAAGTCCTTATTATCAGCCCTGCAGGCTGTGACCTGCAGGCATGCGTCTATTATCTTTGTGCTGCCAAGTCATAGTTGTGCTACAAAAAGAGCGACTAAGGAATCCTATGCAGTCTAGACAAAGGGAGTCAGGACTTTCCAGTCCGGCCCTTTAGGTTTTAAGGATTAAACATCTCAGATTCCTTGTTAAATCCTTGCTTTAGGAGATTTACTTACTCAGGTGCACATTTTCCCTATTTACTCTTCTAGCTCCTCACCTGATTAAAAGAAAAATTAAAAAGAAAACCTAGTAAAAAAGACCTCTTTAATTCTTTTTCCAGGAAACTAAAACAAAAATACTGACATAAAATGGTCTTTAAGACATTTTCTCCCTTCGGTTAGTAAGGGAGCACAGCGATCACCACTCCTATCATTGCTGCAAAGGTACAATGGTTAATTATATTCCCAAAGAGGCCATAATGTGCACCTGGTGTTTTCAGTTTACCCCGTGCTGTCTAGCAATCTAGGACTGGACTTTTCTCTATTGAAATATCGATAGCCATCAATTTAAAACTACTGAATGAAGACTTTCCAACTATAGTTCCAAGAGTGCAAGGCAAGAGACCCTCATGCGTGATTAAGAAAAGAAATTAGCACTTTTATACAATAAGAAGGAAGGAATCTTCTGTTAAACCCTTAGAGGGTTACTCCAAGCACCATGACCAATGCAGTGCTTTGAAAAGGTCATGGTGCCTGAAGTCTGTATGTGCAGCAATTTGCTTTGAAATGCTGCGCATACAGAGTTTAAGGGCTCTGTTACTGGAGGTATAACCACCTCTGGCAGCAGCATTGAGGTATCAACCAGCAACTTATTGGGAGTTCCGGACTGGCAAATGTCAATTCCGTGCAACTTTCAGTACACAGAATTGCATTCATTGGCTGAGAGCATCAGTTTATGCTCTCAATTAACATAGAAACATAGAATGTGATGGCAGATAAGAACCATTTGGCCCATGTAGTCTGCCCAATTTTCTAAATACTTTACATTACTGAATGGTGATTGCTGTAGCAGAAGCCGGAAGTGCATCACCAGATCACCAGGGAGTCTGGCTAGGACCTAAGTAAGAAAGCAAACCATTGCTAAATGGTTTATCACTTTAATCGGGGGAACCAAGCCAGCATACTTCTCACATCAGCAGGCTGTAGTGGTTATGATGATTAAAATAAACCTTTAGTTAGGCACTTCAGCGAGTTAAAGTGTTTCATGGACTGTAGCATTCCTGTACGTAATAATATTTTAAGGCTTTACTTAAAAAGACTTCCTTCACTCTTTAACCTGTTGGTGCAAATAATTTATTGTTGTGGCATATGTACCCCATGGATACTACTTGAAAGAGGAACTAGAGATCAGAGATGAGTTTGCCTACAGAAATATTTTTAAAGCAAACAACCAGGTAGAATATTTAATACTTTGATATTACTCATTGACAGAAACACTGAAATGCTCACATTTTGAAAGTTCCAAAAATAGGAGTGAAATAAATGAAGGCACAGAATTCCTTCAGTAAATACCAGAGTGTGCCAATGGCTATTAAAAGGGTTAACATGAGGGTATATCCACATTTGCTTTCAAGTCTATTCACCTTTGACTGTCTACAGCATGGGTTGTCAACCTGGTCCCTGCCGCCCACTAGTGGGCATTTCAGGATTCCAGGGGGGCGATAGGGATTTTCGAATTTTGAGAGACTGGGCGCGTGCGAGCCGGCGGTACCCCTGCGACCGGGTACCGCCATCACCACTTGCGGCGGCGGGCTGCATATGGAGGGGTCCATCGGGTGGCCCATGCTGTCAGGGCCACCCGACGGATGTGCATTGTGAGGGGGTCCGGTCAGCGCTGGGCGCTTTAACAGCGCGACTGGGCCCCCTGTGATTACATCACAGAGCTGGGAGGAAGTGACTGCACGTCACTCCTTCCAGCTAACACTGAGAGCCTTGCGGAAGGAAGACCAGGGAGTCAAAGTGGGAACTCTGACTCCCATCCACCTGAGCCACAATTGGACCCCAGGGAAAGTCACCCTCCTGCACCTAAAAGGTAGGAAACAGGAGGGTGACTAAAATATTTTGTGTGTGTTTATGTGTCTGTCTGTATGTGTGTCTTATGTATGTGTCTTTGTGTGTGTGTGTCTGTATATATGTGTGTGTGTCGGTCTGTCTGTATATATATATGTGTGTATGTGTGTCTTGTCTTTGTATGTATGTGTTGTGTGTGTGTGTTTGAATGTCTGTGTGTGCCTTTGTATGTGTGTGTCTGTATGCATGTCTGTGTGTATGTGTGCCTGTCTGTTTGTATGTATGTGTCGTGTGTGTGCCTGTCTGTGTGTCTGTATGTATGTGTGTGCCTGTCTGTAGGTGTGTCTGTATGTATGTATGTATGCCTGCCTGTCTGTTATAGTGGGCTATAGTAAGTAATAGTAATTGGGATACCTAGCTCAGCCTTCCTACTGGGCATTGATATAAGGAAGGTTAAAAAATTTAAAAAAAAAAAAGGTGGGGAGAGGAATTGAGGAAGGAGAGGAGCTGATGCACAGATGAGAAATCATATTATGCGCAAACAGAGAAGTCGTCTGAATATCACAGAAAGAGGAGACCTTCGTTTGTTCCTTACGAAAATCGAACCAGATATCAAATATTTAGTCTTGCAGTATCAACCTCAAGGATCTCATTAAAATCACTAGTAAAGGTAATTTCAATTTACTTTATTGTTTTCTCATATAAACTTTATAAAGTTAAAAAACATTATAAACATGCATTTAAGTAGAAATAAAAAGATAAATGTACATACATTTATTTTTATTTTTTATTTTTTTAAAACACCCTCCTTTCTAAAAAATATTCCGCACTTGTGCGAAAACTGGTGGGCGGTAAAGAAATGTTTTTCAACAAAAAAGATGCATTAGTGGGCGGTAGGTAGAAAACGGTTGACCACCACTGGTCTACAGAGTACCAAGTCATGGTACATTCCTTGATCAATAGTATTGTCCACCTCAAGGGAATTCTCAACTATTTAACCTGTGCAACCGTGAAAATAAAGGAGTCAAATAAAACACTTCCTTTTAAGGCGATACCATCCCCCACGGCCATGCAGACATTCTGACTGTATAAACAGCTATTCCATAACAGTATTCAAGCAACAATAATATCTAGCAATTATGTTACACACAATTACACAGACGTGTATTTAAAGATGTGAGATTGCACATTAATAGAGGTGTATGGACTTGCCCTTCCATACAAACAAAAGTTTGATCTTCAAAAAATAAGAAAAGAAAAAAAAAAACAACAAAAAAACTATACACATACCTCTCACACACACGCATATACACATACAAAAATACATGAGTGCCTGGTATCTTCTTTTAAATTGTGCTGTAGTGATTATGGTGCTAGGAATGTTCCATCAATAATATTAAACAACATTATAAAGATTATTACATTAATATTGTACAAACACTTTGAAACAAATGTGTACATTTTGTTGGCAAGATTACTAGGAACATGCAGATACAATTCAAGCTTTATGTAAGACTGCAGCTTCAATCTATTTACAGGTCCACTTTAATTCTTAAGAATATATTATAATTCTTATTACCATTATGTGAAGGAATACTTTTATCATGAGTGTACAACTTCATACTCCATGTGCTACAGGACATTATCCACAAATCTCTGCTAGCAATGGCTGACAGAGTATTAACTGAGCAGCCCGTCGGCTAGTGCCCAAAAAAAACAAAACAAAACACAAAACAAAACAAAAAAACTCTCTCTCTCTCTCTCTCTCTCTATATATATATATATATATATATAGGTTTTTTTTGTAAATGTTAATTTCATTTCAAGAATATTTCAGCAGTGACTCACAGGTTTAATCAAACTGATCAGTATTTCGACACCTTTCAGCAAACTTGAACAGTTGGAACAAAGAGAATGTAACAAATGACTATTTCAAGGCTTCTACCAGAAAAAAAACAATATTACCTTTTTACTTAAAGGGGGAATGGTCACTTCTCTGGAAGCAACACCAATGAATACAATACTGAAAAATCTTGTGTTAACTTTTTTCATGCAATGCACAGTTTTCTTTCAAATTTATATTAAAGGTCTAGCAATTGACATCACAACCCTGTTTAAGTCCAGGCATAGCCAGGGGGCACACACTGGATGCTCAATGGAAAAAGGGTAGAGCTTCAAAGGTCCAGGGCTGACAGGAATCCAAGATGGAGACATTCAGTTTCAGGATGTAGCTAAACGCAGCTTAGTGTAGTTAGAAAGTGTGATATATAGATGGTGGAACTGCACTCAACCCTTCGCTTTGGACCCTCAGGGTGCTGCTGGATCAGTCCCAGTACCAAAGAGACCATGTATGAAGTATAATGTAGAAAATAATCCAGGCAAATCAAGCTTGACAAAGGCCCTAAGGGGTCGAAACGTTGTGTGATTCTTGAGTCCAATAAAAATTGCCTATCGTTTGGAACAATTTGGAGTGCCTGGATTATTTTCTACATTACAGTTAGAAAGTATGGACAGAACAAAAATGGCATCCTTGATTTGACGTACAAATGTTTTTTCTAACGAGTCTAAGACAAAGAGTGGAAGGTTCAGATAATTGCATATGCATTCTCCCTCCCCCCAACTGCTCGGAATACTTTTACACAAGCTTTTATATGTGGGAGGCAAAAAAATGACATTAAAATTGAAATATGAAACCCTTCGAGTAAGGGAACTACCTACACATTATAAAAAAATGTAGTCAATTTTACCTACGAAAATCCCTGTAATTTATTCCAGCTGAGTGGGAAAAGAGCAAACTGCCTCTGAAATGGCCATGAAAAGAGAAGGCAAAAAAACTAAAATATGAATTATAGGAGGCGACTAACATCCAGCGATGTGCTCTCGATCATTGCAGAAAGTTTATGTGGTTGACTTTAAAAAAACAAACAAAAAAAAACCACATACCTGCATCCTGGGGGGTGATATTAAAAGTGGAACAATACCAAGCAAGAATTCTAAAAATCTCCTAATGTAACTCCTTGTCTTATTTTACTATTGGGGGTCGAGAATAACTTTGTGAATGATTGTCAGCACATCCCCTACAAAACATCTTATCACAATATTGAGCAAGCACTTCCCTGAGAGTACGGGCATTAAAGGATCACTCAAAACTCAAATAACTACTTAATTCCATGCACAGCATAACACTACTGACTTATCTCCCCTTTATTAAAAACAAATGCAAATAATCAAATAATAAAAATTTCTGGCTAGTTATAAACCAACACTCAGCTCTCAAAATATAGATAATCCTTAATTACAAGGAATATATATTTTCTTATAATAAAAAAACTAAACTAAAACAAAATACATCTAGATTACAAAGCACAGCTTCACAATCTAGAGAACTGGCTTATAAAGTGGGTAGTGTGTGGTCTCCTTAGTCTAGTGTGGCACGTAGACCTTGCACAAGGCTATTACTACACAGAGCATCAGCCAAAAGACTGAGCTTATTCCCAAATCCATTGCCAAAACACATTAATACCGCTGACAAAATATAAAAATGTCATCAGGTTTCAGATGTTAAATTAAAAAATCTTACCGTTGAAACCTTGTTGACTACATCTCTAGCCACTGAAAGCCCTTGTGCAAATGTTCGAGCTGCTACGAAGGCACGTGTGATTTGGATTTTGAGTTTACGTGGTACATCCCCAAAAGGTTTTAGCTGGTCAGTGTACTTGCTAACACATTCTAAATAGTCATCTGTGAACTGGTGCTGTGGGTTTACCAGTCGGAACATGCGTTCTAGAAGTCGTGCCCAGAAATCATTCAACATCTCCTCTAAGTTGACATTGCCACCAACATAGTATTTTTTCAGTTCCACAAAGAAATCTTTAAAAAGCTCAGAGTTCTGCATGTAGAGTCTTCCGTAAGTCCGCACAAACATATCATTCAATGAGGTCTCAGAATTTTTAAGCAGCTCCTTGAAAAACTCTGAAGGTGGGAAGAAAAACAAAAAATTGTTAATATGAATCAAATGAAGGGAATAATGATCATCATCAGTATGTTAACATAATTAACAATTGCTTCTCCTGATAATAGTCTCCTTAAATCAGAGAAGCCACTTTTATTGTTCTGTCTCATACAAAGTAATAACATTCTGCAAATACAAGGAAAGCCTCAGGAGTCAGATAGCCAAAGATTCTAACTTTCAGCTATTTTATATGACCTGTAGGCCTGTATACTTTTACTTTCTAAAATGCATTAGATAAATGAAATACCACTAATGTGAACTCTACCTCTTATTTTCAAAGTACAAAAAAGGCAAGTTAAATGACAGAATGCATTAACAGTGGTCTACATTACATTTAACAAACCTTTTTTCTCATTTATAACAAATGAGACGTACAAGTTTCCCACGGCAAATTAAATAAAAGAAAAAGAAGTTGAGAAAATACAATTAACTCTTAGAGTGTCCCAGAGGCCTTTAATAAATTGTAGGTCAAAAGGCACTAAAATTACACACATTCCATTAGGTAGGTCTGTTTCTTATCTCTTCGTTGTAGACCAATGATCAATAAATGTTTACATTTTGTTGCCCTTAACCTCAAAATATAAATATATATATATATAAATAAATATATATATATATATATATATATATATATATATATATATATATATATATATATATATATATATATATATATTTTTTTTTAATTTTTTTTATTTATTTTTTAAAAACCCTGACTAAATAAATGTATTTAGTACTAATTAATTGATAAAAAATTAAACTAAAATAAAAAAATTAAAAAAACAACAACCAAGTCATTTTCCCAAACATTAGCAAAACAATTTCCTATATGAGTGGCAATTTCTGTCTGATGGTGAACTTTGGGTTTTAGTGGAGAATGTTTCAAATTGTTGGGTGAATACATATTAACCACAAAATCACTCTGGCTGAAAAAAAAAAGAAAAGTTCTGCCTTTACTGGAGCCCTTTACACAGGGAGGACATGTGGTTTACCTACAATATTTCATAAATTGTGGGTTTACTCTTACAATAAACAAACACAGATATCACTATGCAACAAGCCAACAGGAACTACATGCTTATGCAGTGTAAAGACACATTCATCCACAATTACATATTTCCATGGCTGAATGAATGTGGGACCTTGAACACAAAAGCTTACAATCGACATACTGTTTGCATTTGTTTTCATATTTATGACTCTCAAAATGTGCATACTACAAAGTATAATTAAACAATGTTCGCAAAACTTTAAAGGGACACTGTAGGCACCCAGACCACTTCAGCTAATTGAAGTAGTCTGGGTGCTGTGACCCTTTTGCACTTACATGTTTACATTGCAGCTCTAAGTCTGCCAGACAGCCACTGAGGGTGCTTCCGGAATCCAAAGGGAGCTTTGATCCGTTATCTGACGCTGGACGTCCTCACGGACCTCCAGCGTCAGATTCTCCCCATAGGAAAGCACTGAATAATGCTTTCCTATGGGGAGGTCTAATGCGCCATTGTCTCGCATGCGCATTAGGTCTCCCCCACAGGCTGACTTTATAACCCCATCAGTAAGTGGGACCTATTAACCCTATAGTGCCAGGAAAACAGCTTTGTTTTCATGGCACTAAAGGATCCCTTTAAGTGTGGAGAGGTAATTATTGTCCTGGAGGGATTATAGACTCAGGCATCTTCCGGCTCAGTCAATGATAAGAATTAAATTCACTAGATAGCACACTGTTCTGCTAATTTTTTTTTTTTTTTTTACGTGGTTTACAATTCTTACAAAGTTACTTTTCTATGAAATGTCTATCACAGAGAAAATTCTATTTTTATCAGCAGTGGTAAAACATCTATAGAATGCAAAAGAAAAATTACTGCAATGATATATAATACTTCTTAAAGGGACTCAACAAAACCGTTTTTCTGGCACTGCAGGTCCCCTCTCCCTCCCACCCCCGTCCCATGTTGCTGAAGGGGTTAAAACCCCTTCAGTGACTTACCTGATTCCAGCGCCAATGTTCCTCTGCGCTGGTTCAGGGACCGCCCACGCTCCTCCCCCGCCGACGTCATCCGGTGGGGGAGACTGATTGCGCATACGTGGCCGGCGGCGGGGATACCTTATGCTTTCAATGCTTTCCTATGGGAATTTTAGCGACGCTGGAGGTCCTCATATAGCTAGAATCTGTGCTAGAATCCTGGAAGTGTCCTCTAATGGCTGTCTAGTAGACAGCCGCTAGAGGAGGAGTTAACCCTGCAAGGTAAATAATGCGGTTTATGAAAACTGCAATATTTACCGTAGCAGGGTTAACGGTAGTGGGAGTTGGCACCCAGACCAGTCCAATGGGCAGAAGTGGTCTGGGTGCCTGGAGTGTCCCTTTAAGTCAATGTTTTGTGTGGTTCACATGAAATTCAAAACCTAAAATAATTTCGACAATTTGAATAATGAACAGTATTTTTCTTGTGATCACATAGTTTTATCATTGGGATGGCAAAAAAAAACAAAACAAACAAAACAACAAAAAACGAGTATGTACATTCCGGGATCATTCTGCTCACTCCAGTAGGTATTAATCATGTTTACCGGTTATTTTTCTATTATTTTCCGCAATTATGGTCTTTTACATACTGTGTAACTCTACCTGCAAGACCAGTTCTTGTAAGACAAACAAAATCCATGTACTTAGAGTAAACCTGCCACCACTTACACAGGTGGGTGTTACACTTCTGTAACACCCATCTCCGGTTGGCCCTCACTCCTCATGCTCACGGATTTTCCCTGCTTGGGAACACTTCCAAAAGCAGAGTAAACCCCCTCCCAATCCATAATGCTGACACTGGCTTGGTTGCTTCAATCTCAATGTCCCCATGCTTCCTTGTCAATGCCAGTAACTAGGAAATTACTAAAGCAACCAAAGGACATGCGCTGTGGTTGCTATGGGTTGACAGCAGATTAACCACCTGTAGGAGGAGCCTTCTGCTCTCATTTATCAATTAAGTCCTTGGCATAGAGTCTGTGCCAAATAATTGATTGACATGCAGGAGGAAAAAAAAACTAATTTTTTAAAAAGTTTTTTTCTCACAATCTATACATTTTCTGGCAACAGTGCCAACTCAGGAAATTTGGTTATTAATTAACTCATTCAACTGCTCCACAATGTTTGTTGTACTGAAAAAACAATTCAATCTTGTAACTTCTACTACTAAAGTTGGTCTTTATACAATGTTCAATACAAACATGGCTGGTGCAATAGCAAACACACAAAAGAAGGGGAGAGGAAGAAAGGCAAGATAAATCCCAGAAATGCTGTGGATTATTATGTGAGTGCCTTTGAACATACAGCTAATGACTTCCTTATATTTACAAGCCTCAAGATAAAAGAAACAGATGTCATATCAAGATTTTTTTAATTCCTGATTAAGTGGGTAACCTCAAATGGCCAACCTCAAATGGCCAGCTTATCCAAATAAAGCACTCAACAGCCAAAGTCATAAAACCACACAATCTCATTACCGGGTCTTGTTATGATACATTAAAAACACACACACACACACAAATTCAGTGTGCACTGCCAGTCCTATGAAATGTGTATGGTTTTAAAATTATCAGTATATTGCCACAAATATTGTGGCTTTACCAGTTCTTTAAAGAACACAATATTGAAGTATGTACAAGAGACAAAACCTAGTCTAAATCAGGTGTGAGTGGAAGAGTAGTAGGGCTTACAAGTAGAACAATAAGTCAACTCTATGGCACTACCTAAAGACTGAAGAGTCAAACAGAATATTTTATTACAGAAATATTCCGGACTCCTAAGGTGCAAGAACAGACAAATCAAAAGTCCTGTTTATTTTTTGGCATAGTTTTATATGCATTGTAAAGAAAAGCAAATGTACGACTCTATAGCTCAGCCCCTTTGTCCTCCACTTTAGTATACCTAAAATAAACCCATACGTTTCTATGCACTAATGCATAGCAACAGTGATATTTCATTTGGGGGAAAATGTTATTAGAATATATAACGTTCAAGAAGCAGTAGACCCCAGGTATTCCAAAACAATGGGTTCACTTTAATATCTTTTTAGAAAGTATTCATTTAGTTCCCCTTTATTGACTGTACTTGAAACCATGTCACCAAAAAACAAAAAAAAACAAAACACAAAAACATATCTCTCCATAAGATAAAGAATGAGAACTAAAAAATTTGATAAAACCCAGAGAATATTAGTGGTGTTTAAACACTACAATGCAGCCATCCATAATCTATGAAAGATAATAAACTGCAATTGGTAAAAGCTTTGGGCCTACCAGTTTAGGAAAAACTAGAAGATTGCTTTAGAATTGTATTATTTAGTCATTACTTACATGAAGTGTTAAGCGGCATTTATTACAAAAGAAATGTAGGAAAACCCACTACATACCATTCAAAATTTATTTGGGGAAAAGATGTGGAATCAATGCTCTTTTTCTTCGGTGTCTCGACTACTGGGTTCCATAAATTAACACCTCTACCCAGAGTCGCTTAAACAAAGTCTACGCACACAAGGATTACGTTCTTACTTTGCAGCGTTGTAAAAACATGTTTTATTGCTGAACGACAAATACACTACACTCATTAAATCACCACATCAACACAAATCCCTTGAAAATCTGTTGAACACAAACATTTTTTAGGGATGACAAATCATACTTTTCTTCACTCTTCGAACACAAACAAACAATGTTCCCTTTTTCACCTAGATTCCTCCCCCCCACCCCCCCCACCCTACCCTTCAGCCAGGTACTTGTGCTAGCGTGGAAAAAGGTTTATGGTTTAAGTTAGGACAGTGGTTCCCAAAATTTTTAGGTTCAAGGCGCCGTTAATATTTTTCCAAGGCACCCGAAGTAAAAACAATTTTCTAGGTTGTATATATGTACAGCGCAGCTGCATATACTGGGCCCCTGCTCGGTAGAAATTCATGCTGTACAAGCACAGATCCAGAATCTAATCTAGGGAGGGGCCCTGGTAGATTACTTAAAGAAACAATCCAGGCACAATAACCACTACAGCACTTTGTAGTGGTTATGGTGCCAACAGTGCCATAGTACCTCCCAAAGTACTAAAACTGTTTAAGAACAGTTTGACAAGTTACCTGGGATCTCCTGGGATATGGGGCTGTAGAATGGGGATAGGGGCAGTAGCGTGTGTGAGGCATGCAATATGTGTGTGAGTGTGTGTGTGGTGGAGTGTGAGGGGTGCGTGTGTGTGAGTGGTGGAGTGTGAGGGGTGCGTGTGTGTGAGATGTAGTGTCTGTATGTGGAACAGCTTGTGCATGTGGTGGGCAGTGTGTGTGAGGGGTACAGTTTGTGTGTATAGAAGGGCAGTGTGTGTGAGGGGTACAGTTTGTGTGTATGGAGGGGTACAGTTTGTGTGTATGGAGGGGCAGTGTGTGCGAGGGGTACAGTTTGCGTAGGGAGGCAGTGTGTGAATGGGGGGGAAGCAGTGTGTGTGTATTGGGGGAGTTATTGGTGTGGTGTGGGGGTGGGAGGGCAAATTCATAAAATATATAAAAAAAATATTTTATTTAAAAAAATAGTAATTTTCATATCCCCCTTCCCTGCTTACCTTTGCCTGGGAGGGGGGACATTTCCTGCAATCCCTGGTGTTTCTGTGGGGTAGCCCCTGTGGTCCTGGTGGTGAGAGTGAATTCTAGCAGCCTCAGGAGCTGCTAGAGTTCAGTCTCGCGAGATTCGGAGCATTGCCGTGGTAACCGTGGCAATGTTCCGAGCTCGCGAGAGGAGAACCCAGCGGTGCTGCAAGTCAGAGCTCCCCAGAGTCCTCTCTCCCTCCCCTGCCAGCATTATACTGCTACCAGACTGGAGGGGGAGTTCCCGGTGCTATGATCAAAGCATCTGGAAAATATCTTGCGGCTCCCCAGTGTGCCACACAGTTTGGGAACCGCTGAGTTAGGAAATATTTCAAACCGATCATATCAATCCAAGAGGAATAACTGATTGACTGCTAGGACTAGCAAATTGGGAAACATTGGTATAGAAAGTATAGTATAGCCAAGTTATGCCTTTTCAAATGGTCTTTCATTATGTCAGTAACTCAATGGGGGAGATTTATAAATTTGACCTGAAAAGTTTAGTTTATTTTTCGTCTCTAATCCGTTTGCATTTATTTAATTGTTCCAAATGTAATGTAAGAAGAGTTTGCCTAAATCATAGGCATGCGCAGCCTATTGCATACAAGTGGGTACCCTAAAGCACACACACACTCCACATGTATATGTATGTGTATATATATCTATGTAGATATATACACACACACACACACACACACACACACACACACATAAATACACTGCTGTGTGTGAGGGTGCTGGTAGTGTGCTGTGTGTGTGAAGGTGCAGTTAGTGTGCTTTGTGTGTGTATGTAAGGGTGCTGTGTGTGTGTGTGCTATGTGAATTTGTTTGGAGGGATTGTGTGTTGGGGTAGGGGGACAGATTAGGAAACAGCCCCTTTTTACCTTTTGTTAAGCAAACACAATATATATCCAACACTTTATCTAAATCAATAATGTGATGGAAAAACACTTTTTTTTTTTTACTTCTTTATTTTGCCTTGAGTGACAATACATACAAGCTCTTGGTGCCCCAACAGCATTCCTCGAGCACATTTTCAGGCACAACAGTTGAAGCACTAGGATTATTGGAACATTTTTATAGGTTAAAGTGATGTAGATTAGATCAGGTTGTTAGTTAAAGTGATACACAATAGCAAAAATCGTGAGTACAAGAAGTGGATTGACATGACTGGCCTCAATTAGTGGCATGCGGAGTTGGTACATTATCCTAACAGGTTAACAAGCTACGAGGGTGTATCAAAATAGCTACGTTATCAAAATGTAGTTATGCAGTCGTTGTCTAACAATGCCAGGATATGTTTGCCAGGGTATTAATACCCAGGCTAAGCAGTGGGTCTAGACATATAATCTGAGGCTGCATCAGTACATGGGGAGATGCCTAAGGTTGCAATGTGGCTGACTAAGCATTTAAACACATATAGGCTAGACAATAAAGGGTTACTGGCATACTGCACAGCGCTTCAGAGGCAACGGAAGGAGATCACCGAGTTCCATGTGCGCTGTAAGGCCCTCAGTGCGCAGTGTCCATTGCAGCTGGAGGCCGTCCGCCTCAGGTAATCAGTCCAGTGTTGGCTTAACCGATACCCATGTCCGGTATGCTCTTGCTGCGGGCGTTTGGCTTCTCCAGGGTCAAGGTGCGGTTTTGACAGCACTCATCCTCTCGTTGGCTTTGGGTCGGTTGGGCTGGCGACTTCGGGCTCCAGGCCCCATGACCCAGAAGGTCTAAGTCCTGTTTTCCACGCAGGCGGTGGAGGGTCCTGTTGCATGTTTGTTGCTTGCGGCGGGGGTCTTTCCGCCCACGTGGTGATCGCTGCTGGGTAAGCGCCCCTGTGGCTCTGGTCCTGGGCTTGGTGGTTTGCTGGGTTGGTTTTGCGCCTGTTTGATAGCCTTCAGTTTTTGGGCTTAGGCCTCTCTGGGTTTCCCTTTGTGTGGGTTGCACTCTCCTCTCCAGCTTGGCCCAGAATCGGGCAAAAGCTCGTCGATATCCTGGAGTGTTCGCTCCACGTGGTTCGCTGCTGTGTGTGAGGCGAGTGTGTCCGCCATCTTGGGCAGCCCAGGGGATTGCGGCTACTACTGGTCGGAATCAGCCTGTTGTTCACTGTGTGCTTGCCAGGTAGGACTAGGATAACCCCTGCCGGTCCAAGGGGGTGGGGGGGACAACCTCTTTAGTCGTGTGTCACCTCCAGTTAGAGCTGTAGGAGAGCGGCCATCTCTCCTTGGCCCAGTTACAAGTAGGCCGCAAAGCCTCGAGTCAGATTTTCTAGCAGAGGAGCGGCCCGCAAGACGTGTTACTGGAACCGCCGGCATGTCAGGATCAGGTTGGGTAAGGTTCTGCAGTCCACTAGGTATTTAGCTCGTTTTTGTGGTCGAATTTAATGTGCCAGACACAGGAGCTCATGCAGCACACGTCTGGACTGCTCCGCCGTCAGGCTCCGCCCCCGGAAAAACACATCTTAATAGATAGTGGTAGCCTTCTCCAGGAATATCCCAGACTATATTCTTTTTATATATCATCTCGTGAGCGCTATTTGTGTTTGCGCATGTGATTATTTCATATAACAGTGTTACAATACAGACTGTGCAATAAAAGAAGTTTAAACATTAGATTTCTCTTTACAGGAAGTGTTTAGGAAGGCTGTGTGAGTGACATGCAGTGAGGTGTGACTAGGGCACTATAAACAAAGTGATTTAACTCCTAAATGGCAGAGAATTGAACAGTGCTCTTGCAGGGGTGTAATCTATACACCAAAACTGCTTCATTTAGATAAAGTTGCTTTGGTGCCTTTACTGTCCCCTTAATCAAATTAAACTTAAGTCCATCCATCCCTGTTTATGTGCTACACAAAATGTAACTTTTACCGACATCAAAAAAGAGAGTTTATATCAGTTGGCTGTGGTGTTTTGATAGATGTAATGTAACCTGCTGAAATGAAAAATCAGCATTTAAAAAAAAATAATTAAAAATTCTTTCAAAGTGGCAGGTTACAAAGCGCGCGCACACACACGTACGTCTGGGTTACTAAGGCTGGTGCTCAAGTGGCTCTTAGTTTCTCCCATGTCTTAATCAGAACAGTTGTGCTGCATGTATGAACCTACCAGGCCAGCTGCTTTGGACCAGCCCTTGCATGAGAGATAGAATGACTTGAATGGCTGAAATAGCTAATCTGGGAGCAGGTCCAACATATTAATGAACTCAGCCGTATCTGAAAAAGCACTGCTATTTCCACCAATACCAAGCTTTCTTTTACTTGATCCAATACTAGGCTGTGCCGAAATTACCTGGTTCCCCATGAATCCTCAGCTCACCACCTGCATGGATAGTGTTCATGCTTGTACACAACAATCTACTTGCATCAGAAAATTTAGCAAAATGTCCTTGAAGAATCCTTTTACAAAATCGGGATATTCCACCGAGATTATCAGAAGATATAAACAACAGAGCAAATCACTTGCAAGCGTAGACATTTCAATGTTGTTGGGTTGGGGATGTTCTTCAGATTTATTCCCAACAAGATCACATCGGTATGAACTCCATTAAAGGCTGCCACCTAATTTGGTGTTAAAGAGCACCGTATGCCCACACACGAACATGTGCAGTATGTACACATCATGTATTTATTTTTTTAAGTAACTTAAAAGAGAAATTGTTTAGCAGCCACCAGCAATTATATGCATTAAAGGCACTTGGCTATACAAGATACCTGGTGGCTGTTTTTTACAAATGTAGCTTCCTTCCTGTATTTCATGAATACAACTACCCTCAGCCAGGTCTACAGCTTGCTGCACAAAAACAAAAAAAGAAACTAAAACTGCCAGATGAACTACTCATCCCATAACCAATTGCTGCAATTATAAGAGTGTAAATGCAGGTCAGCAAAAGCCAAAGCCACAGCCAAACCCAGGATGAAGAACAGGCATTTATTTTCACTACATCACCATCACCAACAGCAAAATCATAGGTACACACACGATTCGGTTTTGTCAGCAGTTTAAATTAGTTTTTAAAATAACATTTGTTTGTATTTCCATCCAGACCAATCCTGTGAAAATCTAATGTGTAGTGTGTTTTCGAATATAAAAAGGGGACTAAGCAGGGGGTTAAGAGTGTGCACGGTAATAGATCTTCAAAACAAGTACTGTTATAAAAACGCCTTTTTATTTTAAAGTCAAATTTTTAGTACAATATTTGTAGACATTCTATACACCAGCAGGGTCACTATTAATAGGGCTGTGTGTCTATTGCAATGTAAACGTGGTAATACACAGCAAGTAGCAATGGTTTTTGGCCAAGATGTACTTCATGAGTTATGAATGTTTTACTTATACCTACTGTGCACAAAAAGCCAATTCTCCCCGAATCAATGAGGTGCAGCTTTCAATGCATGACACAGTGGGCGTATGATTATCTAAATTATCAGTCTGGGAGCGCAACAAAATTAAAAATAGGAATTGTATCTCACAAGATGATTACACTATATATATATATATAGGCTTAAAAAATGCCACATTCACACAGGTCTCTATAATTTCTGTAAATTATCGTCTGAATACTAATGGAGAGATTACAATGGCTGAACAAACAGGGAAGGTAATTTATATGCAGTATTTCCAAATTTTAATATAGTCTATTTGCCAGATCAGCAGGTGCAAAGGAAACCTATTTTAACATGTGCCCTACAGGGCAGCATGAGTAGAGCATGGAGACGCTAGTGTTCCGGGGCAGTAATGTAAACCAAACCCTGCCTTTTCTCTAAAAAAGCTGTGCTTACATTAATTAGCCTGTAGGGTCATACTATAACATACCAGAACAACTACATTAATCTTTGTCTCTTTAATGACAGAGCTATAGTATTCAGTAAACCTCATAAGTATGAAAACAGCAGCAAGGACTTCCACATGCTGCTTCTACTTTTATTGTGAGCTATGTGGAGGTCCCAGAGACCACTCAGATCTGGCCGTTTCTACTTACACAATGGAGGAAATATTTTTTTGAATGTACTGCTAAAAATGGCTATTCTGCTGAAAGCCCCAAAGTAATTAGATATGTAACATTTATTAATAAAAACATGGGTGTGTATGTAGCAAGCATTGATACACACCCTCAATATGTGAAACTTATATAAACTCCCAGGACTTTGCTTGCAGAGAATTCCACATTTTGGGTGTGTGTAATATTGTGGTTAAATCGCGCCCATCCAAAAGGGAAGCTTTGTAATTGGAAAAAGGGGGAAAATATGGTACAAGTCCAGAGGTGAATGAATCCTCAAAATGTTTAAACTGAACTCATGCAATAGGTATATAAACATCTTAACTGTAAGTGCAACAGAAGTTTAACTAACAAAATTTATATATATATATATATTAAAATTAAATTTTAAAAAAGTATGCCCATTTTCAACGGCATACAAACCCATAATTACACAGAACAATCTCTAAACAGCTGTCCATTTTTTTTTATTTTTTTTTATGGCCACCATCTAAGTTTTGTGGTTTAGGATTACGACCAACCCCTTCCAGAAGGAATTCATTCTTTGGTTAGGAGCTGAATAAGATTTGGATAAACAGCAATTAGGGGCACTTGGAGTCTGGTGGCAGCTGGGGTAAGGGTCAGCAGGCCTCACATGTAAGTCCAAGTGGGATGCCAGACTTGGTGAGGGGGTTAAATAATAAATGCCTTCTAAATAAAGGTTTTTTGGGTCATAAAATACTCTGCCTGTACAGTCAAAGCTGTGTTATTTAAAAAAAAAAGAGTCCAGAGGGAGTTCGGTGCTGAACAGCCTAAAAGCAAAAATAAAGTGTGGCTTTCAAGCGAATATGAGCTCTAAAAGTTTTTATTCCACATGAGCAAGTATTCCCATTATATATTATGGTACATGTGCTTATATGACATCAAACACATGCAAACGAGAAGGATATTTGAAATAAGTGAATGAAAATCATTTAAGTAAACCTATTTAATTGTTTCAGTTAATGAGAAGCTGTCATTGTCTCTAATGGATGTGCATCACCTGCATATCCAAGTTTAACTTGGGAAAGCCCCCATTGGGCAAAGAGAATTGAGAAATCATGTTTCCACAGCTATCCCAGCTTGACATGCATATGTGCACAGGCAGGCACTTGTTTCAGACTTCACCCTACCGTTCTGCAGGTACCCTTGGCAATGGACGCTCTATTAAACAGCTTTTTTTTTTTTTAGATTCAAACTAGAGCATGGGTTATGATTCCAAAAAAGTGACCAGAAATCAGTCATGGACTGCACAGTTTTAACATTTTTGGTCTGACCAGTATGTGGCTGGTTTTGGTCTGAAAGTTAAAGGGATTCTATAGTGTCAGGAAAACAATTGTTTTCCTGGCACTATGCTTCTTCAGTGCCTCACTCCCTCACGCCTCCCCTACCATGGTGCTGAAGGGGTTAAAACCCCTTCAGTAACTTACCTGAATCCAGCGCCCATGTTCTTCTTCACTGGGTCAGGCTCCACCCACGCTCCTCCACCACTGACGTCAGCCGGCGAGGGAGACCTAATAAGCATGTGCAGCAACGGGCACATTTGGATTTCCCCATAGGAAAGCATTATTCAATGCTTTCTTATGTGGAAAAATCTGATGCCGGAGGTCTGTTTCGGTTCCGGAAGTCCCTCTAGTGGCTGTCTGGTAGACAGCCACGAGAGGAGGAATTAACCCTTAGAGGTAATTATTACAGTTTCTCAGAAACTGCAATAATTACCAATGCAGGATTAAGGGACATTGCACCCAGACCACTTCAATGAGAGTGTATAGCTAACACCAAACACATTAAAACTCTGCACAGTGCTTGGTCTCACCACATTTACACACGTACACATATATATTCATCTCATATGCTTAAATCACAGTTGTAGGCACACTGCGGAGTCTAGTCACCAATCTGTATCCCATTACTAGAAATTAATTTAACTCTAGTAACTGGATAGCAGTTCTCTCAGACACTTATGAGTCGGTCACTATTCATCATCAGAGCTTGGCTTTTCTCCAACAATAGAACCTAGCACCTGGCTGGTTTTCAATACATGTTAAAAAAAAATAAAAAAAAAATCTTAAAATGAGCCCCAGGATTAACACTACTATACTTCCAAAGATGTTTTGGGTCGTGGGACAAACTATAGATTTAGCAGGAAATTTACTGTATTGAATGTTGAAATGGCAATCATTTTTACGATAGATGTGTTTTGCATTGCCTGAGGTTAAAGGGTTACCAATGATTACTTGTACGCAAAAGAAAGGGACATTATGGATTTGGCCATTTGCAGACTACGAAAAAACCAAACCTAACCCAGAATTCATGTGATATATGAAATGGATTTAAAGCTTTCATATGTTTGGACAGTGAGTTGTCACCTATTCCAAAAGCTGTGAGAACAACAAAGGAGTGGACTATAAAAATCTTCAAGGCCAATGCTTGGGTATGACAGATGGTTCTCATATGTCTGTCTGCTGGTAGGAGAAGGGCGTGAAACCAAAACAGAGTATCAAAAGGAAAGAGAAACGCAAAAATATAGTATCAGCACATATTTTACCTACAGCGAGCCACCGATACCGTCTGCCTAAAATAATGCAGCAGAGATCATTCACTATTAAAGGCTGAAAAACCGCAATAAATTACATAGAGAAAGAAAAACACAGCATTGCTTTTAAAAAGTTAATGAAATTGTCCTTACCATCAAACTTGCTGTATCTGGAAGCAAAAGTATTTTGCACATTGTTGCATGGTTCGATGACGGCTGCCTTGAAGTCGTGCTTGCTCTGTTGGCTGTATTTTTCCTCCATGGCCTGGGAGCAACATGTGTGCCCCTGTGGACATACTTTCAAATGATCACCTATAAAATAAAAATGTATTTAATCAAATTGCACAGGACTTAAGGAATGCCAATAAGGAAAGGGTATCACTCAATGAATATCTATGGGTTATCTTTCAATATTCAATAAAAGCTCTGTGCCCACATAGGTCTTACCTACATAACTTTCACATTTTGCCTCAGAGTGAGCAAGAAATAGAGTTCATTATCTAGATTACAAGATATCCAGTTGCTTTGGAATGGAAAGCTTACTTACTGCCCAACTACTTATGCCTCTTCTAGGCACTCATTTAGCCACCTATGCCTCTGTTAATTCTGTCCCTGGGAAAAGCGAGTGCCTCTGTTACTGATACATTTGTAAGAGGAGAGGGACAGAATTACATCTATCTGCTAGGTAGCATTGTTCGTTTTTAAAGGAACACTATAGGATCAGGAACACAAACATGTATTCCTGACCCTATAGGGTTAAAACCACCATTTAGGTGGCTTGACCCCCCCTTAGAAGGGGTTAAAATGTACCTTATTTCTAGCGCTAGGTGGATCCACTGGTGCTGACCCTGGCCCCGATCCGCCTCCTTGTTGACATCAGAAATGCAGATTTTTTGCCAATCCAATGCTTTCCCATAGGGAAAAGCATAGCGAATGCATTGGATTGGCTAAAATCGCCAAGGAGGCGGGATGAAGTGGGGCCAAACTCTGTTTTGGCCAATCAGCACCTCCTCATAGAAATGCACCGAATCAATGCATCTCTATGAGGAAAATTCGTCGTGGAAAAAAAAAGCAGAGCGTGGAGATGCTGAACGGCAGTGCTGCCTACTGTACGGCACTGTCCCAGGAAACACCTCCAGTGGCCATCTGAGGAGTCCTTAGGGGGCAATGTAAACAAAGGTAATTATTCTACTCATCAAAACAAATACATTAAGCTGTAGTTGTTCTGGTGACTCTAGTGTCCCTTTAAAGTTTAAACAAAAAAAAAGTTAACAAATTTATCCGAAACAAAGCAGTAAAATGCACTGCTGTAAGTTATACTGCTATAAAATAGGAGCCCTTTCTGCTGCACCGAAGCTCCATGTGTTTTATTTCACTTTGTCCATTAGATTTTCGTGTGTGTGTGTGTGTGTGTGTATGTGTGTGTGTGTGTATGTGTGTATGTGTGTATGTGTGTATGTGTGTATGTGTGTATGTGTGTATGTGTGTATGTGTATATATATATATATATATATATATAAAGACTAGATAACAAATCAAAGGCCACAACTGTTTTACAACAGAATAATTAAATATATATGGAATAATTCACTTAAAACACCTTGTTACTGAGATAAATAAGTTAAAAAGCTTCATAACAAGTCAGGGAGATTTCTGTAAAAAGCTGCTCAGCCTGATCCAAATATTCTGGGCTGGGGGCAAAGGTTCATTCAATAGAAGACAGCAAGCACATTTTTCAAGCAGGTCTCTTGGTTAGGGGCAGATTCATAAAACCTCACTCAGCTGTTCAGGGCTATCAAAGGATCATTTGTGTTCATAATTGGCAGATTCACTGTACACAGGCATGCAGCATTCAAAGGAAAATCCTCTGTCTGGGATGAAGATGAGCCGTTCTTTATGTGCAATCATCAATGTTTTCTGTAAGTTTCTAATCAGTACAACTTTCTTTTAAATCAGTGTTCCTTAATGTGATCCGCTAAGCAACATAATTACAGCTTGCCATAGTGGTTTTGGTGCATTTTTCCCCTAATCAATCCATAAGAGTACCCAGTGCCCATAGCTTATATTTGCCATCCAAATTTGGATGTATTTATAAAAAAACTTTCACATTATCTCAATACCAGCAGAGGGGGCATGCTCCAATTGCTAAAAGAGCACGATTACAGAAATAATTTGACAAAAAACAAAACAAAACACCACAAAACAGAGGGACTACACTAAACGCTCCCTGCACCACAAGTACAGTGGATAGGGTGATCCGGTCAGATTTAAAGGGACACTATAGTCACCAGAACAACTACAGCTTAATATAGTTGTTCTAGTGAGTATAATAGCTCCCTTCAGGAATTTTTATGTAAACTCTGCCTTTTCAGAGTGGTGGGTTTAGCACTATAGTGTCAGGAATGGACGCCTGTGTTCCTGACCCTATAGAGATCCTTTAATATTGAGAAATGCTATTTTATTACAAAATTTGCAAATAAAAAAATAATGTAAAAAAAAAAATAAAAAAAAAAAAAGAGACTCTTTTTGAGGCCAAGTTTGGAGCCAGTAATGTTAGCCTTAAGGGCAACACATGCGTGAAGGTTGACAACTGTTAACAATGTAACAGAGCACAGTTAAACCTGATGCGAGAAAAGGCCGATCTAAACTGAGCTACCTCATTCTGTTTCAACTGAAATACTGAAAAACTAAACTGTTGGTTTGCATCAGTGTGACACATTTGCATGGCTCTGACAAATTATGTATGCTTGTGACATAGATATCATCTAAAGTAATAGCACTTTAATGAAACCTACTAAGTTTATTTATTTTAATAGAGCTCTTACCCTCAGGGCTCAAGGAAACCGGTTGGCCAATGAGGGACATGGCGAGACACTACTAATCTAGCATACATCAACATTCTTCAGAGTAGAGAGACAGCTGAATATAGAGCAGGTAATTTATTTCAGATTAAACACTCAGCGGGGAGGATGGAAAGTACATGAAATAATATAGTAATATGAATATATACTACAAAAAATAATAGCTGGAAGAAATGGGTTCTGTTCACTTTTTACTAAAACATGGTAGGAAACCACGTTGTGTATATTACAGCGACATATAAGCCAGACATCTTTCCTAACACAATGAGTCAACAAGCCAATAAAATTATTTTCACCTGGCACGCAGATTATAAAGATAAGAAATTAATCTACAATCCTGTAACCCCCTCCCTTCCTGTTGTATTTAGCAGGAACTAACAACAAAATAAACATACAATTAACTGAAACATTTTCTAAATGACTTGCAATTTTGTCATAAACCAAAATCTCAAATCTAAAGCGCACATTTTTTGGAAAATAAATTTTCCAAAATTTGAATGTGCAACAGATTAGATGGTGCACTACATTTGCGGCAAAATTAAAAATTTTCTGTCAAATTCACACAGGCAAATTAAAGCCGGCGAATTCACACATGCAAATTTACACAGGCGAATTTCATTTGGGCGAATTCACACAGGCAAATTCCGTTCCTGAAAGAGGGCTAAAGAAAGGATAGACTTAACATGTAACACTAAAATTGAAATACCTTCAATGTTACTATGGTATATGGCAATACACATTTTCATTGTAGCACAACGCGCATTACTTTCGCCAGCAAAAACATTTGTTAGCCGTCATGTTTAAAAAACAAAACAAAAAAAAAAAAACATTTTGAGGTGTGCATTAGATTTGATGGCGCATTAGATTTGAGTAAATACACTGTACAAAAAAAGTCACTAGAAATTTGAGGCATGATGTTTGAATCAATATCACAGAGTGCTTGGCCAGGACAAAATTAAGCACGTTTGATAGACCTATGCATGAAGCATGTGCTTATGGTGCTTTGAGAGTCCCTTTAATAAAATGCTGCATAATGTCAATTACATTGAAAGAGTGTTGCAATATTTATGCAACATAATGTTTATTTTATGTGGGAGTCGATTTGCATACAAAGTCTGTTTATGACTGTCTTATTGTTTAAATACATTTCGCCATGTGATCAAGTTTGCAGTGCTTATGGCCAAAGCCCTCCAAATCAAGTCTCAACAGAGATCATTACTGTAAAACAATGAGGGCCTGTGTTTGTGATGGCATAAAATAAGAATGAAAAAAATCCTACTGATTGTTGGAAGAAGAAAAAAAAAACATTCTAAGAAAGACATATCATCAGCATTTATAAGGAAGAAGCAGAGAGTGACTTTTAGTGTGATGCGAAGATGTGCAAGTGTAATAGAGCAACTCTTGCACTTGGACAGTGGGATAGTAAGAACATGCAAACGGTTTAGAATAAGAAAATGTTTCTGCTTTCCTCTAATTCTTGCATTTGTGCTGCGCATGTTTGTATGATCACGATTTCCACTGAACTGACAAACGCACATACAGGAAATAACTTTGCTTGGTCCCACAAAAGCAAAACATTTGCAATTTTTTCTTTTGCAAGCATCACAATCAAAATAAAGAAAGTTCTTCTTGAGATTGCAATATCCGCTTCTTTTTCGCACATACAGGAAATAACTTTGCTTGGTCTTTGCGGTATATCCCACAAAAGCAAAACATTTGCAATTTTTTCTTTTGCAAGCATCACAATCAAAATACAGAAAGTTCTTCTTGAGATTGCAATATCCGCTTCTTTTTCTTATGGTTATTAGGATTATCCATAAGCATGTGTTAAAAAAGCATGTGTTAAAAAAATAAAAAAAATAAATGCTGATACATATTTTCACAACTTTATTACGCCATGATAAACACAGGTTTTACCTACCGACCTGAGATACACAGCTAGGACAAGAAGATATATGTAAAACAAATCTCTAAGCTACACCGCTATGGTAAAAGCAAGATTTGATTTTTCTTTTTTCTTTTTTAAACAAATCACTTGCACTTACTACAAGCTACCTTTTTTTTTTTTTTTTTTAAATACAAAAAAAAAAAAAAAAAAGTATAATCGCCAGTATAATCAAATCCCACTGGGTGCGAAGGTAATTCCGATATTAACTAGACAATACAAATGTGACTGTTCAAAGAAATCCGAGTCTTTGGGAAAAGTTACTCTCTTGAGTTCGTAACCCGAGTGAGTAGGTGTTCCTCGTTATTTAGAAATTCTCATTTGCAAGAGGAAAGCCAAAGAAGAATACATTTAAAACCGCCAGACAGATTCTTTTCAAAGCCCTGTAATAATAAAACTACTCAACAAGCGGGATGTATGTTTTGGCTGAACTGGTATTTAATAAAGCGATATGTCAGCTGGACGTTAGTAGCAACACCCTCCTCCTTAATGCTGTATCATCCATATTTTGTGAATAAGCAGCCAACCTAAACACTTAGATTGAGTGCCAGCCCAAGTAAGCATTAAGATCTACCATTAGAGGCGATTTGCACCATTACCGCAAGCACTTTTGTACTGAAAAACACAAGAAAGGCTTTTATGCTGGTTCATAAGTAAAGGAAGTACAAGGGAAAAGTTTTTTTTACATTCTATTTGCACATTATCAAATCACAGCATTTATTTTTGGATAGGTAGATCTTGAAAAAGGCCCAAACGGGTCGGTCGGTCGAGAAAAAACAAACAAACGCACACTAGACCAGCAGAAACATAAAGTAAGCAGTCTCTGAAATCGGTTTATATGTTTCATCACCTTATGAAGCATATTTAGCTTTCAATTGTGGGCTGGTTACCAATGGGGAGTGAGAATAATACCGAATACCAGTAGGCAAATAGATCGATTTCTAGTATGTGTAAAAAAACAAAACAGATTTCAAGGTTTCATTTGATTTAGTTCTGTTGGGATGTAGGGTTACTTCAATAGTAGTATCATTACAAAATGAAAATCTATAGCTCTTAGTAGTACTTGCCGATTAACCCAAAATAAGGGGTGTTGGATTGAATGATCCCTGCGTGGTGTGAAGTTGAATCATTCCACCAGTCTGTTATTGTAATTTTGAATTTTTCATATTATTAACAGGACAACTTAGTCAAATGATTCTTCCCCGATATACTCACATGAATATCGATGTCCCCTCAACATTTAAGAGTATACAATCTTACTCTGAATATAAAGAACACAACATGGGAAACTGATGCATAGCAAGTTTCCTGAGTGTTGCTACAATGGGTTATTTACTGAGAGAATTGCTGGCAATACAAAGATTTTCAAATTTAAGGCTGATGTAGTCAAACTGGAAAAAAGTCTCCAGGTCAACTGTGTTTGACTTACTTTGGCCTTAAATTTGAAGTGCTCATTTAAGACACTTTGGAATTATGTTGATTCTCACTTACATAACTCTGAAAAATACCCAATGCAATTTGATGTAAAATGAAGAACAAAACTGGATAACACAGGATATACTATATCAAGATGAACCCAACCACAATCATTAAGCTACTTGATGATTCTATGCAAGGTCATGTATCGGTTCACTTAAAGTTGCTCTGTCACCAAAGTTTATCTGATCTGATTCTATATAGCTCCTTTGGTATTATTTTATTTCTTGAGCTCCATCGTTTTCATTATTTACATATATAAAAGTAGGAACCATTTTTCCTCATGTTTAGAAGTCACAATGACAAAACTTGACAATGGATGCGGCTTAAAGGACCACTATAGTCACCCAGAACACTTCAGTTTAATGAAGTGGTCTGGGTGCCAGGTCCCCCAGGTTTAACCCTGTAGCTGTAAACATATCAGTTTCAGAGAAACTGCTATGTTTACATAGCAGGGTTAATCCAACCTCTAGTGGCTGTCTTCCTGACAGCCACTAGAGGCGCTTCTGTGCCGATCATTGCAAAAATCGCATTGTGCACGCAGAACGTCCATAGGAAAGCATTGAGTATGGGTGGATTGAATGCGCACGCGGCTCCACTTGGGAGTTTATGTCGGGGGGAGGAGAGGTCACCAGCGCCGAGGGAGCCCGGCGCTGGATTAAGGTATGTGGCTGAAGGGGATTTAAGCCCAGCGGGAGGAGGGCCCTGAGGGTGGGGGGGACCTGAGGTTTGTTTGCCTGGCACTATAGTGGTCCTTTAAAGTAAGATTCTGTTTCACTTGGCAATTAAATATACCCACAAACCATCAGTTATATCAGTCCACAGAAGGCAAACAGCAGACATCATGGGCAGTGGAAAACAAAATTGCTGCATCCAGATATTGATATCCAGCACAAGGAAGAAAAGAAAATATAAATAAAAGCAAGTGGTATCTGTAAAGGAAAACCACAAGAAAGAAATATGATAGAGCGGCTTTAAGAGAATATCTGTGTTCATCATACTGGGTGAAACACTGGCTTTTTGATTCAGATGTAAATTTTAAATATTGTTCAATGAATTCCAATCCTTTGTATGTAAGCCAATACTTTCATTAAATACATTTCTGATTACATGCTAGGGTCATTAATTACGATTGTTTATTTTTCCAAAAGTGTTCCTTGTAGCAAAATCTGCTTCGAGAGTAAAATAAATAGTTTGAATAAAAAACTTTTTAAATAACCAGGAAAAGTGCTTGCATTAGATTTGCCAATTCTGGTTCCAACCCACAATCCATTTGGCATGTTAAGCTCTAGAGTGAATATTTTTTAATAAACACAATCTTGCCTACAAGTCATTTAGTTAAATACAATGCACAGTGATTTTGTTTGTTTTATAAATTTAGTTAAATGTAATAAGAAGCAGACTAAATAATGACAATGGTTTCTTTGTGCAAAAACTTGCATACTGAGGGAGCAAACTTTGCTCTAGTGATAAAGGTTGTATATGTTTTTCTATTTACGCAATTAACTATAAAATTCTTAATAAAACAAACAGGAAGGGTTCCATGAGTTTCAAGTGCAATGTTTGCAAAAATTTTTTTATAATATATATATATATATATATATATATATATATATATATATATATATATATATATATATATATATATATAATATTAGATATAAACACACACACACACAGGGAAATGATAAGATATATACAAAAGTGTATTCGTGAGAAAAAAAAAAAAAGTTATCCTCCACCCTATATTTGTCATTATCGCCATGACAAGAAAGCCTGCTTATATAGATTTATGAATACTGTATGTAAAAAGAGTAAAGGTAAAAATATGACCAAATAACAGATACTGGCCTCTATTTAATAAGTTTTTCAAATGATTTTTTTGGGGTGGTAAACTATCAACATTTAATGGAACTATTAAACTATTTTACAAAACAAAATAATTTTAGAGGTTTATCCCAAAATATTAAATCCAGGCCACTGCTGGAAGCAGTCTTCCTGGCCCCAAGGTTCATATAAAGAGATGTTGGATAAACTGATCGCTAGGACTTATGTTCTAAAAAGAAAAAAAAAGTCATAGTGAAAGATTTGTGTCACGAACCCTTACAGAGATAGTACATTCAAAATAAAACCTTAAAAATCAATAAGTTATTTTGTTATTTTCTTCAATTTAACATTTCGCTCATGCAACTAGGAAAATCTCAGTTTTTAGGATGTCATGAGATTTTAGTCAGAGAATATATTAACCCGAGGCCATATCATGGTCACTAATTATTCCAAGAACGTGGTAAGTTCATTGCACAGTTCCGTCAACGTCTCATCAAGATAAGGAGAAATTAGACTTGTTTTAGACAGAGAAACAAAAGCTGTTCTGTGCAAGACATAGAAAGTAAGGACAAACAAAATCTGACCTTTAAAAGGGGGCTATAAAATATAAACACAAAATGATCTCAAATTGAGCACGAGCTGTCACATTTTCAGTTCTAATTTTACATTCATTAGAAACCATTTCCTTTCTAGCAGATGTTGAGAAGCTTACTTTTAGTAGGTGCATCTGATCTGCACGCCATAGCAGTTAATTGTAGGGCAAATATCATAAATGCTCATCAATGGCTAGTGTGGGCTAGAGCCTCAAGTTGAACAATGGAGCATCAGCAGAAGGTGGTTCTGGAATCTGTCTAATAACCAAGTCCAGCTCACTGTCTGTTCCTCATCCATCACAAATACCAATTACACTGCTCCATTGACTTTCAGTGTGGTCATGTCCACGGGGTATTGGGGCAGAAAAGTTCTATTCCAGGGCTCACCACAAATGTTAAAGGCAAATAACATTTAAATATGGAGAGAAGGACAGGACCTAATTTTGACAATGAGATAAGCTGTAACCCCTCATGGGCTGTTTTAGCGTAAAGGATGCAGACTGCCCCAGTTGATAAGTCACTTACTGTTAAAATCTTGTTTTGTCAAGTAAATCAGCAAAATGGATCTTGGCTAGGTTACATTTAAAAAAAATAAGGTTCTCATTGCAAGAACAAAAGAGGGGGCTCTCACTGCAGAAACAGAGACGGGGCTCTCCTCCACAGACAGACAATCCTCTCACACACTGCCTTAAAGGACCACTCTAGCTTAATGATGTGGTCTGGGTGCCAGGTCCAGCTATGGTTAACCCATTTTATTTTTTTATAAACATAGCAGTTTGTTATGAATGGGTTAAGCCTTCCCCCATTCCCTCTAGCGGCTGTCTCATTGACTGCCGCTAGAGGCGCTTGCGTGCTTCTCACTGTGATTTTCACAGTGAGAGCACGCCAGCGTCCATAGGAAAGCATTAATAATGCTTTCCTATGCAACCGGCTGAATGCGCGCGTGCGCATTCAGCCGACGGGGAGGAGAGAAAAAGAGGATCGGAGGAGGAGAGCTCCCCGCCCAGCGCTGGAAAAGGGTAAGTTTTTACCCCTTTCCCCCTTCCAGAGCCGGGCGAGAGGGGGTCCCTGAGGGTGGGGGCACCCTCAGGGCACTATAGTGCCAGGAAAACGAGTATGTTTTCCTGGCACTATAGTGGCCCTTTAATACGCAGTCTACATACACCTACAGCTTGTCAGCCATACAGTAGCTGTCAGTGTAAAACATTATGGACAAATATGTCAATTTTACACAGCTAAAGTGGCACATAAATAAGTTTTGGTTAAATACCAAAGTATTATATGTGCAGGGTCAACACACTAGATCTGAAATGCTCTCGTGTTTGACTTCTTATTTTTTTTAACAGGTTTTTTAAAATATTTCACTAAAAGTGTTAAAGAAGCAAACACAGTGTATCTAGAATTTAGTCAAAGTTTAGTCACTAAACAATGAATTGTAGCGAATTGATGACCAAAATGTCCAAATTTGACACTAAATTTACCAGATTGTGATTTTAGATTAGAGCTATTGCAAATCAGTACTTTTTGTCAAACTTTTACAAATCTGTTTTAGTCAATACAATTCACCGTTTAGAGAATAAACCCCCACAATATAAAACAAAAGCATAAAAAAAAAAAAAAACAACAACTACAAAGTTGGCTTAATGGAACCCTTTTGTTCCCGTAAGTTTTCTTGTAATTGTCCTATTTATAGTTAAATCCCCACTCTCATAATATTGTAAAGCGCTACGGAATCTGTTGGCGCTATATAAATGGCGATAATAATAATATTAGCCTGTATTCCTAATGCTGTAGTACCCCTAGTTTTATTCAGCATCCTCCCCTATTTTTTTAAATTTCCTTTTTCCAGCATCAAGACTTGGAACTGCTGTCCTCTCTGCCTCCCGCAACGTGGAGAAGGCATGATTTCCTCAGGCAATGTTCCTCTCAGCTGCAATGTCACATGGCCAACCTTTACTCTGTCAGAGCAGCGGCAGCACCTCTAGTGGCTTAAAACATTTTCAACCATTCAAGGTAACATTACCCTTTCTGCAAAATGGTAATGTTTTCATTTGTAGGGTTAAACATACAAGACCACTGCACCCAGACCACTTCATTTACCGCCTTAAATTAGAGAAAATTAAAACTTAAATTAAGACAACACCTGTGGGAGGGTTAGGGAAGCAATGAATGCAGAGAAGAGTTACAAATTAAAACCGTGTGGGAAAAGTAGCCATTTGTTAAAAAAAATATTTAGTAAACACTTGTCTAACTACCCATCCTCCCTATTACTCTGTACAATAGAACACACTAAGCATCCTGACATCTGGTGCAATGTTATTTTTTAATAAAAAAGAAAAAGATGGTCAGAAGTTCAGTTTATGCTGCACTTTGGAAAAACACCAAACCCTGAGGTAATAGAAAATATTCCATGTACCATCAATGGTTCAGTGGACACAGATCATGTGATCTAGCAGATACAAGGCATGCTGCATGAACTCCGCAAATGGCGCACAGAAAACCGCAAATGGCATGGGGGGGAGGGGCAGGAGGAATCACTGCACAAAAGATTTATTTTTTAAATAATATATCTGAAGCGTGATCTTTGGCAGATATGCATACACACAAGCTCATGGCATTGAGAGTTAGGAGTCAGGAGCACCACATCCTCAGACATTGACCCTACAGGAATGTCTATTAGCTCAATCAGCTACATTATGCTACCCAGGCAGCACCCATAATTAGTTCAACCTCCATTTTGGAAAGGTCAATGTGTTCTCCCATTACAGCAAACTCCCTGCCAAACAGACCAAATAATGCTGTGCTATGAAAACATGTAGGTATGCTTTTTAAGAGCATCATAATATTTCCACACAGCATAAAGTTAAGAAGAGGTATGTGAGGTAATATATACATTTATATTTATGAAGTAGTGCCAGATGGTATTTTAATGTTGACTGTGTTTATTTCATGTAAGTGTCCATTTCACCATGCTAGAGATAAAATAATGACACTATAGTAAAATAAATAAATTTAGGCCAAAATAGATAAATGGTGACTATAGTGAACTTGGGGCCTTTCAAAATCAGCACCTTTTCACTACATTTTGCAATTTGATTTTCAATTCACAACAATTCTGTTTTTAGTGAACAAACACAGATGAACTAGGTGGAGTTAAAGGACCACTATAGTGCCAGGAAAACATACTCGTTTTCCTGGCACTATAGGGTCTCTAGGTCCCCCCCACCTTTAGGGTCCCCCTCCCGCCGGGCTCTAGGGGGTGGAAGTGGTTAAATCTTACCTGTTTTCCCCTGCCGGGCTCCCTCGGCGCGGGGAACTCTCCTCCTCCTTTTCGCCGTCATTGGCTGAATGTGCATGCGCGGCAAGAGCCGTGCGCGCATTCCGCCAGTCCATAGAAAAGCATTCTCAATGCTTTCCTATGTGGAAATACTAATGGAGTCTTCTCACTGTGAAAATCAATGAGAAGTGCAGAAGCGCCTCTAGCGGCTGTCAATGAGAGGTTAATCTTAGATGGACCTGGCACCCAGACCACTTCATTAAGCTGAAGTGTTCTGGGTGCCTACAGTGGTCCTTTAATCTTAAAAAAAGCAACCCAAAATATAAAAAAAAAAAAATTTTAGACCACCATTAACAGTAGATTTCACTACATCTGACATGCATAAAGAATACAAAATTAGTTTCACTTGATGGTGGTTCATTCCTTTAATGCAAACTCCATGCACTAGTGGTTTTGGTGCATAGATGATGCCCGGTTTCACAGACAATGAAAAATTTGGCTCAGAGAAACAGCAATGTTTACATGAGCCAGAGAACACACTTCTAGTGGTCACTAGAGAGAGGCACTTCATCATTAAGACCTTCGGAAATCAAAGGTCTTCATTTTCAGGGGTCATCACACATGGCATGAAGATGCCATACAGCGTTAATACTTTTCTCAGAGAAGAAATGGGTTCAATGCTTCTCCATGAAAACAGTCAGATTTGCCATGCATACATCCTCTATTCGCAATGCTGCGAGAAACACTGGAATGAAGAAAAGTGATGTGATCAGCATTCATGACATCAAAGAAGGCAGGGCAGCAGCAAAGAGGAGTCGGTACTAGTGTTGCACTATGAGCACGTTTCAAAGAGCTTTCAAAATAATTAAAATACATAAACTGTGGAGTAAATATTTGGGGGGAAAAAAAGAAAAAAAAAGGCAATATATAATTTTTTTTTACATCCTCAAAAAGGGGAAACATTCCTGTACTAGATGTTAACAAAACAAATTAACTATTGCCGAGGAGATATTCTTATATTTACATAGATACACCTATTTATATAGACAGATGGACGGACCGACCAGAAGTTTACAGTTACTTTAGACAAACGAGGAATTGGTGGTGAAAAATTAGCTTTCCAGTGATTGCTGAAATTTACTATAGTTCAGAAAATGACTGTTGTACATCACATACATATGTCAGATCTTACTAAATGTCTGTATTGGGCATAGCATTTGAGTAAACCTTTTTCCACCATTCTCCAATAATCCCCCTTTGGATATGCAAATGAGCAGACATGCATTGTGTTTCAGACTTCATCTTGTACTTGGCACCGATACCAATAAAACAATGTTTTAAAGGGACACTATGGGCACCTAGATCACTTCATTGCAATGAATTGGAATGGATGCAGTGCTCCTGGAATTTAAACCCTGCATTGTAAATTACAATATGTATCCCTAACACTTAAGTGCATTTTTTGGACACCAAAACCTATACTACAAACACACTAGCAAATCTGTTATAAGAATCCCAAAGTCCTTGAAGAAAGATATCTTATTTGCCATTGCATTCCTTCTAAAGCTTTTTTTTTTTTTTTTTTTAACACTGCAAATATTTCACCTCTGTTATCTGTTTATTTAGCAGCCTACCCCCTGGGAAAAATCAACACTAATACACCTGAGGTGTTCGACCCCATTTCCTGCTACTAAATCAAACTGAAATACTGAAAAAGCTGAAAATATGTTAGAAATTTTATACAGAAAATGACATAAGTACCGTGGCTAATTTTAGCAAAGTGCAGTGCTTTCTCAAATGTTTGTACACTAATTAAAAGTTTGGACTTTATTAAAGGAGACAGAACAATTAAGATTTTCAGGTGGGACTTTTTTTTTTTTTAAAGAAATATAAAAAGTTAAAGGAACATTCCCGTGTTATAAATATATTCATTTATGCCGCTAGAGTGTTGAATGTGCTATTGCTATCTATTGCCCTTTCCTTCACCCTAAATTAATGAGGTTACCTATCTCTAATTCAGCTGCGAGAGGGAAAGTTCATCACTGGCGCTGATATTCTAACCAATCTAATGCTTACATAATAAAGCAGTATGAGGCAGGGGGGATGTGCATCAATCACTGCACTGCGCAACAATGCTTCTCATAGAAATGTAATCAATCCAATATTTTTTTATTTATTTTTTTATAAAAAGCCTTCCATCCTCTGAGCTTACGCTCAAAGCATTCAAGGAACAGGGTGCAACGCAGGACCTTTATAAGTAACAATTTCTCTTGAGGTCAGCCTTTTTCCAAAGACAGAAAGAGTTGAAGTGCTTTAGGGGTTTGGAGTATCCCTTAAAAAAAAATAAACAAACTTGTTTAAAAGTGACAATTTTTATGTAGATTAATAGAATATAGTACAGGAATTTGGCTTCCGAGAAGTTGAACAAGCAAACTAAATTTAACAAGGATCTGTATCAGAAGGCCACTGAGTTAATCACTAAACTGGAAATTGTAGAGAATTGACTAAAAGAATTTCAAGCTTCATGCTTCAGTAATTGATCCAGGAAATTTTTGGGCCAAAAGTTTGCAATTCCCCACAATATTCTTTTGTTGTTTTTAATTTATTTTTTTAATAAAGGAACAGAAATTAGACTGTTTAGCATTAAAGAGAGGGTGCATCCATAGAGAATTATCTCCCCCAAGTTAAGAGCCGGTAGTAAAATTTAAGAAGGCAAGGCTCTGAGTATGTAGGACACAGAATGCAAACTTGGGTAACTGCAAGAGAATGCAAATGTTACAAGCTGTGACTGAAAAATCAGTAGCTCATTAATCATGCTCTTTACTCAATCTCCCAGACAATTTCAGGCCATCTGTGAGTAACTGAGAACATGTGGCTTCTCGGAGCGAGTATACCATGCAGCAACATGTACAAATGAAAGCAGGGTTTGTAACTAAGGAATATCTTCATCATAGGAATGGAATCATCCTACAATTCCGTTTGCAAGTTAAATATGAGAATTTATGTTTAAAGGAAATATAGAGTTAGGAATGCAAACATGTATTCCACATGCATGTACTGATAATATTTTGCCGATAATAAAATAAAATAAATAAATGCACAGCAAATCACCAAGCTTTGCCAATCAGCATAGAGATGCATTGAATCGATCTTTGCAGGACCAAACTCAGGAAGTTCCACTAGTATATTATGGCATTAATCAATTAACTGAAAATCTTTCTGCAGGCAAGGGTTAACTAGTGATTACATTTGTGCCTTAAGGTAAATATAGGTGATCACTTTAATTAAAAAGGGTTTCAATTCACAGTGGAAAGCAGTTTCTATCTGCATGGAGTTCTGGGAATTCTGTGGAAGATTTTGAGCTAGAAATGCAATGATCACTGAAAACATTCTACACCATTATCTGCATTTTGTTTCTAGACGATAAAATCCTTTTCTCCCAAAGTCTATTTTTAAACTATATGCAAATGTATAAAAATAAACCTGCAGGATATGCTAAAGAAAACCTAAAAATACTCAGTTGACATTTAAAATTTCATGAGCACATTCCTGATAATAATCCCCACTCCCTCCACACACCAAATAAACTTTTTATTGAATTTTAGATATGGCTGCACTATATTCTACTTATACAGGGCTATTCACTAAGGTGAGAATTCAAAGTGAATTACAATTTTAAGGCCAGAGTAGTCAAAGTGAAACCCCAGCTGACTTAGAGAATTTTGGCGTGTCAGCTATTTTGACCTTAAATTTAAAATTCACTTTGTATTCAAGTAAAACTCTAAATTTTAGTGAATAACCTGGTAGATTACAATCCAATGAAAGTGTACAATTTTCCCCCTGAAAGGAACACTCCAAACACCATAACCACTACAGCCCTGATGCACTAAGCAAATGAGCACAGTTCCTCATGGCCCTCCTATAAGTCTGCTGATGGATCGATGGATCCCAGGTAAGACATCAAAACTGCGCTAAGATGTTTTAGCTATTTACTGTGGGACATCGCCAGAGCACGACTGGCACCATAACCACTACAGCCTGGCTTTAGTAGTTATGGCGCTGCTTGGAGTAACTCACAATAGCAACAGCATTTTCTAAATATGACAGTTTAAAACTTTGACTCCATTTTGATGGCTAACTTTGGCACCGCACAGGCTTAACTGCAGTTTCTATAATGCCCAGCTCAACAGCGAGCCACTGTGTATGAAGACAAAAGTATGGAGAAAAAAAATAAAAAATCATGTGATCTGCTTACCACACGCACTGGAGGCTACGGCAGGACTCACGTGTTCTTTAAAAACATCTGTTCCAGTGAAAAAAGGGGGGCATATAATCACAACATCTAACTTGGTGAGCCATGTTTGTGACTGCTATACAGGAATTTCACATCACACGCTAAACTACTTATTTTGCAATTGAAATCTAGGCCCTGACCTTACACATTATCTATTCCCCCTTCTAAAACAATGCTTAGGAAAAGGAGGTGGAGACTTGAGTAAAAATGGACAGGGTAACAGCAGGAGAGCATTTAAAATGTAGCAGAAACAGAAGGGGGTTAAAGTCTGTGAGATAAAGTTGCACATCAAACACTGGGAGGGTTTTTTCACATCTGTAAGTCAGTGGAAGCAGAACAGAAGGTGTAAAAAAACTACCCAATCAAATGTTTGCAGATCTGAGTTGTCACAATAACTTGTGAGCATGTTTTCCCATTCCTTCCCCCTTGAATGGAAGAATTCCATATACATACATAAATGGGTACCTAAACCTTCCAAATAAAATCTACCAAAGCTAAGGTACGTTTAAGCATTAATAGAATGTGTAATGTTGCAGTGTGGGGAATAAAACAGGTCATGAAGGGGTTAATAGCATATGGTACAAAACGGTCTTTAGGCATACATGAAAAATGTCAGCCTAAAATCTATTGATTGCCAATAAGCCCCCAAGTCTTTTAAAATGCCTTTACAGGCTATATTTAACTCTGCTGACCTTGTTTTATACAAATAAAGAGCAGATATTATGGGATATTAGAGTCCATTTAAAAAAGGAGTGTAATGCATTGCACAATAAAACACAAAACACAAGTAAAAAAGAAAATTATCTAAGTCTATGACGAAGGTTTATTTTCTAACAATAACCGATCAATCTATTTAATTACAACTTCTGGCGTGAAGGGGTAAGATAGGTATGCATCTTAATCAGGAAAGAAGGTTTAAGAAAATAATATTGAGCTTTTTTGCACATGTTGATGTTCTGTGGAAAACAGAACACAGTGCCTTGATACAAAAGAGGAACCATCACTTTCCCAGTTTTAGCTTAAAGGGACACTATAGTCACCAGACCAACTACAGCTTATTGAATTTGTTCTGGTGAGTAGAATCATTACCTTCAGGCTTTTTGCTGTAAACACTGTCTTTTCAGAGAAAATGCAGTGTTTACATTACAGCCTAATGATAACTTCACTGACCACTCCTCAGATGGCTGTTAGAGATCCTTCCTGGGTCATGGCTGCCTAAAATGCATCCAAACATTCAGTGTCTCCTCCCTCTGCATGCAGACACTGAACATTCCTCATAGAGATTCATTGATTCAATTCATCTCTGTGAGGCGATGCTGATTGGCCAGGGCTGTGTTTGAATCATGCTGGCTCTGCCCCTGATCTGCCTCTTTGTCAGTCTCAGCCAATCCTATGGGGAAGCATTGTGATTGGATCAGGCCACCACTTCTGATGATGTCAGCAGACTGCTTATTTTTTTTTTTTTTTAGGCAAACAGCATGTAGATCTACAGCTTCAGGCTTGAATACAGTAAGATATGGCTATATTTATGGGGTCATGAGGGGCCCTATAGGGTCAGGAATACATATTTGTTGTCCTGGCCCTATAGTGATCCTTTAACTAATAATGTAGCTATTGATTGAGCTTAAACATAAGTAAATTAATACAATCTACATGGTTTCTTTTATTTTAACTTGCCTGTTTTGGTGGGGAACAAGAAACAGTCACATCTCTGGAAGGGTTAGTACCTCTTTAAACTTAGACTAAAAAAATACTATTGCTAAGTTATGGGTGAAAAAAAAAACGGAAAAACAAATAGAACAAGAAAATAAAAACAAAAACGGGCACAATGGTGTATTAAAAAAAAAAAAAAAGAGGCGTAGTGATGAACCTTTTCATTTTTCTTTTGTTTGTTTTTGTTTCATATGTAGAAAAAAACAGAATTGAGAACCAAAAAGTAACATGATATAAGTATGCAAATTTGTTCACTTGTAGTGCCATACACATGCACTGAATGTGAGCCTGAGGGTTTGCCAATCACATAAGAGCAGCAGAATTAAGAAAGATCAGCTGGGAGTGTATAAAAAAAAAAAATAATAAATCAAAATAAAACAGACAGCATAGGCACAAGACTGTTCTTAGTAGATCTGGTCAGCATGACGGGTCATTTTCTCTCAAAGCTACTGTCAGAGACGATATTCTTAGAATCCACTCTACTACTTACAAATATAGATTCCCATTGGTTGCAGAGTGGCAGCCACTGACAAGATTGTCCCTCTTCTCTGCCATACGCTTAAACAGAGACACCAGGCAGAAGGGAGTGCGGGAGTATGTATGAAATGTGCATTCCATTATAGAACACTAATTTGGTTGCAGTTTAAAAATTAACATCTGCTGCTATAAAAAAACAGTAAGAGTTATTTTAAAAATGTAGTTACTGAAGATAGGGCCTTCAATTCAAATTTGAACACAAAACATTTTTTATGAAAATTAAATTTTTTACCTTGAAAAACATGAATTCTATACACAAACACACCATAAAATATATTTTTTCTCTTCAGAAATTCAAAATGTATCCGCTTGTCTGTTTTACGCTGGATATGTACAAAAGCACCTTGAAAAAGGTCCCCCTTCATCAAAATATTTTTCGATCTTGTTTTACATACAGAAAGGAATTCCACACAAGCACTGACCTCGAGAGATGTTCCTTTCAGATCTCTGTACCGGAATATAAAGCTTAAAGTAAAAGGTAAGTTCTAATTACACTGTGAAGCAGAGCAGAAAAAATTATAGGAGATCCAAGAAGGCATTATTAGCCATGACAGGGAAACACTTCCATTCTTATATGAGCTCACAGGACAAAATAAGCTTGTACAATCGTACAAAACCTGTGATCAGACCCCAAGATAAAATTTCAGGAAATAAATTACTTCTTTTGCTGATACAGGGGAAAAAGAAGGAAGTAAAATATTTGGATATTTGGGAGGAAAGAATGCTAAGATATATGACATCAACCCATAGGGGATGTTGAGAAAACATTACTCTTATGGGAAAAACACACGGAGATGCCAAATATTTAGTAAAAAAAAAAACAACAAAAAAATGTTGTGGGACACAAGTGAGGAACAAGCAAATCATGCGTTTTTGGCACTCTGAGGAATTATCTCTATGTAGACTCGTGGTGGAAGAATGTTTTACAGCGTGCCAAAAGTCTTAAACGTTCCTGCCTTATGCCCCGAGTTTCCTTATGGATATTCATACAAAGGAAACTTGCCATGATCCACTGCAGGATCATGGTGTCAAGATACAGAGATGACCAACAGATTTTTTCGAGAATATGAGAAAGACAAAAGAAAGCAGAGACATGGCTGACTGATTTTAATTCCCAAGATGCATTCTCATTTCTATGAACAAATAAGTAACAGTATGCCAAGATTTTCAAGGGTCGGGGTCGTGTGTAAGAAAAACACCCACTAAACTCTGCTGACATTTCCCACAGACCAAGGGAGCCTAGTTTGTGGAAACATAAACCATTATGACATTCAACCATGCACAATACGTGATAGGGGATGCTTTTTCCTTTTCACAATTAATAAAACGCAAGATAACCTCAAGTGAATAGTTTCTCATGTCCCAGCATTCTCAAAAGATTACCGCCTAATCCTTTCTCATACGAACATGGGATATGAACCCAGAGGATCCCATGTCGCTATGGCGTTTCAGTTCAACTAACTTATGCATTGGGATTTAAAAACAGCCCAGCCTTGGAATGACAATTTGAGGCTGATCTTGTAAATTTGCTCCTGACTTTATTCACAATTTTACAAAATTGCTACTACTCTCACACAGCTTTTACGGTAAAACCATGGATAAATCCAGATAACGAGAGATATCAGATATCACTTTTACAATTCATGAAGAATAGAACAATGGCTCACTTTAGACAAATTGATTTCCACACACCTACACAACACTTGTACACTCATATTACAGTAAATGATCACACTGAATATTTGAACACTCATTCATACCTCTTAGGGAATAAGAAATTAGAACCATCCATCTTTAGCAAACAAAGAACATTCTTTAAAGGATGTCGGAGAATTACTGCAGAATACCCACCAATGTTATACACAGGGTTAATGGAGGAATGAACCATTTATTAAGCTGATAAAAAAAAATCATAATTTTTCAGACGTTAGACTTGAGCGTCTGCTTTATCGCACAGTTTATGAATCATCTCTTGTAGATTTATTTCGAAAAAAATAAATAAAAAGTTAGTAAAATAAACTGGCTGTTATGGAACCAATTTCAATGTTGTCAGATGTGTTCAAAACTGTAACATGAACAGAATGGAACTAAAACAGAAGAACCAGGCGTACAGCTTTGATGAAAAACAGTTTTAGAAAGATATGGTTTACCAGTACTATAACACAGTTTGTTAAAGGAACACTAAGCACCATAACCACAGCAAGTGTCTCTATGAGAGCCAGAATCTCTCTACTTTAAGCAAACCCTAGCGTGTTGTAGTGGTTATGGTGCCTGGAGGGTTCCTTTACGTCACAGAGAGGTTGGATGGGGGTAGGAGGAGCTAAAAATGGTAACATCACACTAAACTTACTCCCTTAACAGTAACGGTGACTAACAAGGCCCAAAAGATCTCAGCTTTAAATAGCTGAAAGTGTTATGTACCCCTAGCCCCTTCATATGGACAGAACATGCGATTAAGGGCTTACTCATAGGACTACATTTGTAGGAAATAACTGCTCACTGAACAGAGCAGGCAATTGTAGACCACAAAATGAAGCAAAAAAAAAAAAAAAACATTTTTGCATCAAACAAGAAATCCATTGAAGATATGGTCTTATTTTTAAGGTGGCAATCTTGCAAGTCTCAATGCATTATCAAACTAGATTAAATTTGAAAGGTTACAGTTTATGCTTTCCTTTAGAAATCCCAACCCATCATTTTAATTTTGAAATGCATGAAACATTACCTATCTTGCAAAATCGAATTGTTACTCCCAGTCACAGGACACAACTTAATTTCACACAGACCAAACAAGACATTTTATAAGTTTATATTAAGCCTATAAAATTACAATCAGCATCCTTTACTCAGTATTCTAAAATTAGGGAGCAATTATATTGCATGGCACAATAAAGATCAGCAAAAAAATGTATATGTATATTAGGATTAATCATGTAAACCTGAGGGAACAGAGAATTATAAGGCCACTAAGGCAATGACAAAATAGAATTTGGGAATTAAAAGGACACTCCAGGCACCCAGACCACTTTTGCCCATTGGCGTGGTCTGGGTGCCAACTCCCATCACCCTTAACAACCCTGCAAGTGTAATTTATAAACTGCAATAATTACCTGGCAGGGTTAAGTCCTATCAGACGGCCACTAGAGGGACTTGTGGCTTCTTAAAACACAAAAAGAGTTTTAAACGACGCTGGACGTCCTCACGCTATGCATGAGGACCTCCAGCATTGCCGGAATCCCCATAGGGAAGCATTGAATAATGCTTTCCTATGGGGAGGTCTAATGCGCGCGCATGGCCGTTGCCGCGCATGTGCAATTTTGTCTCCCCCGACGGCTGACGGCGGCGAGGCAGGAGTGTGTCCCTCGGCGCTGGATTCAGGTAAGTCACTGAAGGGGTTTTAATTCCTTCAGCAACATGGAATGGGGGGGTGGGAAGGAGAGGGGCACTGCAGGATTCTACAGTGCCAGGAATTAATTATATAAGTCACAGCAGGCAGGCTGATAATACATGCAAAAGTTATTGTAAATAGGAAGTTACAGTCAATAGGCAGTCTGTACACAACCCATCAAATTTAAAAGTCTAAAAAGCACACACAAAAATGGAGAAAAATCAATTTCAAAAAAATCAATTGAACTAGCAAACATCTAAACTGTATCTATTGCAGGGATGGATATTTTTTGCAAAATTGCTATTGTAGCTTTTTAAATGTTGCCATTTCATTTCAATTCATAACAGTTTGTTGTTTAGTAAATAAACATATGTGTAGGTAGTGTATAAAAAGTCAAAAAAAAATAAACTTAAAAAAAAAGTATAGCCCTAAATTGAGTCTATACGGAATATTTTAGATAGAAGTTTTAGAAGTGATTTTTCAACCAGTAGTCAAATAAATGAGCAAGGAAAGTCTGCATCTATGAATTTAAAAACGACATTCATGAATAAATCCACCATATGTGACTTGTCTTGGTAAATCTTCCCATAACAGAGCGCCACTGAGAGAAAGCATTCACAGTGCATTGCTATTCAGCTCTGTTTTGTAAATTCAGACATATTTTTCTGCATTCTTAATCCTGCTGTCTGAAATGTCTTAACAACTCTTCATTAAGCTTTCCATAAAGGTCAGAAACATCTTTGGTGGGATTTAGCGAACACATGTGGCCTACAGAAATTTCATCACAGCCCTAATGAGCATAAAACGTCCACCTACCAGATACTAGTGGGGCATCGGCTTCAGAACAGAACGTTTTGCAATTTTTTTCCGTTAATTTTAATAGGAATTGTTACTTTAAAAAAAAAAATAATAATAAAGAATGGTCAAAGCAGCCACACATTTTCAGACATTTCTTTTTACAGAAAAAGTCAGTCAAAAAAAAGTAATCTGTACTGCAAGAATGGAAAAAAGGAAATCGATTTTATTTAAGTTTCCATAATTAACAAGTAACGTCCCAACATTTAAATGATATACACTAGAGCCCTTAGCCTATTCCCATTTTATGAATAAGTTAGGTTTAGATTTAAAGAGACACTGTAGTCACCAGAACAACTACAGCTTATTGCATTTGTTCTGGTGAGTAGAATCATTACCTTTAGGCTTTTTGCTGTAAACACTGTCTTTTCAGAGAAAATGCAGTGTTTACATTACAGCCTAGTGATAACTTCACTGACCACTCCTCAGATGGCTGTTCGAGATCCTTCCTGGGTCATGGCTGCCTAAAATGCATCCAAACATTCAGTATCTCCTCCCTCTGCATGCAGACACTGAACTTTCCTCATAGAGATTAATTGATTCAATGTATCTATGAGGGGATGCTGATTGGCCAGGGCTGTGTTTGACTTTTGCTGGCTCTGCTCCTGATCTGTCTCCTTCACAATCTTAGCCAATCCTATGACTCAGAACACCACTTCTGATGTAAGCAGACAGCTTGCTATTCTGAGCCATACAGGGGCAGATCCAGCAGCTTTAGGCTTTAATACAAGTTAGATTTTACCATATTTAGGGAGGCAAGAGAGGGCCAGGGGGGCTATATGGTGGTTTTAACACTATAGGGTCAGAAATATAGGTTTGTGTTCCTGACCCTATAGTGCTCCTTTAATGGACCACTATAGTCACCCAGACCACTACAGTCACCCAGACCACTTCAGCTCAATTAAGTGGTGTGGGTGCCAGGGCCCCCAGCTTTTAACCCTGCAGCTATAAACATAGCAGTTTCAGAGAAACTGCTATGTTTACATTGCAGGGTTAATCCAGCCTCTAGTAGCTGTCTTCCTGACAGCCGCTAGAGGCGCTTCCCCGACGTTCAATGCGTAAAATCGCATTGAGCACGCAGAATGTCCATAGGAAAGCATTGAGAAATGCTTTCCCATGGGTGTTTTTAGTGCGCGCGCGGCTCTGGCCTCCCATGCGCATTCGGCTCTACTCGGGAGCTGACTGAGGGGGGAGGAGTGATCACCAGCGCCGAGGGAACCCAGCGCTGGATAAAGGTAAGCTGCTGAAGGGGTTTAACCCCTTCAGCCCAGTGGGAGGGGTGCCCTGCTGGAGGGGGGGACCCAAGGATTATATAGTGTCAGGAAAGCAAGTTTTTTTTTTTCCCTGACACTATAGTGATCCTTTCAGGGTAAATTTTTATTTTGAGATTAGTGTCATTAGGGAAAACATTAAATGTAAAATTATGTTTAAGGTTAATTTAAGCCTTACTCCTAGAGTTCGGGTGAAAGAGGTTAAATGTGTTACCCGACCCTAATTTTAACCCTCACTTAACCCTAAACATCCCACATGCCTGTTCTTGTTAAATGCCCTAACTATAATGTGAGTGCGAAAATAGATTTACTTAATTTGCAGGACCTTGCGGAGGAGGAGTTAGCAGTTCAGCTGATGCCTCATCATCAGGAGTGACGTGGTGGTCTCACGCATGCTCTCAACCACCAGATTCCTATACCCGTCAGGAGTACTAGCATATGTGCAGCACAAGTGACAACTGATTTTTTTGACAGGGTATAGAAATCTTCCAAAACACTGGGAAATGGGGCCAGGGAACGCCTCACATCATAACTACTTTAAAATAATCTCCAGATCTTGTGAGCATTTCTTCTAATGTGCTTTTGTTCCAAAATATGTAAGGACTACTTTATCTTTTGGCCCGCTTTCTGATGCCTTGTGATGTTAATTTACTTCTAGTGCCTTAGCCCATGGTTAGTAATGGGAATATTCAATAAACAGAGGATTTCTAATATAGACAACTGAACTTGTGGACAAACGGGATTACTTTGGAAAATCATCATGTAGAGGTCAAGCCAGGTATAGGAAGACGAGTCTGGTTCCTTCACCTTGAAACTGCCATTTACAATGTGCATACACTCTATTTTAATCACTGTTTTAAACTGTAAAGAACAAAGTATAGGGGATATCACAATTCATGGGAATGTTGAAAAACAAAAAAAACATACAGATAGATTTACTTAATTTGTGGCCAGAAAACCAACCTTCTATAACACAGGCACACATCCATGGAAATTTAGTAGTGGAAATTTGGTATAACACTACACAGACTTAAAATAGATTGTAAGCTTATGTGCCTGCATAGCACTTCATTAGATTAAAGCCATGGACAGGGTTCGGTGTACATTATATGGAATTATAACCAATTGCATCTCAAGTAGAAAAGTATGTACAGTAATAATCAATCTGACCTTGTTATTCTGAACCCATGGTGGACTGGTTATCACAAATTTCATTTTGGTAGATAAATATCCTTGTACTGTAAATTGGCTGCAGAAAGAGAGGGGAGTGATTGTCTAAGTGCCTCTTTTTCCTGGCGATCATCACACACACCTATTACAATAATTATATAGAAGGGGATTTTCCTCCTTTGGTTTATTGGCAAATCTTAGAACCCATAGTATGTTTTAATATGTCCACAGACTCCCCTTCAACAACTTCAAATAAGGCACAGTCTAATGCAAGAATGAAAAAACAGCAAGCCTCCAGCTGTCTCTGGACTATAAATCACACATCACTCAGCCAAGACGTGGATATGGGTTGACTTCCAATAACAGCTGGAGAGTCTCACTTGCCCAGCCCTATCTTCAGTATAAAAAAAAAAACAAAAAAAAAAAAACACAACATCCCAGTAATGAGCATTCTTCTTCAATGATGTGATGAGAAGTATAAAAGCGTGCCAAGTTCTCTTTATTAGTCCTATAGTGAATGCATGTACAGATGTCACACAAAGACACTTAACTTCTGACTAAAAAGGAATATAAGACGTAGGAAAATTACAAAAACTATTACTATACAATATTTCTAATTCATTCTAGTGCTGAAGTGGTTAAAAAAAAAAAAAAGGAAATACAGATATGCAGTTATAGAACTACGACTTCCAATTTGCTTTGCAAGTGTATCACTCAAAGCATCATGGGTGTTCTCCTCAAACAGCTCCGTGTCCTCATTTTGGCTACAGCTGCTCTAAAGCATTCCCTACATATCTCACCTGAGTTTCCTCATTATGCCTATAAGGCACATAGCTTGACATAAAAGTGTATAAAAAAAAAAATTTTTTTACTAAAAAACAAGTTGCGATGAACAAATTAGAAATATGTAGGCTAGCGTACAGTCAATGAAACTTACCTACCAGCTACTGTGTTTTGTTTTTTTGAAAATGTTGAACGTTTTACTAGATGAAGTAAAAGCGAAAAGAACAAACTTAGTGGACAGAAGACGACAAATATTACAAGGTGAAAATAATGAAGATGGGTCCACCACCCAACTGTAGGATTCCGAGGTAGGAATTAAAATTAACTGTGGCAGCAAGTCAAAATAAGTTACATTCATACCAACTATATTGAAAATACTGGGTTACGCCACAACGTGTAAGGAATTTAAAAAGTAAGTATATCTTATTGGGGCAGGGAGGTACTTGAGTTGCTGGTTTTTATTTTTAGTTTTTTTTTTTTAATTCCTTTATTTTGGCCTAAATTTCTTGGCTAATTCTAGAAAAATCCAAAACAATTCACAGTTCACCTAATAGCCATGATAGATAATAGGATAACCCCAAATTGATGTCAGAAATTCACATGATACTTATAGAGATAGGAGATATGAGGACAGAAAATCTGTTGTAACAAGCACACCGTGAAAAACAACAGTATTGAGCAAGTTTTTCTCTTATACCTAGAAGCAGTGTTATTCCTCCCAAGTAATTAAGATGATAATGAAGTGTTAAAAAGAATGGAAGTGGCCACGCACTTTCCTTACATAACATGTCAACAAAACTATTACAGAATATATTAGACAGATATTTAGGAGGCAACTTGATTCATCTAAAGTTCCTTTCTTAGACACAAGGAATATTTTATGTTATTTAAAACGATCTGAGGTATACACACACACACAATAGTAGCTTCAAAACATCATGGTGCTCTAATGTTTATTAAAGAGGCCTAGGGTGTGGAGGGAAAAAGGAATCTGGAAAATGTTCTGTATGGAACTGAAGGCATGAAGCATATTCGATTACAGCATTCTGTGGACCCACTGTTTCCAGAACTCTTAGCCACCGACAACCTTAAACTCGGCACAGAGTGAGTTTGTACTTGGGTCTACTTCTCCATTTTACATCCATGCCATTATACTGCTTGATAAAACTAACAATAACTGAGAATTCATTCTTTTGAACCCGTTAGGCATATACAGAGATTCCAATTTGATATTTTAAATCAGAAATCAGTTTTGAGATTTGTTTATTTGCTTTGTGGCAGATTTGCTGTGCCACTGCCTTTTGTAAAGCACCAGGTTTCATTTACAGAATTCAGATTACTGTTAAGAGGGTCCAGAGGTTTAAACTCATCACTATGAGGGGTTATTCACTAAAGTAAGAATTGCTGGATATTCAAAATGAAATTAAGATTCAAGACCAAAATAAACTAATAAAGCTTTTCTGACTTAGAGGATTTTTCTAGTTTGGTTATTTTTGCCTTAAATTTGTGGCGCAATCTCCAATCAGTACACAGTATGCAGTGCAATGCACCACATTGTGAAAGTCTAGCTCGAGCACGTCAAACTTGCAGCATGTGGCCGACAATGGATAGGTTTGCGGCCCACATGCCCTGGAGCCACTTTGTGTTGTGGCTGCAACCAGGCGCAAGACAGGAAAGATATTTCCTATCAGATTGTCTTCCCTCCCACGGCTGATCGTGTGCTCCCGCAGGCCAGCCACTCCCCCTTCCCTCCTGCTCGAGGTGCCTGCTCGAGCAGAGAAGAGCAGGGCTGGAACAGGAGGACAGGCGGCTCATCTAAAGGTAAGGAAAGAGGGGCTTGGGGGACCTTCATGTGTAGTGTGCCAAATTTGGGAGGGGGGCCACTGTATTAATTTGAGGGAGACAAAGGGGGCCAGTGTATTAAATTGGAGAGAGAAGGGGCAGTGTATTAAAGTAGTGGGGGGTGGCAGTGTATTAACTTGGGGGAGTGGAGGCAGTATATTAGATTGGGTGGAGGGGGCAGTGTATTGGATTTATGGGTCAATGTATTAGAATGGGGGGAGCCTGAAGAAGTTTTTGTTTCTTTTTGCAGCCCGCAAATTTAAACCTTGTTTTTTTGGCCATTGTTAGCCTTTGAGTTTGACATGCTTCGTCTAGCTCCATAGAGGTCAGGTAATGATGCACTTGACTATTTGGTAATTGGAGAGATTATATTATATTATAGTGAATACGCGAATGCGCTGGATTCTGTATTTTGTGTGTATATACATATATAAAAATAAAAAAAACACACATATATACATACATACACACACACACACATCTACACATATACACAACCATTATAGAAATTACTTGACAAAAAAATTTAAAAAAAAAAAAAACATTCACTTGAAATAGAAACAATCTGAGCACAGATTTATTTTTTTAGTTCCAGCTTTATAAAAAATGTTCACAAACATTCTTACTTAAAATACTTTGACTCTCAGGATCTCAAAGAAGTCTCACAGGGATGTAGAACAGCAAACTATGCAACACAGTACTCAAGTCAAGATATTAACTAAACAAGAGTATGCTTAGTAAGAAGCTTAACTCTTACATCACTGCTTGGATGTCCTCCTGCTTTTTGAAACTCAGTCTCTCTCAAACTGAACTCCTGGTCTTTCCTCGTCCTAATACTGATCCCCCTCTTTCGCTCTCCCTTCAAGTGAGTGGTACTCACATCAGTCCACCATTGAAAGCCCGCTGTCTTGACGTTATATTTGATTCTGGCCTCACATTTGAGCCTCACATCCAGTATGTAACCAAATCCTGTAGATTCCACCTTAAAAACATAGCCCGCATCCGCCCCTTTCTTACACAAGATACTAAGGAGCTTGTCCAAGCTCTAGTAATCTCTCGCATGGATTATTGTAAGTCTCTCCTAATAGGTCTTCCCACAAGTCGTATTGCCCTGCTACAGTCTGTAATAAATGCTGCAGCTAGACTGATTATCCTCGCACACCTCTCCAATCTGTCAGTCATTACATTGGCTTCATGTATCCTATAGGAGTCAATTCAAGGTACTAATCCACACCTATAAAGCACTGACCAATTCTAGCCCCTCCTATATTTCTTCACTAATCCGCAGGTATTCCCCTTCTCTGTCTCTCCGCTCTGCCCGTGACCTTCTCCTGTCCGCTGCTCGCACCCGTACGGCCAACTCACATTTGCAGGACTTCTTGCGGGTGGCTCCTTTCCTTTGGAATAGCCTGCCTACGACCATCAAGCTATCCCCTAGTCTTCAATCATTTAAAAAGTGCCTCAAAACCCATCTCTATAGGAACGCTTATGGCCTCCCAGAGTAACCTTTACCTCACATACCTGTCCCTTGCTCTCTTTTAAAGGGAAGCATTCTACACTCTCCACCAGCTCTGCTTCACTCCACCTTGTTTGATTGCTACCTCCTGTCCTGTTGGGTTTTACGCCCCACTTCCTATAGACTGTAAGCTCGTTTAAGCAGGGCTCTCTTCAACCTATTGTTCTTGTAAGTTTTTGTAATTGTCTAATTTATTGGTAAATATCCCCCTTTGATAACATTATAGACCACTACGGAATATGCTTGTGCTATATAAATACCAGTGATAATAATCATAATACATCCCTTTATGTTCATCCAAGAAAATGTTAATGTCAGAACAGAGTTAAGCATTTGCTTATATTTTTACCGTTCACCCCTTTTCACCTCCCTGTTTGACATAGCTGGTCTTGTATAAATAAACAACATAAAAGAAGGATGACTATTTGTAACTTATTTGGTAATAAAAAGACAAAGAAAAAAAAGTTCTTCAAAGTAAAAGGAGGTAAACTCATTGCATAAACCTAAGAAGGGAGGCATCTGCACAGTCAGACCAAAACAGCCAGGTGAAGAAGCAAGACAGACCTGATTGTTCCACAAATGTAATTTCTCACTACATTCCACAATTTACTACACTATAGTTAAAAATTACCAGGAATGTTTGGCTGAAACAAATATAGAATCCTCAGCTGACCACACACAGAAAAAGTCCTACAAATCTAGACTGCAGCTGAGCAGAAACTAGGATTTTATCTCTACAAATTGATTTTTTTTTCCAACCTAGCAATGCATTCTTCCATTATCTCTACATTACCACCCCCTACAGACCCAGGAGTTCAGTTCATGTGATGGCAAATTGGATTTAAACTGTTCTCCATTTCACAAAACTTATGTTTAACTAAAGCTTCCCAGAGGCCAGGGATAAAATGCAGGAGTTCAGCGCCCCAAACTACAATTAAAGTTTGAAACTCCACCAAGGCAATTCTCTATCAATTTTATTCGTTTTTATAGATGAATGAAAGAGCCTGATCACATATATTTGCACGTTCAAAATTTAAAGTCAAAGGATAGGGGTGCCAGGCTAGATGCGACCAATATAATGTAATCTATGACACAAATTATTAAAAATACAATACAAAAAAAAAAATTTACATTTTGTTTTTGCTTTTTGTGCAAATCCTTATAGGGGAAATCGCCTTTACCCCCTCCCACTCCAGGAAGTAATGTTGCTGATCAGAAGTCTTTCATTCTGGCCAGGGCTGGTACAAGGATTTTTAGCTACACAGGCGAAGCTGCATTTTACATACACAAACAGTCACAATTACATTCCTATGGTACAGACAGGTCCCTGGGTTCATGCTGTCCGGCTCTGTGCAGTCTTGGGCACCAGCCATGCTGTGTGGTACACAGGGAGCAGGAATATGATGTCATTCATATCACGCCCCCTCCACACAGCCTGCGGCAGACACGAGTGTAAGAGGCTCCTCGGGCGACAGTAAGCTTGGCAGGCGGTAAGAGGCTGGGCTGTGCTGAAGGGAGGCGCTTGCGCTCGGCCACGCTTCAAAAAGTAAACAGATGGACGGGAGCGCAGAGCGCTTCCCTCCTGCCGGACAGCCTGACATTGCGCCCCCAGGGCCAGTCCACCCAAAAGTGGCCGCCTTATGGTAGCCCCAGCTCTGCTTCTGGCCTATTGAGCCTGAAGTGTTGGACAAGTTTAAGACGACATTGTAAGGGTTAAAATGCAGATCAGACACTGGCTGTTTAACACTCTTTGCAAAGATTAGAAATGTGACAGACACTAGTCTGAGTTAGAGGGACACTATAGTCACCCAAACTACGGTGAATTGCATGTTTGGGGAGTAGAATCCTTCCCTTCAGGCTTTTTGATGTAAACACTGTCTTTTTTTTTTTTAGAGAAAACGCAGTGTTTACATTACAGCCTAGTAATAACTCCACTAGACACTCCTCAGATGGCTTCTAGAGATGCTTCCTGGGGCAATGCTGCACAGTGAGCAGCACTGCCATTCATGGTCTCCACCCTCTGCATGCAGACACTGAACGTTACTCATAAAGATGCATTCATTCAATTCATCTCTATGAGGAGATGCTGATTAGCCAGGGCTGTGTTTGAATTGTGTTGGCTCTGACCCTGATCTGCCTCCTTGACAGTTTCAACCAATCCTATGGTGAAGCATTGTGATTGGCTCAGATCACCACTTCTGATGAGGTCAGCAGATATCAGGCAGGTCAGAGGCAGATGGGGCAGAGCCAACAGCTGCATACTTGAATACAAGTAAGATTTTACTACAGAGAGTCAAGAAGAGGGGGCTAGATGGTGGTTTTAACAGTATAGAGTCAGGAATACACGTTTGTGTTTCTGATCCTATATAGTGTTCCTTTAATACACACCTACAAATCTGTGAAACATTCTGTTTATGTGCACACTGTATGGAAGGAGGAGTTGACTAGCAGATTTCAACCTCAGTTCTATGCAGACCAGAGGTTTATGGGACTGGTAGTTCACTCCAAAAAAAAAAGCTACAGTCCAACTCCCAGAAACTTTGCTGTGCTTATGGATTTTAAGGATGTAAACTCGTTTGCACAGGATCCTCAACCTATTGTTTCTGTAAAAAAATATTTTCTCATTTGTTGTCAGAGTACCCTTCAGTGGCGCTACGTTATAAATTGGTGCTATATAAATGCAGATAATATAATATTGGGAATAAAAATTGTGTTATTTGACACTTCAGGTTAGGTGGGCAGGACTGACAGGAAGCGGCGACATCACAAACAGTTACATTAACTAGGATGTGTTTTAGAATGCCAATGGGTAACTTAAAGAGGAACTAGGATACAAGAAGCTGCAATTTTTATTTTTTTATATATTTTTTGCAAAAGCTACATACAATTGGGCGTGAACATGAATACATTATTTAGGACAAAACTACAAAATGCAAAACATTGCACTTGAAAGTGATATATCTCCTGACTTCTGGACTTTGAGGCAATAATATTCCCTGTGCGCTTGTTACACTATTTATATGTTACCATGGTAAAGATCAAGCACGGCCTAGAGTGTCCTAACAATTTGGTCCTTAAAGACCTACTCTGACATGGAATGTCCTACTCATTTAGTGACAGCATGGTTCTATTGAGCTCCCGCTGAAAAATATGCAGGACATTCCATGGTGGCATAGGGTCTACAAGTACCAGATTGCGATGACAGCACTGAATGTCATTGTTGTTTAACCCACTAAGAATCACGCATTTGTTTTTACCCAAACTACAATCTGATATTTAAAGACTTCATAGCAGGAGAGTTTGCCGTGCATATTTAGAATTGTAAATACTATACTAACCCTGCTATGCAATGACTGTGATATTCCATTTTGGAGAAAAATCCTTAAAGATCAGATTATTAGGACAGCACAGAACGTTATTACTGTAGACTATAGCAGTCATTTTCAAATGTGTGGCATCTCTGGTCACAAACAATAACTAACTGAAGAGCTTGTTAAGTGTAGTACTGTATGTGTGTAATGTTTCTGATTAAAATATTGTCATAAAAGCACCAATGTGCTAGCAAAACCATTAACAGATTTATTTAACCAATCATTGTTAACAGGAGTAGTCCCAGAAGATTGGAAGTTAGCGAATGTTGTGCACATTCACAAGAAAGGTAATAGGGAGGAGTCGGGCAACTATAGGCCAGTAAGCCTTACTTCAGTAGTGGGGAAGTGATGGAAACCATGTTAAAGGATAGGATTGTTGAACATCTAAAAACACGTGGATTTCAAGATCAGAGACAACATGGTTTACTTCAGGGATATCATGCTAAACTAATCTTATTGATTTTTTTGATTGGGTAACTAAAATTATAGATCAGGGTGGTGCAGTAGACATTGCTTACCTAGATTTCAGTAAGGCTTTTGACACTGTTGCACGCAGAAGACTTATCAATAAACTGCAATCTTTAAGTTTGGATTCCAATATTGTTGAATGGGTAAGGCAGTGGCTGAGTGACAGGCAACAGAGGGTTGTAGTCAATGGAGTATATTCAAAGCTTGGGCTTGTCACCAGTGGGGTACCTCAGGGATCTGTACTTGGACCCATTCTCTTTAATATTTTTATTAGTGATATTGCAGAAGGTCTTGATGGTAAGGTATGTCTTTTTGCTGATGATACTAAGATATGTAACAGGGTTGATGTTCCAGGAGGGATAAGCCAAATGGCAAATGATTTAGGTAAACTAGAAAAATGGTCAGAGTTGTGGCAACTGACATTTAATGTGGATAAGTGCAAGATAATGCATCTTGGACGTAAAAACCCAAGGGCAGAGAACAGAATATTTGATAGAGTCCTAACCTCAACATCTGAGGAAAGGGATTTAGGGGTGATTATTTCTGATGAATTAAAGGTAGGCAGACAATGTAATAGAGCAGCAGGAAATGCTAGCAGAATGCATGGTTGTATAGGGAGAGGTATTCGCAGTAGAAAGAGGGAAGTGCTCATGCCATTGTACAGAACACTGGTGAGACCTCACTTGGAGTATTGTACGCAGTACTGGAGACCGTATCTTCAGAAGGATATTGATACCTTAGAGAGAGTTCAGAGAAGGGCTACTAAACTGGTTCATAGATTGCAGGATAAAACTTACCAGGAAAGGTTAAAGGATCTTAACATGTATAGCTTGGAGGAAAGACGAGACAGGGGGGATATGATAGAAACATTTAAATACATAAAGGGAATCAACACAGTAAAGGAGGAGACCATATTTAAAAGAAGAAAAACTACCACAACAAGAGGACAGTCTTAAATTAGAGGGACAAAGGTTTAAAAGTAATATCAGGAAGTATTACTTTACTGAGAGGGTAGCTGATACATGGAATAGCCTTCCAGCTGAAGTGGTAGAGGTTAACACAGTAAAGGAGTTTAAGCATGTGTGGTATAGGCATAAGGCTATCCTAACTATAAGATAAGGCCAGGGACTAATGAAAGTATTTAGAAAATTGGGCAGACTAGATGGGCCAAATGGTTCTTATCTGCCGTCACATTCTATGTTTCTATGTCAATATAACAATGCTGAAGGGTTGCTGCATTCATAAAAACACAAGTATTGCAGTTCCAATTACACTAGCGCTATTAGGGTTCACCCTTGTGGGTTACAGTCCTCAGCATCTTGAAGGCAGGTACCCCTTTGAAAAGTTACTCAGAGCACCACGACCAATTTAGATTAGTGCCAGAGGTGGAATTCTACCTTTAGCAGTGCCATTATCCTACCCTGAATGAGTATACTGAACTGGCTAATGTCAATTCTATGCATATTCTGTGGCTGAGAGCAATCAGCTAAGGTTTTTCGGACACTGAACGGAATCAGCTTCTACAGTTCTATAAAAGCTGAATGCACACCACCAGCCATTTAAAAAGCAGGGGGCCAAGGTAAAAGGGCTTGCAAAGCGAACCAAAGAAAAGCAGGTTGTATTTATTATGATGTATCAAGTAACCCTTACTGTGCAAAGTACACAGCTGCATCGCTACCCATTACACCTGTAATGGTAGACATTTAAGTGGTTTGACCAAAAAACATGCTCTCCCATTGCTAAACATACAAACCCTCTGCTGTGACTCACCGAATGTGGAAATTAATTCTCCAACTTTGGATGACAATTATAGATTAAAAGTACTGGAAACAGATTGGTTCACTTCCTCATCAACCAGTCGACAGCAGAGAGGAAGGGCTTAAGGCGTTTGTTAAACTACACTCAAAAACTCTTTACATTATAACCAATGAGCTGTAGTGGTTATAATGCCCCTTTAAAGAATGTTTAGCTCAGGAAATAACTTCTCAAAGCTCTGTAGAGTTTAATATTTCAAGGCAAAACTAACCCTGCATACACGTTACATTATTAAGTCCACTTGGATTTTATTTTAAGGTCAGCACAAAAGTCTATCTAGTTGCTCTAAATGTCAGTTCCTATAATATTTACTTTCCAACCACATTAATTACACACAACTTTGCTTAAGCAAACACAATAAAAGAAATCAAGCTTCTAAGGTTAATCTCTTTTCTGCCTGCAGTGTTTTGGGAACACACACAGCCTGCAGCAAAATAATCTTTATGTCCTGATAAGTAGTAGAGGATATACATGATTGCGAGCACAGAGCAGTCTGGCTCTGATAGACTACTATTCATAGCATTCCCTTCACAATTAGTGACCCACAAACTGCACACTAAAGCTGGTAAGGCTATTCACTCAAGGGAGAACTGTATGGACTTCAAAGTTAATTCAAAATGTAAGGCTAAAATATTCTTCAATTTAGCTACTTTGTAATACACATTAAATTTGCAACAATTCTAACTTTTGTGAATAAGCTAAAAACCAAATTAAAAATTTTATGTCAAAATAATTTTTATTTTTTTTAAATGAAATAAATTCTACAAGCCCACCATGTTTTTCAGTTACTTTACTTTGACCTAAAACATTGAATTTCTACTATACTGAAAATGTTAAATTTTCATAAATCGTTATCACTGTAAGATTGAGCGGTATGCCATTATCTTCCGCAGAGCAACTAAGAGGCTCTGTGTAGATAATGTTATCAGGAGCCGAAGATAGTGCTGCCCAATAACATGGCAGTGCCAACAAGGACGGATTTCAGATAATTCTACAAACACCACCATATATACATTCATTCTCACACGCCTTCCCTAAACAAGTCAGAACCACAATGTATTCCCACTTGTGGATACCAAAAATAAAAATGTTCAAAATTTTGGCCATGTCTCAGAATTAGACAAAGTGGTGTAATGAACGAACAGATAAATTGAAAAAAGTATGTTGAAATAACCAAGTTAGATGCACATCCAAATGTAATCATTTTTGTAATGTGTCAATGCTGGCCTAATTTTTGGCATTTTGTAATTTACCATTGGTCACTGTAGATAATGATATGTAAAACACAGTTTTAAGGTTTAACACAAATGATATCTAACAAAATAAAATACAAAGGAAACAGTGCAAATATTACTGCCTTTCTAAGTACAGCCCTTTCCTTGGTGGAGTTCTGAACTTCACAATATAAAGTGATTTTAAATTCACCACCCAACACCAAGGGACTTGTGGGCTTAGGAATAAACTAGTTTCAGGGCTGGGCTCACATACTTTAATATAAACATAAGTGTTTTTAGCAGGAATAAACCTTAAACTCTAAGATTGTCATAGGGATGATAGATACAAACCATTAACAGGGTTACAGCTATATATACAGGAAGTTACCATTTAAATAAAAAAAATGTAAAAAGTGAAATTATAGATTTCCTACTAATAAAATTATGCATGGTCTGTTCAGCCTTTTTGTGTGCGTGCGTCAGCGAGTGTGTCTGTCAGGGAGTGCGCGCGCCTGTCTGCAAGGGCGCGCCTGTCTGCGAGTGCGTGTGTGTCTGCAAGTGTGTGTGTGTGTGTGTGTGTGTCTGTTTGCAAGTGTGTGTGTCTGTTTGCAAGTGTGTGTGTCTGTTTGCAAGTTTGTGTGTCTGTTTGCACGTGTGTGTGTCTGTTTGCACGTGTGTGTGTCTGTTTGCAAGTGTGTGTGTGTGTCTGTTTGCAAGTGTGTGTGTGTGTCTGTTTGCAAGTGTGTGTCTGTTTGCAAGTGTGTGTCTGTTTGCAAGTGTGTGTCTGTTTGCAAGTGTGTGTCTGTTTGCAAGTGTGTGTGTCTGCTTGCAAGTGTGTGTGTGTGTGTGTCTGTTTGCAAGTGTATGTGTGTGTGTCTGTTTGCAAGTGTATGTGTGTGTGTCAGCGAATGTGTGTTGGTCAGTGTTGCGATGGCAGCTTTACATTGAATAGCCTGCAGGACATGCTTTACTCACAAGAACATTAAGATGTAGTTGTACTGGCGACTAGTGTACCCCATGCTGTAAAAAATTTAAAAAATGTAGGTATTACTTGGGACACCCCGTGCACCTACACTTGTAATAAGCAAGGTATGGGTTAGGGCAGTGGTTCCCATACCAGTCCAGGATTTAGGAATTACAAAGTTGTGTCTACAGTGTTTTTAGAAAAATTAAAAAAAAACTCCTTAGACAACTGGGTAATCCCAAGTAGGGGAACCTTGAGGACTAGTTTGGGAACCACTAGGTTAGGGTACAGTTTGTTATGATGAGTGTTTTTGGTTTTGTTTCTCTATAAATCCACTTTTTGACCCTCCAACCTGTAGTGTTTCTCTTTTTGCTCCAGTAACACAGCTGTACATTAGGTCATCACTTGTGTTGTGCTCATAAACCACTGCTGTAGGATATAATCAACTCTGCCACATAAAATAAAAAAAAAAAAAGTATCACGACTGGATGAGTCACCCGTGATCTGGGTAAAGTGCACTGCAGAAACTGGAATTCGAAGTTCCTGAATATGCTGTAAACGCATTTAAAATCCAAAACAGATGGGTCATTTCTAGCCTGGAGCGTCCCTTTAACTTCTCAACTGTGTCTAGATAGAAAGGCTTTCTAACAATGTTCCAGTCACAGGATCTAATAAGAGCTCCAGAGACACAGGCTTTATGTCTTGATAAAGATCTTGAAAGGACTAAACACGCATCACATCATAAATCTCTTATTGCACAACAATCCCCTGTAAGTAATCCCTTTTTATGGGTGGCAGAACTATGCAGCCACCCAAAGCAAGGCTAATTTGTCATGTTTAAAGTGTCCTTAAAGCAAAATGCAAGTCACATAGAGCAGAGAAGGAAGATCACAGCGTGGATAAGGAGCATCCATTTCTTATCAGAGCAATTACTGCAAAAGGCAATAATTTGACAATAGGTTGGATTGGATAAAACAACTGCTTACTCTGGCAGAAATAGCTTTGCATCCTCTGAAGTCTCTGCCAATGAAAGCAAGCCTCCCACTAGCTGGAAAACTCAAAGCAGTTACTGCTAAGTACCCGATTAACACTGGAGCTCACTAGATTCTACAACCATTTGTGATTTGAAAGCGAAAAAAAAAAAAAAATGAAAATTCTGGCAAAATAAATAAATAAATTACCTACAGTTATCTATAAACTAAGTGGATCAATCTCTAATCAAAACTACTGCTTGATTTTTATCACAGAATAAGAGGGAATTTATTTTTATTTATTTTATTTTTTTTTAATTATAAACACACACACACACACACACAGACACACAATCTAATTGCTTTCGAAGTTAACAATGCCGAGAGACACTAAAGTAGTAGACAGGAAGACAAGTGGCAAATCTTTGTCAAAAACAAAGCCACTATTCCAAAGTATTAAACACCATTCAATGAACAGAGATTCCTATGTAAATAGGCAGACTGAGTGGACCTATAAAAAGGTAGTTAAGCCTGTTGAACAGTGCATCAATAGCCAAAGACTGTATGCAAGCACATACAAGGTTCAACAGCAGCTCATCTTTGCAGAAAAGCAGGCTAGTTACTTATAACCTAATGGGCCTCGGTAGTTACAATGCAAATGAAAAGTAGCAATTTAAATAAGAACAGGACAATTTGGAAAAAAAAAAAATTCCATTTACCAACAAATGGGGAAAACTATTTATTCAGCAGAGTAAGTCCTACCTTATCCCTAGAATTGGTGCTTTACTACAAACCTCACAATTCCAAAGGATATGTTAATTGTAACGCAAGGAAGCAGATTTGTGCAAAAAAAATTGCTATATTTCCATTTGAGCTATTTTGGCTTAAAATTTGAAATCCAGAATGAACGCCCGACAATTCACACTTAAGTGATTAAGTGATTAACCATGTCAGACTTCTTGCCTATTAAACATCTCATCACTTTAAAGGACCACTATGGTGCCAGGAAAACATACTCGTTTTCCTGGCACTATAGTGCCCTGAGGGTGCCCCCATCCTCAGGGTCCCCCTCCCACCGGGCTGGATGGAGAGAAAGGGGTTAAACTTGCCTCTTTCTCCAGCGCCGGGCGGGGAGCTCTCCTCCTCTTTGGCTGAATGCGCATGCACGGTAGGAGCAGCGCACACATTCAGCCAGTCCATAGGAAAGCATTCACAATGCTTTCCTATGGGCGCTAGCGTCTTCTCACTGTGAAAATCACAGTGAGAAGCACGCAAGCGCCTCTAGCGGCTGTCAAGAGACAGCCACTAGAGGCTGGATTAACCCTAACATAAACATAGCAGTTTCTCTGAAAGTGCTATGTTTATAAAAAAAAAAAAAAGGGTTAACCCTAGAAGGACCTGGCACCCAGACCACTTCATTAAGCTGAAGTGGTCTGGGTGCCTATAGTGGTCCTTTAATATATAGAAAACCTAAAAAGCAGATCTGACATGAGATGTCGAGAGCTAGATGCTGTCTATAATATCAGAGACACTTCAAAGAGGAGAAGAAAAAAAAATCCACTAGCATTTTTATAAAATTGGTAACTGTGCAGAAGAAATCTCAAGGGACGGTTAATGCAGTGTCAATGTTCAATACGGTGACATCCTTTGCACTCGATGACATGTAAATTACCCCAAAAAGCTAAATCTAGTGTCACCAATAAGCCATTTACACATTTGCATAATTACTTAAGGTACTGAGAGATGAGTGTCTTTGCTCCATTAACTCAATCAATAAGGCTGATTGTTTCTACCTTTCCAAGATAACCACCCCCAATAATGGAAAAAAGATTAGCTAATGGAATGCTCTCCTGCGGAGCAGGAAAGAAAGGTGTACTGATGGCTAAAGAGACAAACGCCACAATCACTGTTCTGCCAAGCAATTATTCCTCATGTAGAACTGATGACAAAAACAAGATATCGTAACGACTCTTCATTATCATGCAAATTACAAGGCTTGCACATTAGACATACTGAAACAAAGTAAAAATCCAACATTTTACCCATTTGTTAGAATGAAGACATACATACGCACATAAAAATATACACACATACAGTAGACACAGACGGCACAAGATTTCCACTTGCCAGTAGTTTTATCCTCAGCAAATAGAAATTCATTCCCAGTGGGTATGCTAAGGCCTGACGTCAAATTTTAAGCATTGTCTAATACAATTCTCACACACATTTTTGGTGACAGTCGCTTTAAATAGGTTTATATCCCAATTCCATATAGGCTCTCCGGTGATAGTGTATAAATTTTGTCTACAGAAAACTGCATGATTTCACATTTGCTCCCTAAAAGGACACTGGGTTTGTTATGACAGAATGCATCACTTAGATTTTCCTACACCCATGCATTTACATTACATCTAAATAAAACAGTGCTTAAAAGGCACGGCCAAATGGATTCATCTGAAAAGAACTCTTTAAAGCAAGACTGAGCTTTGTGCTTTTGAAATTAATATTTACAAAAAGCTTTAGTAAAAGGCAGCCAAGCATTGCCCACGATCTGAGATCAAAATCAATGAGATGCAGCATGTACAAGACATGCAGAGTCTGCGATGCTATGGGCCATTGGCCCATTAGCATCTTACGCAGTGTGGCAGGGAAAGTGTTAAAATGTTGTTGCAGGGCAGATTAGGCAGGTGTGAGTTAAGGGAAGCAGGTTTTGGCTGCAGGTAGAGAGGATGTATTAAAGGGGCAACATTTCACTATAAAAAGGAGCTGTCAGGAGGTGCAAGTGCAGTGAAACATCAGGCCAAGGAGGAGCAGCAGCAAAAGAACTATATTCACAATGTTTTTATAAAAAAATATATAATTTAATTTGATTTTAACTTAATTGATTTGTTCTTTTTGTGGCGTTTTATTATTTATAAGGTGATCCTCTGGTTCATTTTTAGGGAGGACCGACTTGCTTATTTATTTTTGTTGAAAGGCAATCTGGCTACAGCAGGGTTGAATGGGTTTTAAATGTGTATGAATTTTATGGAATGTTTTATTAATAAAATTGGAGATTGGTTTATGTATTACTATGTGATGAATTACTTAATAAAGAATACCACAGCAATTCACCAAGTTAAACTAACCAAGTTTTTTTGGGGGGGTGGGGGGGTTAGTTTATTGGAAGGACAGAGAAACAGACTATTATATAGACAGATGGCACCACTGTTGGCTCCTTTACTTAATACTAGAATTTATTGCTACACTTGCCACATGTGGTGTGGATGAACATTTATAAGTTTTGTTGTGGGTTTTTTTTTTGTTTTTTTTTTAAATGTGTTTTTCTGTAAACCCTGATTAAATCAGGTATGCACCCAGCAGGAACTAGTAGCTCATAGAATGACTGACCAAGCCATGACATATGCTGTAAAATGGCCATATGTAAATAATTGTTTCCCCACAGTTTAATATCTATGTAAACCATGCAACAAGTAGCTTTCAGCAGAGGCACATGTGCACCAAACTCAGTTGTTGAGTTGGGTCCATAACGATGGCTATTCAATAGTTTGTGTGCTACTTGTTGGGTGTAAAAGGACAGAACTATGCACACAGATAAGGAGACAAACCTAACCAGAACCAAGCCAAACATGCTGTGTTTATAAAGGCCTTGGGTATTTACTGACATGCAGCCATCAATTATTTCTAGGCTAGTTTGTAACTTGCAATTTACCAGAAAGTGTCTTGTTCATTTATTCACATGCTGACTGTAATGGCAGTCTTTAGAAATGATCGAACATGTGCTCATGGAGAGCAGACGGAACTAAAAGAGAGCATATGTATGAAAAGTGCATTTCAGCCCAGCCCTGAACAAAAATACCAAATGTTCTGGTTGCATTGAACATCACTGTGCGGCACTGTGCTTTTGCATACGTAAATACTCATTAGCTTTAGTACAGAGGGGAAAAAGGCATAAAAATGAACTGTAATCAGTTTTTTTAAAATACAAACATGGACTTGCCATCAATATTAACATGGAGTGTACAGAATCTACAATAAAGGAACATTACAACATGAAAATATAAAAAGATTGCCTTATTACAAATTAGCTTCTAACACGATGCTTTTGAATGACTGATAGCAGCCACCCATGTCACTGCAGCCTGTTTCCCATAATGCTCAGCTAAGGTTAAAGTAAACGTAGCCATCAAGAGCTGGAATTACATTGTAACCAGGTGTTTTCATTGTGCCACTTTGCAGATACAGAATATCTATAAAATAGTAGATATTTTATGCATTTTTTTTTTTTTTTGCTTGCTTACGCAGAGCACTGACTGGTGTTGCTAACATCTGCCAATCACATAGATACAGGACGTTTAACATTAGTTACACCAATCACAGCTCTGCATAAGCAGCCAATCAAAAGGTATCGTTCAGTTCAGTGACTGACAGACATTCTCCTCAATAGCAGGTTAGAGAAGGGAAGCCAAAAACAGGATGAATCCATCACATGAGAGGTAAACAGGAAGTGTTAGTCTGTTGACCAGATGTAAATAATAATAATAATAATAATAAATAATAAAACATTCATAGCAAAAAACACACATATACGTACACTATATGGACAAAAGAAGCAAAAAGTATTGTGACAAATCTTAATTATGGAATTCAGGTGTTTACATTAGACCCACTGACTCTGGTGTATAAAATAAAGCCATGCAGTTTGCATTTATTTACAAACATTTGTGAATAAAATAGGTCATTCTGAAGAACTCAATTCAAACATGGTACTGTGATAGGATGCCGCCTTTGCAATAAGTCAGTTGGTGATATTTAAGCCCTGCAAGATATTCCACAGTCAAATGTAAGTGGTATTATTGGAAAGTGGAAACATTTAAGAAGAGCAGAAACTCAACCACAAAGCAGAAGACCACGTAAAGTCCCAGAGCGTGGTCACAGAGTAGTGAAGTGCGTGGTTTGTAAAAGTTGCCAATGTTTTGCTGATTCCATATCTGAAGAGTTCCAAACTTCCACTGGCATTAACATCAGCACAAAAACTTCATGGAATGGGCTTCCATTGATGAGCAGCTGTATGAAAGCCTCACATCACCAAGCACAATACAAGTGCTCGAGTGGACTCTGGAGCAATGGAAAAGTGTTCTGGAGTGCCAAATAACACTTGCATGTTTAGCAGTCTGATGGGCTATTCTGGGTTTGGCAGATGCAAGGAGAATGTTACCTGCCTGACCGCATTGTGTCGACTATAAAGTTTAGTGGATGAAGGATAATGGTATGGGCCTGTTTTCAGGGCCTGGGCTCGGGCCCTTTCTTACAGGGAAAAGAAATCTTAATGCTACAGCATACCAAGACAATTTGGACAATATTATGCTTCCAACTTTGTAGAAACAGTTTTGGGGAATGTTCATTTCTTTTCCAGGATGACACTGTCCCAGTGGATAAAGCAAGGTCCATAAAGGCATGGTTGGAAGACTTTGGTGTGGAAGAACTTGAATGGCCCACACAGAGTCCTGACCTAAAACCCCTTCTAACACATTTGGAATGAAATGGAACAGAGATTGCGAACCAGGCCTTCTCGTCCAACATCAGTGCCTCACCTCACAAATTCTCTACTGGATGAATGAGCAAAGGTTCCTAAAGAAATACTCCAAAATCTTGTGAAAAGCCTTTCCGGAACAGTTGAAGTGGTTATAGCTGCAAAGATGAACCAACTAGATATTAATGTCTCTGTATTTAGAATGAGAAGTCATAAAACTCCCTGTTGGTCCTTCAGGAGTTAAGGCATGTGTTTATATTATTGCTTATCATGTAAGCAGCTTATCGAAAATAAAAAATAAAAATTGTAATCCATTATATATATATATATATATATATATATATATATATATATATATATATATATATATATACACACACACACACACACACACACACACATATATACATACACACACACACACCCCAGCTGGTTAGACATCATTATAGTATGAAATGTGTCATTAATGAGAAAGGGTTACAAAAATAAAACATTGTTGGGATACATGGGCAGCTAACCAGAGAGGTAACAATGAAGATTACTCCATTATCTATTTTAGAAGCCTAAAGGTATTTGCTTGGGTCTGTCTGTGTTGTGACAGTGCCCTAGATTTGAATGGAATGCCTGTACCATACTGCATTTTTAAAGTAGTCAGTCATGCATTTTTAGTTTTTGTTGAATGTGGTGTGAAATTGCACTGTGTGAGCTGAAGTTCTTGGTGGTCCCCTAAGGATTCGGGCTAAAAAGGCATCTCCTTTGTTCCCAAACAGAATGCAGTCCAGTAGGGTCATTGTAAATATCCAATAAAAGCAGCGTTAGGAGGGAAGAAACCAAAAAAAACAAAAAAACAGCGTGTTGAGGATTTTTTTTTTTTTTTTTGGTGGGGTTTGAACACTTAAGCCACTATTACCAACTGAACGTAACAGAGTCATAAAAAGGCAGTCTCTAATTTCAGTTGGTAGCCATTTGGGAAATACGAGTAGTACGAATTACAGTAATGAGAGAAGACTACCAGCAGATTTTAGATCCAAATCCCTGGATTATTTGAACTTAACATTTACTTTATTGAATGCATTCAACGCTATTTAAAATTAGTAAATGCAGTCAGCAAGAAAAAAAAAAAAAAAAAAGTTCAAAAATCAAAACCCAACATTCGTAAATACCGTTGGCAAGATGAGGAGCAAGGCCACATACCCAGACAAGTATATAACGGCCTCGTCCAAACGTGGATCAATTGATGCATTATGGTGAGGAAAGAAGCACAAGACTTTCCAGTGCTTACACATCCCTGGTATGAAGGGAGCCATCCAAAATATTACCGAAAATGTAAACTGTTCTAAAACCAGGATTTCCTGAGCAAAAACTGCAATTAGCACAAGATGTCCAAGTGACAGAGCCAACAAACATCACTAGGCTCTTCCATCCAGGCAAAACCTTGTTCCCCAGGTGTGTATCAGGAGACCCAGTAATGTTAAATTTGTCAAAGTAAGAAATACATAAAAGTAAGGAAATCTGTGTAATAATTTTTTTTTTTTTTTTAAATCTAGCATGTCCACGTTTTTCTGCCATTTCCTCAAGCCACATGCGAATTTCCGTAGTCCCACACAGTATCTATACGTAACCAGGGGAAACAAAGAGATTCTGTCTCATGTGAGAGGAAAGTACTTTTTTTAATACAGTGATAGCTATTTTATTGCATACACATTAAGTTTAATAAAATTTATCTAACTTGCTTTTGAAAAAGCCTCGGTTAAGTCATTTACTGCAAATCACATAACATTTACCATAGTTCCTATTGCACACCATGCAGCTATGGAAGCGGATTGCTGTGAAAACCAAATTTGGCCACAGTGTTTAATGCAAATGAAAAAAAAAAAAAAAAATAGGATAGGCCCCGTTTAGCACAAGAGAAATGCGTCTCTTGTTATAAAAGCCTACAGAACAGCAGGCAGCCAATAGAAACTGGTTACATCAGTTACACAATTGCAAGCAGGAGGTATGCAGCCAGTTTGCAAAAAAAAAAAAAAAGCGGCCTTTGTAGAATGAAAAAATATTTGCCACATTGTAGAGATGTTTTTAATGCTTAATTCAGAAGTTTTCCCAAATAAAAAGTGAAATTTTTTGGAGGGGAGGTTCAGGTCTTTTAAAGTAACATTTGTTAACTTTTATTTTGACAAAATTCTTCCGGGTAAATGATATTCCCACCTCAGCTACATAGCTTCTCAGAATGTCAGGAAATTAGCCATTTTCAACCCCCGCTTTGTAAATATGCACACAGTAATCTGACCGCTTTGCATTTAAATTAGGACAATGAAAGAATGAGCTAATCAGTCCAAGTACAATTCATTGGCAGCAATGATTACCCAAAGTAGAAACATATTGCAACCTTACCAGGGATTTTATGCCCTGCGTTCTCAACAAGTTTCTGAATAAAGTCCAGCACTATGCATCTTAATGTCTTGCGAGGGCTACAGGGACCGTCACTGGCATATGGCCAATGTCCGCCTATTCAGCCACAAACAGTTGAAATATTAGCGCATGTGTATCCTTGAATAAACCTCATAACATCCATCTGATTATTGAATTAGCTGAATGATTATTAGCAAAGGCTCTTAAAAGGTTAAAAAAAAAAAAAAGGGCAGATGATCACAAGTTGTTTAGTACTAAAAGGGTTAATGGTGGCAGGATTCCTTACTTGCTATAACCCTTACTCTCCCACCTTAGAGATTAGTTTTTCTTCATTTGCATTAGCATCTCTAAACAAAAGGAGATTTCAGTTTCCTGTAATTACTCTTTTCAGATGTGTCTAATAGCATTTAAAATTTATCCTCAGGCCAAAAAAAAAAAAAACCTAGTCACAAATACACCATTCTCATGGGTATGTTCACTCCAAAGTGGTAAAAAACAAAAAAAAACACCATGTTTAATTTGTGTTATAAAACTACACCGTAATTAAACAGAAAGCTCTGACGTTAATTATTCTCAAAATGCTTTCCCCTCTTGCTCAGAGTGCAGGGACCAGGCACATTTTTCTCATTCTGAAGTCACAAATATTTCTATGCAGCTCAGATCAAATTTCTCTTGTAGAAAATTCAGCCTCCCTAACTTGGGCAGACAAAGACAGAAGAGAAGGGGGGGGGGGGCTTGTGTTCAACCTTTTAGGAGGCTCATAGTGGAAAGCCAGAAAGCACTGACACTGTTGTATGGGGTGCACAAAGAGGGTCATTTAAAGATCACAGCTGCCTGCAGCTCTTAGCTGTAAAACAGACTGCAAAAAGTAGTTGCAACAGATATTTCTGTCTCTTTTACAGATTAGACTATATACGGTATTATAGGGATGAACATTTTTCACACTTCTTCGGTGCTTCACTACTTTGAGGCTTCCTCAGTTCTCCATTTCTGGAGCAATTAATACTAAACGTATCATGTCTGTTTTAGCCATCCTCGGAGTTCCAGGGAATCCTCATAAGGCCAAGGGAAATCTGAATGTAAATGCTCTAGAATGTCAAGCTCCCATGCTATTCAATTTGGGTGATTTATCCTATTGTCACCAACAAAATGGTAGCCACTTTTGTTAGTTTACTTGCACGTGTGGTCCTGGTTACCTCCTGTTTTTACATCTAATGTTGTGTTGTCACTAAATGCCTAAATGAGTTGTTTACCCATATTACAACACAGTGGGAAGTGTTGGTGTTTTACAAGTAAAATTACTACAAGGCAGGGATTAGCAAGAGGCATTGAAACAATATTAAAGTTGTATGAACATATATAAAAAAAATCTTTAATATATATTTGTTCAGCAAATAGCAAATGTAGATGAACTGCAATACATAGGCAAAAAATATTAGTTAGTAAAAAAAATCTTTATTAGCCAAAATGTAGCTGTTGTGATGTAATTTTGTTGTTTTTTAAAAAAAAATAAAAAAATATTCCCAGTGTAAAGACAAAGTTGCAAACAGTGCACTCGGATAGTATAATACTGAAATTTTCTGTAGTACAGTAGACCAATGTGACCATAACAACACAAGAATGTGACAATAGAAAAGCAATGTAATGTTTTGTTTATTCTGTGTGTCCTGGAAATCTTAGACTTCATAGGTGTTAACAAGGCACTACTGTATTCTGGCCTACACAACATTAACATTTCTGTAGTGCTTAATGTACTTTATGAGGCCTGGCAGCAAAAATAATAAGCTGCCACAGAAAAAAAAATAAAAAAATTATATATTTTTTTTTTCTCATTAGATTACAACACAAGAATATATAGAGAACAGAATTTTGATCTTCATAAAAATGTAAATTTACAGATTCTGAAACCCAAAGACAGATGCTTAGAGGGTAATGGATCAGCTTGATAGAACCTATATGATTTTAAATGTTTCACTCAGAAATCAGATGCCCATTAACTACTGCTGGGTGACTCTTCCTCTTAGAAACTTACAAAAGGTGATCAAAACAAGATACAACAATAGTGTCAATCGTCCTCAAAAACAGCAAATAATTTAATAAACGCACTGACAAAATGGAATAGAATTCACAATATTAAGCATAAAAGCACTTGTGAATAATACGTAATTATAAGCTGTGGACTGTTGAAGACAGCTGCAATAATGTTCAACCAACCACACAGCTGGAATGCCAAAAGTTAGTCATCACTAGAGAAAGGAATATTGCTTGATATATAAAAAAAAAAGAATATATATATATATATATATATATATATATTTTAGAATCATTAGGGGTGGGCAACACAACCAAAACAAATATCTATAGCAGCAGCATATAGATGTACATATGCTGTGAAGTCTACCAGCATGCTGAGGATCCAAATACTGACGATGAACATTAAGGTTGCCTAACAAAGCAACACAGGATTTTTACAATATTCTTGTAATTTACTGAAATAAAAGCACTGCGTGTGTAATTACATTTATTGTTATAATACAAAAGGATATACTATTCCATTTTAACAGTTATTACAATGCACCAGTGACAGATTATTGACAAGCATAAATAGCAGGCCTTGGTAGAACTGCAAATGATCTGGAAAAGAACATGCCCAGATCATTCTAAATTCCACATGGAATCAACTAACAGCAGGTGACAACATTTCGAATAGACTTGGACCAACAGATCAATCTTTTCCTTATCTAAAATAAAGCTAATCAATTAAAGAAAGAGCAAGCTAAGTGTAATTGAAGAGCTGCAATCACCATATGGGACAGTTCGATAGTCTGAAGAACCCCTGAGGTGTGCCTTCTAACAGACTTTGTACCCAAAGATAGATCACAAAAGGATTGCATTTACTAGCTAGAAAATTGTGGCAAGAAAATGTACATAAAAAAAAACTGGACAGAAGGAACACATTCAAATCTTATTGTGGCCTTAATTTTGCAAGTTATGTCTCAGTTTCAAAATTAATACTCATATACATTGTGTTTTAAAAATAAAATTACATGTTTTAGTACCTGTGTTTAAGAAACCTAACTGTTGAAAAAAAAAAAAAAAAAGTTTGAAAGGCTTAAATGTTAAGCATCACTTTTAACCCATGTAATGCATTATTCATACAGCCAACCAATAAATAGCTCAAGTGGCAGTTAAAGGGTTACACGGATGCACTCTAAATGCTTAACCCATTATCTTTCATAGGTCTGCTGCTCCAATTACCAGCACAGTAACTTGTCTAAGTCTGTTCCTCCAAATGCCAGCCACTTAACTATGCAAAAGGAGCTAGATGAAGATTTCTGCATAAGTTGTATTTGTGCTGTAACTGTACACACTCTAAATGTATGTGTAAGATGCACACTACACACATTACTTTGCCAGGTACTATAAAGCATTTGTAACAAAGCAAAAGAAAGTTGTAAAGAGGGAGGAGCATTAAACACATGCTTAAGCTCAGCTAACAATGTATTCTGGAAAAGGCAGCAAAATATATCAAAGTTCGCGCAAAGGTCCAAAATATGTTGTTCCCCCTCCCCTATTATTCACAATGCTGTCTTAGGGTGCTGAGAGTTGTAGTCCAGCAAGAGTTTCAGTTTGCCAAATGCCTTTCCAGCAGTCACTGCTCTTGGATGACTGAATCCAAACCAACCCCTTATTTCCTGTGCTTCTGAGTCACTCAAGAGCTGCCTCAGGGGCTTAGCACACAGGCAAATTCTCTACTGGTTTTCCTTTCTTACCTGGCTCCTGAGCCAGTAATAGGAGGGGGAGGATCAGCCTCACTTATAATGAATCACCATACACTTCATCACCATCTACATTGTTACTAACAAGTAGTGATACTGTACATAGTGACAACCTCCTCAAAGTAGTGGGGCAAGTCACTGACATTCAGCAGACTGATTTACAGCAATGATTTCTACTCTTTGGCATGGCATTCCAGGTGTTCTAAACTCTGGAACTCCAGTTTCCTCGTATCTCCACATTCTCAGGCAGACTGGCCCAGCATCATGCAATACTTCATGCCAACATGCATTGCCCTCACTGGCTTAATACAGGGTACTTGTCTCATAGAGTAACTCTATTCTTTGTCAAATAACAGTGATGACTGACTTTGGCACCCCAAAGTGCTGTACATGTAGGGTAATTCACAAACATCTGAGGTGCCTAAGTCTTCTACAGAAAGAGTTAAGAACCCAAAATACAAAACACACAAACTACTAACTCTTATATTTCCAGTCTTCTTAAAACTCTGCTATCTGCCTGTAAGATCATATGCCCACGTGAGATCCCCTGCTAAATCCAATGCAAAACCAAAATTCTACATTGCCCCATGGGTCTCTTGTTAAGTCAATTCCCATCCAAATCCTTATAGCCCAACGAAACCCCCACTTAAAAATCAATGCCCATTGCAGTCCATGATGTCTTAAGTGAATCCCTGCTACACCAATGCCCATTCAAGCCCTATAACCCCCATGAAATTCCCTATTAAACTAATGCCCACCCAATCCACTATTGCCCCCAAGATTCCTTTACTGAAACCATTGCCAACCCAATTCCACATTGCCCCCAGGAATCCCCTCACTGAGTGCTCACTCACCATTGATTTCATGGTAGGGTGCATCGTTTTGGTTGAAACCCTTGGAAATATAAAGTCTCCGGACCTCCACGCAACTTTTAGTCTTGAGATCAGCCCAGGCAGGGAGGCTGCATACTGCTAGAGTGCAAACCAGCAGGAGGGGGGCAGCCATCCGGAGCATGGTGAGTGAACCAAGGCAAGGTGGACACACACAAAGGGTTCGAGGGAACGGGGCAGGGGGGAGTCCCGTGAACTGCTACAAGGCGTACCGGGAGTTATACAGAGGGTGAGTATCAGATAAGCAATGCCCACTGGCTGTCCCCTGGGCTGGCTCGCTCTCTGGTTTGCTAGCTGTGGCTCACACCGGCGACCTTTACTTGCCAGGAGAAGTTTGCAAAGTGCTGTTGGAGCCGTGGCTCTGCCCCTGCTGCCGCCTCCTGAGTGATTGGCCGCAGCGCTGCTCGCTTGCCCCCCTCCTCCTCCTGTTTCCTCCTCCCAGTCTGTGTCCGGGGCGCACTCAGCATGGAGCCAGCACAGGGCGCGCAGGAAAACCAGGCGCATGGAACGCGCATGGAATGTTGGACTGGGAGAAAGCGAGCGAGAGAGAGAGCGCTCTGATTAACCCTTACTGTGCTAATCTACCTAAATCCCCCCTCCACACCTCCAGCGTGCTGTGTGTCAGCAAGCACTCACTGTGAGCGCTGGATAGGGTTGCTAGGGATATCTCCAGGGAATTGCACATTTAATTAGAGCCAAGTTGGAAATACAGCTCACTTTGGATAATGTTTTGGCTATTCAGCTATATATATATATTTTTTTAGACAATTCTCAGTTTACAAATAACCCAGTGACTCGTTTCAGAAGTACGGACACAGTCCAGGCTTTCCAACAGTACTTGGGGTGTGTGTATTTGCTTATGGAAAAGTGTGTAATGTATGATTATTTGTTATTTTAATTAATTTGATTAGGTGCCCATGTAGTCAAAAGAAGTATACCTTTTTTTTTTTTTTTTTTTTTTAATTAACCCTAATGCTAGTTGAGCTCTGCAGAAGTTGTAGTTAACAGCAGCTGTAGTACAATAAGTTGGCCATCTCACATTAGTGTAAATATAGACATTAAGGCTGCAGGGCATATGAACAGTCCCAGATTCAGCAGGACAGCATGAGCCCATCTTTAGATACATTGTGCAGAGTAAACTCAATTCACCCTCTTTTTTTTGGGATGGTCCCTCCCACGCCTTGCCATCATCATATCCCCTCTTGTCCAGTTCCACCCACATTCATACCTCCCAGTATTAGGAAGCATACCTTCTTCTTGGATTGTTTAATTTTTATATATTATTATTTTATTATTTACATAGCGCCATCAGATATCGTAGCGCTGTACAATGGGATAATGAATACTACACTATCTGCTCTTATTTCAACAAACAGATCATCATGTGTTCAAGTCTCATACGGAACGGAGAGTGAGGCCACAGCTGCCACGCCGTGATGTAAAAACATTTTTCATGGTTTGTCTCTGAACCGTGCAGTCCCCGGACGAAAGCATCCCAGCCTTCCCTAGACTAATAGGAGTTATTTTCACAGGCAGCGGGAGCCATTGATTCATACACGTTCACACTAATAATATGCTGGGAGCAGAATTTGGAAGAGAGAGAATCACACTCAGAGGTTTAGTCACTAGACACAGAATGTACTGAATACCAATTTGAGAAATTTAGGCAAATCGACTAAATTCCCCAATTTAGCTACAGCCACAGCTTTGTTATCTCAGCCTAAAATTTTAAATCACATTTTCAGTTCACAGCAGCTCAGAGTTTAGTTATGCAGGGTCAGGCCCTGAGTGGCCATCAGAGGGCTCAGGGACGTTGCTATGTAGCAATAACACCAAGGATGCCAGCCTCTTTTATGGCCACATATAGACTTAGGCCCCTACTCAGAACCTGCCCTATATCATGCCCTTTATCCAACCAAGTTCTCAGTACTTACCAAGTAAATATCGACTGGGCTATCAGTAACACTCACCACAAAGCTCATGGCACATCTCTGTGAGGCAATACAAATATCTCTTCTCATTTGACATACTCCCTGACACCTCTATTTATTTTCCACACTTTTCCACTGCCACCTCCATATATTTGCCCTGACTGCAATTTCGGTGTTTGCGCCACTAATTATTTTCCTAGTTAAAACACTCTTCCCTGCTACTTCCATTGTTGTTACAATTATTATTTATAAAGCACCAATAAATTCTGCAGGACTGTACTATAGATGGACTAACAGACAAGTGTTTGCACAAATACAAATTGGATGCCCAGGAACAGAGGGTGCTGGGGGCCCTGCTCAAATGAGCTTCCATTATAAGGGGAGTGGGGTAATGTGGCACAAGAGGTAAGGGTAAGATATATTTTTATGTAATCGAAAACTAGGTTGCTAGAGGAGTTTATACATTTTTTTGCAGGAGAGGAAGTAAGGTGGGATAATAAGGTGTTTGGAGGGAAAGCTATTGACAATTTAATTGATATGCTTTCCTGAGTTTTCAATTTATTTTGGAGACTGAGTAAGAGTCTAACAGAGAAGGGAAGGCAGTTCCATAGGAACATTGCAGCCCTAGAGAAGGTGGGTATCAGAGGTGCAAGTACAAAAAGTTGATAGACACAGGTCTTCGGCAGAGTGTAGGGACATGGATGGGACATACTTGTGTGTTAGTGAGAATAGGAAGGAGGAGTGTTATGTATTGATTTTTAAGCAATTGCCAGAATTTTAAATTGAGCTCTAAATTTTAAAGGAAGTCAGTGTAAGGACTGGCAGAGGTGGTAGTGTGAGAGATGCATCAGGACAGGACGAGCCTCGCCGCTGCATTCATTATAGACTGTAACTAGGCAAGCTGGAAACGCGTAAGACCAATGCTAAGCAGATTTCAGTAGTCAAGGCAGGAGAAGATAGCAGCATGAACTGGCACTTTAGTCACACCTCGTGTTAGATAGGGGTGGATACAAGCTATGTTTTTTTAGATGGAAGAGGCAGGATTTGGTGATTGACTGGAAATGAGGGGTGCCCCTTCTGCTCTTCCTGTCAATCAGTGCTTTGGCATAGAGTCCGAATTGATTGACAGCTGAGAGAAAAAAACTATTTTAAATAGGTATCTCTCCTAATCTTTAAATTTGCTAGCAAAACTGCTAGCATACTGTATACATGAAATGTCATGTTTTTTCAAAGAGCATTAGTAGTTCTTTTTTTTGTTTGGGTGGCTGGGGGGTGGGGGGGAGAAGGTTCATTTTAAGGGCCCAATGCAGGTACAAGTTTAGCCCCCCTTCAGTCTTCACATAGAGATGGTAAATGGGGCCAAGCCAATTCATAGTTCCAGGGCCCCTGCCTAACTCATGGGCTCTAGATGGCTGCATAAGGTCACCTTGTGATTTTTTTGTTATTGTGTAGGTAGTTAACTAGGTGATTGGAGATCACCTAGGAGAGGTACCTTAGTGGTGGTGATATTACTGTGTGAATATTGAAAGCACCTCCTTTTGTGGTATTTTAAAATGGTGACTTAATAAACTCCCCCAAATGACACAGTATCAGCATACATAATACCCTACTTATAGAGTATATGCCTAAATATAACCAGAAGGAAAGCAAAGGATAGATTTACTTTTTAACTGTCTAGGTAATGGCCATGCTGAATTATATACGTACAATCAGGTGAAAAGATTCTTGCTAGTCGATGAACTAATCTAGATGAAGGGTTAGAGAAGATTCCTTTAATGAGGACATTAACCAAGTCAGAAATACTAAAACATAGGATAAGTGATAAACAAGCCAATTCAATACTATATGTTAGGTACTAAGGAAAGCACTATCTGGCCATATATTAACCAACTCTCAGAGAGCCTGGCTTATTAAGAAGCAGATAATGGCATAATTAACCTGCATCAAATCTTCGTCTACAGAACGTGAGAGACAGAGGAAGAACTAGTCACAAAATGACACAAGTCTTGGATTAGATAAATAAAAGTGGACAAGTAGCGTCTTGCATAAGAAACAATGCTGAAATTAGTCATCAGACATGGATGGAGTAATGCTGAGGAGTGAAAATGGACGACTCAACGTAAGAAATCAGAGGCATTATGACGCCACTGGTCCATTGACCCAGAAATACTTAGCAACTATATTGTATATATTCTAACTGTGGTCCTTCAACCCATACATCATGATAAAACTGTGTCAATATGAGATGCCTGTATTTCAGAGACATAATTGTACTCACATTTGGGATATTTCCTACGTACACCCAATACATACTAGCCTGCTTAAAACCCACTACTCTTCCTATATGTTGTGGTAATTTTCTTCCATTGAAACTGTCCCTGGCCAGTTGTTTAGCTGTGTCACCCCTCTGTGCGGTGTTTGGAGAAGATGATGATGACTGGGCTGCAAAGCAGTTGGAAATTGTGGTTCATGATTGTGCACACAATAATGTGGGGCATGAAACAAAGGGCAGTTCGGTGCTTGCAAAAATTGACTGAATACTTTGTCACCATGCTGTCAATTACTGAGACCAGAGTGGCACAGATCTGTCTAGGCCTTCTTCCAATGAAGAATCAAAGTAACACAAAAAGCCAGTGGGCCTATGGGCCAGTGGTGGAAATGATGTAGAGAGGGCTGTGGTGCAAGACATTTTTCTGCCTCCCCCCTTTTCCACATCTCCACCAGTGCAAGGGTGGCCAAAAGGAAGATTCCCATCTGTCGTACAACTCCCGCGATTTGTTGCCAGCTGGGTATCCGCAATTTGCCTAGCCCTGCAGGTTTTATTTGTGGGCAGTGTTTGTTTGTTTAAATGTAAGCACGTGTTTGTATGGAGTATATGTGTGTGTGTTTGAACATAGGTTTCTATTTGTGTGTAGTGTTGGCATTTGAATGCAGTTGTGCCTGTATGTACCGTTGCCACTTGAAAACAGTGTGTAGTGTGTTTAAACACAGGAGTGTTTTGTATGTAGTGTTGGCGATTGATTGTAACAGTGTGTTTGTATGTAGTGTGTGCATTTGATGGCAGAGATGTTTTTGCATATAGTGTTGGTGTTTGGAAAGGTGTGTTTGTGTGCGAATGCTGTAATCTATGCACATATACACATATGCAGCCACACACACCGTGACACAGATGCACACTAACACACACAGATACCCACACACAGATACACATACATACTGACACACACAAGTCTCAATTTACATATTTCAGCCACCCCCTGTTTCAATACTTTTTGGGTGCAGGAGGGTGGCTACCTGGGCTGGCTGAAGCTGATGTCTACAGTGCACTCCCTCCTCTTTCTCTGTGCCTCCTCTGTGCTCCTAGCCCACGCAGTCTGTAAGCTGGGAGGAAGTGACAGATAGTCATTTCCTCCAGGTACTGGCTGTCGACATTAAAGGGACCTTCATTAGTTCCGCCTCTGCAATGGGCTACGACCGCCACCATTCTCAAACATGTACAATGGGGCTATTAACCCTTTGACAGTAATGGGTCAGCGTAATAGAATTGGTGATGTTTTTGGTTGAACTTGGGACAAAACTGGGGACTTACACCCATGTCCTACTACCACCATAAAACTACAATGGGCTGTAATGGTAGTAGGACTAGACTATGCCTTAAAGCCTAAAATAGTCAAGTTATGATTATGGCCAACAACAGAATAGAATATTTCTAAACCAGCTATTTTTTTGCCCTCAAATTTTGCAATTCAGTTTTCAAATCACCTTAATTTGATGTTTCGTATATAACTATCTCGATTTTTAACATATAACAACACCTTAACATACCTTCAGTTGTCTTTCTGTTGCAGAGGTTCTTCTTCAATCTATACTAATTAAGACTCATAATTTATGATGTTCCACTGCCACTGAGTTTTTTCCTGGTATCGGATTCTGCAGGCATGTGTCTGTCATCTCTAGAACGCAGCCTGCTTCTTTCAGACTCCGAGTTTATATTTGTAAATCATGTGAGGCATTTCCTTATTCCTCTGGGTAGCCAGTAAATAACATTCCAGTTCCACTGGTTTCCCAATATACGATTATTTCATTCAAAAGGAATTGTGGGCCTGGAGCAGGAATGCAGTGCCAGGGGTACTATATATTAAGTCTACCGTGCATCTTATTAAAGACTGCAAACCCATGTACAAAAGGTTTCAATCACATCAGGTCCAACAGCTCCTCTCGTCTATGGCTGATTTGCCTCTTGCAATTAAAGGAATA
>OW240920.1:56774695-56791752 GCA_933207985.1 Pelobates cultripes | reverse complement strand
TTATTTTTGATGTCTTCATCCTAACACACATTTCAGTGTGTTGTCTAGTGTGTGTGCTCTCTATTCATGATAAACTTGTTGCTTAGTTTTGTCCCTGCAGTTATAAACATTGGCGTTCTGCAGAACAGCAATGTTTACATTGCAGAGTTTAAATGTCACACAGATGGCCACTGGGGGCACATTCGATGAAATAGAATGGTAAAACTTTGCTACTTCAATCAGATGGTCTCATAGAGCATTGGATTGGATGAGATCATCAATCTTGATGATCTCAGCCAAGGAGGTGGGGCGAGGTACGGACAGAACAGCAAAAGGAGGGAAAAGTTAACTGATTTTTAACTCCTTCAGGTGCGAGCTGGGGACCTAATCATTTAAGAGGAACTATAGCATTACGAATACACATTTACAAAATAGTGTTCCTTTAAAGCAGCTTGTTAACAGAGGGCTGGCTAATTTTAATTCTGTGCATATTTGGCATCTGTTGTCAGCATGTAGTGCATGCTCGTGATAAATAACCAATGGTGGCACAGCCCCCACTGTGCTGCCAAAGTCCTCCCCTCAGCCTGTCCTCTCCAGGGCCGGACTGGGAATTAAAAGCAGCCCTGAAAAAAAAATATTTACCAGCCCCATAATGCATCGCGCCAGCATAGTGTGCAGATACAGAGTTAGAACAGATAACTTAAAATTAAAAAGTACTTCAACGTTAAAAGCGCACTCATAGGCTTCAAAATAAACAAAAGTGCAGATTTATTTTAAGCAGACGTGCCTTTGCATGTAATCAATGTTTCAGTCCAACTACCTTGACATATTAAGGAAAGCTTGTTAATAGGACTGAAATGGTGAATGTATGTAGGGCACAACTGTAAAAAAATGTTTATTTTGAAGTCCTGTGGGTGTGCTCTTCACTTTAAATATGTTATTGTGCTGGAGTATGCAGCTAGCAACAAGACTGGGCCAATATCTGCTCATTACATATAGTACATATTAATGAAATTTCTCTGTGTATTATGCATTTATAAATGTACATTAATATGTGTAAATATAATAGAGATATAAAACTAATACACACATTAATATACATGTCATATACTAATGGCGGTTCCAGAGCCTGAGCCTGAGAGGGGCACTTGTAGATTATTTAAAGAAATATTCCATGCACAATAACCACTACTCCTCTGTGTAGTGGTTATGGTGCCAGGAGCGTCGACACCCCCTCCCAGAGTAAGTCGTCAAACCGTTTAAGAACAGTTTGACAACTTACCTGGAGTCTGCTGGGATATGGGGCTGTAGTAGGGGATAGGAGCAGTGGTGCAATGTGTGTGAAAGGTTCAGTGTGTGGGTGGGCAGTGTGTAAATGTGTATGGTGTGTGTGTGTGGGGGCAGTGTGTGAATGTGTCTGGTGTGTGTGGGGGGCAGTGTGTGTATGGGGCTAGAGTTCACTCCTACTACTGGGACCACCAGGAAGTGGTGAGAGTGAACTCTAGCCCGTAGCTCCAGGGCTAGAGTTCACCCTCATGAGAGCCGGAGCGTTGCCCCAGGTCCTCTCTTTCTCCCCTGCCAACTGGCTGCACGGTGCCTGTGGAACGGGGAGGGAGATCGGCCGGCAGGGGAAGGCCTTGGGGGCTTTGTGATATATACTGCCCCTATGTGTGTCTCTTTATCTCCAGCCCCTCTGTGTGCCTTTTTGTCTCCCCCAGTCACTCTGTTTCTTTCTCCCCCTCACTGCTCCTCTGTGTCAATCAGGGCCGGACTGGCCTACCGGGATACCGGGAAATTTCCCGGTAGGCCGCCAGCCCTGGGGCCGCTTTGACATGTGGCTGCACTCAGCCACAAGACATAAATATATTTTTTTGTTTTGGATTATGCGGCCGTGGCGCCGGCCGCTACTACTTGCTGTGCGAGCGCACAGGCACTTCCTGTCAGCCACCGGATGTGAGCGGCAAATGACGATATGACGTCATATCCGGCGGCTGCGCGGCGGCGGCACCACCAAGTTTGCATCGCGGCCTCTCTTCCCTCCTGCACCATTGAACAGTTTTAAAGGTAAGAATAAAGGGGCTTGGGCTAGGGGGACCTATTGTATTGGGGGGCCAGTAATGTATTTAGGGGAAGGGGGCAGTGTGTATTTAGGGGAAGGGGGCCAGTAATGTATTTGGGGGGCCAGTAATGTATTTGGGGGCCAGTAATGTATGTGGGGAGGGAGGGGCCAGTAATGTGTATTTAGGGGGCCAGTAATGTATTAGGGGAGGGCCAGTAATGTATTAGGGGAGGGGGGCCAGTAATGTATTGAGGGGGGCCAGTAATGTATTAGGGGAGTAGGCCAGTAATGTATTTAGGGGAGTAGGCCAGTAATGTATTTAGGGGAGTAGGCCACTAATGTATTTAGGGGAGTAGGCCACTAATGTATTTAGGGGAGTAGGCCACTAATGTATTTAGGGGAGTAGGCCACTAATGTATTTAGGGGGGCCACTAATGTATTTAGGGGGGCCACTAATGTATATTCAGGGGGGCCACTAATGTATTAGGGGAGGGCCACTAATGTATTAGGGGAGGGCCACTAATGTATTAGGGGAGGGGCCACTGTCTGTAGGATGTGTGTATTTGGGGAGTTTGATAAGTAGCTTGTTTGGGGAGGCAATAATGTATTAAGGGAGGGGCCAGTAATGTATTAAGGGGAGGGGGGGGCAGTAATGTATTGGGGGGTCAGTAATGTAGTGGGGGAGGGGGGTGACAGCAGTAAATTAGGGGGAGGGGGGTCAACAGTGTATTACATAGGGGGAAGGGGAGGCCAGACGTGTATTCGATTGGGGCGGGGGGGCAGAAGTATATTAGGGGGAGGGGGGGCGGGAAAGATCTGACTTGGGAATTTGAGATGAGGCAATGATTATATTTGTGACATTTATATTTGTGGCCCAATTAATATTATATATATAATGTGTGTGTATGTGTAGAAGGAAATGTAACTAGAGGGAGCTACAGGGGTGAGGGAATTATATTTGTAATATATTTATTAGGAACTGTGGAGAGAAGTGGGTTGGATGAGAGCATTAAATATTATAGCATTAAATATGATATTTATGGCGTAGGAACTGTATTATATATTTTTGGTTTAGTGCAGGGGTAGGTAACTTTCAACACTCCCTTTGTTTTTTACTACATCTCCATTAAGGCTTGCAAAGCATCAAGGGAGGTGTAGTCCACAACATCTGGAGTGGCAAAGGATGTCTACACATTCACACACTGCCCCAACACACACACACCATACACATTCACACACTGCCCACACACACACACACACACCATACACATTCACACACTGGCCACACACACACACACCATACACATTCACACACTGCCCACACACACACACACACCATACACATTCACACACTGCCCACACACACACACCATACACATTCACACACTGCCCACACACACACACACACCATACACATTCACACACTGCCCCCCACACCCATACACATTCACACACCACACACACACCATACACATTCACACCAGCCCCCACACACACACACACACCATGCATATTCACACACACACACACACCATACACATTCACACACTGACCACACACACACACACCATACACATTCACACACTGACCCCACACACACACACACACCATACACATTCACACACTGACCACACACACACACAGCATACACATTCACACACCATACACATTCACACACTGCCCCCACACACACCATACACATTCACACACTGCCCCCCACACCCACACACTGAACATTTCACACACTGCCCCCCACACCCACACACTGAACCTTTCACACACATTGCACCACTGCTCCTATACCCTACTACAGCCCCATATCCCAGCAGACTCCAGGTAAGTTGTCAAACTGTTCTTAAACGGTTTGACTACTTACTCTGGGAGGGGGTGCCGACACTCCTGGCACCATAACCACTACACAGAGGAGTAGTGGTTATTGTGCATGGAATATTTCTTTAAATAATCTACAAGTGCCCCTCCCAGGCTCAGGTTCTGGATCCGTCACTGGTATATGGCATGTATATTATGTATATTATATGCATAATACACAGAGAGATTTCATTAATATGTACCATTTGTAATGAGCAGATATTGGCCCAGTCTTGTTGCCAGGTGCATACTCCAGCACAATAACATATTTAAAGTGAAGAGCACACCCTCAGGACTTCAAAATAAACATTTTTTGCAGTTTTGCCCCACATACATTAACCATTTCAGTCCCATTAACAAGCTTTTCTTTAATATGTCAAGGTAGTTGGACTGAAACATTGATTACATGCAAAGGCACGTCTGCTTAAAATAAATCTGCACTTTTGTTTATTTTGAAGCCTATGAGTGCGCTTTTTACGTTGAAGTACTTTTTAATTTTAAGTTATCTGTTCTAACTCTGTATCTGCACACTATGCAGGCGCGACGCATTATGGGGCTGGTAAATATTTTTTTTCCAGGGCTGCTTTTAATTCCCAGTCCGGCCCTGCACGCATTCAAACCCCCCATAGGAAAGCATTACTCAATGCTTTCCTATGGACGTCCAGCTTCTTCACAGTGAGAATCGCGGAAGCGCCTCTAGCGGCTGTCAGTGAGACAGCTACTAGAGACTGGATTAACCCTCAGTGAAACATAAGTTTCTCTGACCCCACCTTCTATATCCCCTGTCCCCACCTTCTACACTCCCTGTCCCCCCTACGGCCCCTACTCGCTCTTCTACAGCCCCTGCTCAGGGCCGGCGCGTCCATAAGGCGGCACAGGCGGCCGCCTTAGGGCGCACCGGCTCTGGGGGCGCAAAATTCCAGTGACCGGCAGGAGGGAAGTGCTCCCTCCTGCCAGGTCACCCTCTGGATCCCCGGCGCGGCGTGCGGCTGAATTGGATGCCGAGGGGGCGAGGGAGCTCTGATCTCTCTGATGTGCTCCCTCGCAGGCTGTTTGCTGATGACGTCATATTCCGGCTCCCGCGGCATCAGTAAGCAGCCTGCGAGGGAGCAGATCAGAGAGATCAGAGCTCCCTCGGCATCCAATTCAGCCGCACGCCTCCCAGCAGCCCCACTGGACCACCAATGAGAGACCCACGACAGCTCTCCAGGTAGGGAGGCTGGGTGGGAAATTTTAATTTAATTTAGATGATTAATTACTGTTAGTGTGTGTGTGCATGTGAGTGAGTGTGTCTGTCAGTGTGTGTGTGTGTGTGTCTGTCTGTCAGTGTATGTGTGTCTGTCAGTGTGTGTGTGTATGTGTGTCTGTCAGTGTGTGTGTGTATGTGTGTCAGTCAGTGTGTGTGTGTGTATGTGTGTCTGTCAGTGTGTGAGTGAGTGTGTCTGTCAGTGTGTGAGTGAGTGTGTCTGTCAGTGTGTGTGTATGTGTATGTGTGTCTGTCAGCGTGTGTGTGAGTGTCTGTCAGTGTGTGTGTGTGTGATTGTGTATGTGTGTCTGTCAGTATGTGAGTGAGTGTGTCTGTCAGTGTGTGTGTGAGTGTGTCTGTCAGTGTGTGTGTGTGTGTGTATGTGTGTCTGTCAGTGTGTGTGTGTGTATATGAATATGTGTGTGGTTCTGTCAGTGTGTGTGTGTGAGTGAGTGTGTCTGTCAGTATGTGCGTGTGTGCATGTGAGTACATGTGTCTGTCAGTGTCTGTGAGTTTGTGTGTGTGTGTGTGTGTGTGTGTTTGTCAATGAGTCTGTCAGTGTTTGTTTGTGTGTCTGTCAATGAATGAGTGTCAGATAAGTGAGTCTGGCTGTCAGAGATGTCTGTGTGTTTGTCATTGAGTGTGTGTGACTGTCAGTGTTTCTACACCCCTGACTGTAGCGTGGCCAAGCGGAGTGTACCGTGGTACAGGAACTTCTGTTTCCCGTACCTAGCAGGACTGACAGGAAAAGCTCACTGTACTGGGATTCGCTCCGCTCAGCCACGCTACAAGAAAGGTAGGAGGCACACCAGGAAGGGGAGGGGACCACTATGGGGGTGGGTGGCGCACCAAGGGAAAGGGAGAGGAGGGGAGAGAAACCCTAAGGTACAGGAAAAGGAGGGAGGGGGGGAGAGGAACACTAAGCGACAGGGAACAGAGGGGGGAGGGGAGAGGAACACTAAGGGACAGGGAAAGGAGGGGGAAGGGAAAGGAACACTGAGGAACAGGGAAAGGAGGAGAGAGGGGAGAGGAACAGTAAGGGTCAGAGAAGGGAGGGGACCATTAAGGGACAGGGAGAGGGGCTGGATGTAAAAGAAACACACAGCTGGGCTTGAGAAGGAAAGAGACACACAAAGGAGCTGGGAAGAATAAAAGACACAAAGAGGAGAGATAGGAGACACACAAAGGCAAAAATAGGAGATAAAATACACTAAAGGGAGTCAGATATTTAAAAGACGGGATAAGAAACACAAAAGGGAGGTTAAGAGGCACATGGGCGAATATGTTTTTTGGGGGGGGGAGGAAAAATGCATCTTCGCCTATGTACCCAAAATTCTTTGCACCGGCCCTGACAGTATGTGTTTGTGTCCCCCACCTCTCTGTCTTTTCCTCCTGTCTTCCTTCCCATGTGGCTCGGTATGTGTTATCTGGGAGGAAGTGACAGGCTCTCACTTCCTCTCAGAGCTGCCTCATGACGATATTAAAGAGGCCTGTTTGAGCTGTTAAAGCGCTTCAGCACGCAGCTGAGCCCATGACAACATATGTTCACCAGGTGGCCCTTAAAGCATGGGCCACCCGATGGGCCCCCCAAGTGTGCGATCCCCTGGTGGTACATTGGTGGTAGTTCTACCTCTGGTCCTACCACCCACTAAATTACTCACTAAACTGGCAACTGTGAGGAATTGAAAAAAATATTTTTGTTAAGCCAAGTGTGTCTTTCAATTAACTTGCTATCACAATAGATATAACCTATACCAACATAAAGGTGAACGTGCCATCGACCCAATTTGTAAGAAATGCTACATATCTACATATATGTATGTAGTTTGTAAGTTCTATTGGCTAATGTAATTTTTTACTGCAATGCTATAATTAAATAAGATTAGATAGGCACATAAACAGTTGAAATCAATGTGTTCTTAGAACTCTGTGCAGCTAATGCTATTATAATTTATTTAGCGGGCTAACATATTCACAAGCTCTACGTAGTGGATACAGAACATTTAAAAAGACTTTTAAAGGGGAAGAACTGCAATTTATTTTTTTATTTAAACAGAATTCACAGCAGTTTCATATTTTTACAACAATATGACTATTTTTATAAAATAGGGAGTCATCATCTGCACATTTTACTTCATTTATTTATGTCAATTTGATCTATAAAAACCAAACAATCTTCGAGGATAACCATAAATGCTTTAGTGACATCTCCCATTGGGAGGAGGAAACAATATTTATGGGGTGGGGGGGCGACCCAACACAAACCTTTGGGGTATATATGCTAAACAACAAGCCGCAATGAGTTGAGGGCAGAGAGACTGCAATGTTATGACTAAAATTGCCAAGTAGCAAACATTAGATTATTCTCTAAACACCAAATTTTACTGAGAAATTGAAATAGTAAAGTCCCGGTTAAAGTAGCTTATTTAAAAGTATTCTCCAGCTCAGCTAAAGTCACTGTCATTATTTTAGCCTCAAAGTTGTCATCTGGATTTAGTTCACTAACATTTTCCCCTGTATGTTGATGCCAACAGTGAAACCCCTTACCAATCACTTACATAATACAAAGGTTTGAATTACATATGGTCCATCTAAAGCGAATACTCCCTAAATAATTTGTCAATAGAAGGTGAGCCCACTGACAGACTGCCTGACCAGCCTCCAGGGCCATGCAGGGAGCAATGCATGACCGTAGTAGCTACTGCACACCGTGAGTTAGCTTCTGGCATTTCTCTGCGTCAGTTTTCTCTTATTCACAAGTTTATTTACTAAAGTGAGAATTCAAAGTAAATTTGACTCAAATAATTTTTTCCGGCTCAGATATTATGACTTTGAATTCTCACTTTAGTGAACCATCCTGTTAATGTTAACTCTGCAGATGCCCAAGTGCCCATGAGAGCAACTGGAGCATCATGGATCAGTTGGGTCCTCCATGCCCAGAAGTGCAGCAGCAGTAAGTATATTTACCTCCACTGGATATTTCATGCTCACTGTTCTTTTATTTCCCAACAATCATGATTGATTTCAAATGCTGTTATTGTATTATATTGTCTAAATACACAATACAGCCACTAAGAATTACGCTTTAAATTTGAATTTTCACTTGACTGTGTCTCCATCTCATTTTTATTATCGTCTCTCTAGCGTGCAGAGTTTGCGTAGCAGTAAACAAAACCGTAAAATCCCCTAACATTTGCATACTGTGCATACTTGAACTGCTCCTAGTGTGTACTTTCATATAAACACCATATTAAGGCATTACTGATGCAACAATTTCACACTCTATCAATATAATGTTGTAAATATATTTTTTGCTTATTTTAAAGTGTTTTCCTCATGTTCTCGGGTTAATGCCAAGATTTTTTCATTCTAGATGTTTGTGGGAAATCTTGGTATGTAACAAACATTGTTAAATTACAGTCTTTCTTGAAAATAATCTCGATGGGCAGAAAAGGTACCACAATGCGGTGCTGGTATTTTTGGTGGTATTTTTGGCTCAGTTGAATCCATGCCTGGTATTTATAATATTGAAGATGCATTGGTGACATTGTCATCCTAGAACACAAGGGAGGAATGTTGCATTATGCTTGGACCTTTCAAAAAGGCTAATCCTATTAGTGGACTTAGTGTTCAGAAAAGGACTGTCCATCCTAAATAGGACAGTTGGATGGTATGCTGGATTGAACCTGAATTCTTTCTCTTAGTGACTAATGGGTTGTATTTTATATCAAGCTATCAGTGATTATGTTGGATTTTCAGTTGCCAAAAAGCCTTTTAATGATTCATAGTGATTTAATATAAGTACTTTTAGTAGTATTGGTAGCCAATAAATTAATGTTTAAGTGACTTAAATTTTTGGGTGATTTTCAAAACCATTCTAAACCATTTGCATCTTTTCCATTAAAAGTATCTTACTGAGTTATTTAATATAATTTATCAAGTATTTACCAACCCTGAAATGGGCTTATCTAATTCATCAACAAAGCACTGTTGATAGATGGGTTAATTCATTTTATTTGTGGGCAGTTTTTTTGAAAGCAGTAGCATACTTGTGCGTAGTGTGTTTGAATGCAGGGGTGTGTTTGTATGAGGTTGTGGTGTTAGAATGAAGGGTTGCATTTGTGTGTAGTTTTGGTGTTTGAATGTAGGGGTGTGTTTGTATACAATGTTGCTGTTTTAATACAGCGGTGTGTTTGTATGAGGTGTTGGCGTTTGATTGCAACAGTGTGTTTATATGCAACAGTGTGACTGTATGTAGTGTTGGCCTCCAATCAATCTCTGAGCTGGGAGGAGGTGACAGGAATTCACTTCATCCCAGCACTGGCCGTAGACATTAAAGGGGCCCAGTTCTGTTGCTAAAGGGCCACAGCAGCCGATGTGGCCCCGATCAGACCAGCCTGCCTAGGGGCTTTACCATAAGTGTATGGGTACCCAATGAGACCAGAAAGCCTGCGGTACCTGGCGGTAGTTCTGTCACTGCTGGGCATGCGTTGCGTTACAAACCACCCTAAGCCCCCACCATTCTCAGTAATAAAACTAAATGTTTCAGACCATGGCAGGGGCAATGTATGTTAATGGCTGAGGAGATGCTAGGCCCGGACATCATACACCAGGTCATTTTATAGGAATTCTTGAGAGATGTGAAAATAGTGGAGAGGTATCCACAGGTCATCTGAGATTGTGTGACATTAAGAATGACTTGAAGCCATTGTCCCAAAGTCATAGGGGAGTGCATGGGACGGCATACGTATTGAGTTGCATACATTTCCATGCATTCAGCAGTTTACAGAGGACCGAGTGTTGTGAGCATAATATCTCATTCCATATTCTCCATGGTGCTGGGACATTTCCTCACTGCAATTAGGACTCACTGTCAGATGTTTATTTCCTTTCTTTCAACCCATGAAGGCTGGTGAAGGGTGAAGATGGGGTTCTACAGAAGGGGAGGATTGCCCATAGCCGTAGACTGCACCCATGCGGCTCTCAGGTTACCCCAAAGATCAAGAGGTGGGTGCTATCAACTAAGCACTTCCACTCTCTCAATGTGCAAGTTGAGATTATTTCCAATAATTATAAATATCAAGTCCAGCTAGTCAAAACGTCGAGTAGTGACTAAAAACTATAAAGATTATAATATAATTGTCAGTCCCATATGCTTTCAAGAACTTTCAAGAGCAAGAAAAATAAATTTTACATATGCAAATTTATGTTTCTAAAAGCATACCTTCTAATCTTTCCTGCCCACCTTTCAACAGCAGGTTGCACAGGGCATTGTGCTCAATGGGTCTGCCCCTGAATATGGTAGCCAGGCTTACTGACAGTCTGGCAAACTTCAAAATGCTTTCTTTTTATTTATATACATACAATGATCAGACACAACATTAAAGCCACTGACAGGTGAAGTGAATTACATTGATTATATCTGGGTGGGCATTTACAAATTAGTTCAACAAATAATCATGTATTTGGTTTGTGCCCCGCAGATAACGCCAAGCCTCAATAGCAAGCCTGCAACCAGCTTCATGCTGATTAACAATGAAACAGCTGTCCATGAGTGATTCGCTGACTTTGCATCTATTCCTGAGTTGTGCTTCAAAGCTGTTTTATATAGCAATCATAAACTTAAAGGAATCCATGTTTAAAATGGAATAATGAGGCAAAAATGTAATTCTTTGTAAACTAATTTGCATATGCCCACCCAGAATCCCTTGCAGTAGTAACATCACTGCAAGTTTGAGAGTTCTTTGGGAAAAGCAAGTCTTATGGCTTGACTGGTGTGCAGATCTGTGCTTAACAATGTATTGACTACTCACTGACTTCAGGTGGAAGGGGTTTTCAATCACTTTCTTGGTTTGTGCTCCGCAAGTAACGCTAAGCCTTAATAGCAAGCCAGTAACCAACCTCACGCTGATGAGATGCATTAACAATGAAAATATATATATATTCATACACATATATACATATGAATACATGCACACACAAATATGTATATGTTTTTGTGTAGTCCATCTCTTTGTTTAATCTAGGATCAAAACACCAACTGCTGGTAGACAAAGCAGTCACAAAGGATTCTGAGACCAGACAGACCAAAGAGCAACTAAGAACCTTCATCAAGAATTCGATAGGCAAGTGGAAAACAACTCTAGAAGCCATTTTCAGGTAACACAAGTAAACATTAAATGTGGCATATACCAAGGTGTTGCGCTATCCCTAATACTGTTCTGCATAGGCCTTAACCCCTATAGCTAGATCATCATGAAGCATATATATATATATGGGTAGAGGTTTAAGAGTGGAGCTATCATCAACCACCTAGTCTACAGGGACGACATCAAGCTGTATGCCAAGAGTGAGCAGGACATTGACTAACTGATCCACCTAACTAGAATAAACAAAAAGGACATCAGAATGGCATTCGGACTAGGTAAGTGTGGGAGGATGATGGCAAAATAAGTGAAGGTGATCAGGATGGAAGGAGTTCAAGTACTGGAAGGTCAGATAGGAGATGTAGAGAATGGATGTGGGGGTATCACAAACACGTGGAGGTAAGGAGCATAGCAAAATTCAAGTACCTCTAGAGAGTCAGATAGGTCCTGAAGTCCCAGCTCAATAACAAGAAAAAGACCCAATCCATCAATACATATACCCTATCAGTCATCAGGAACCCAGCTGGAATAATAACCTTGACAAGAGAAGAGTTGGTAACCATGGATGTCAAGACTATTCAATATGAATGGAGGATTCTCCCGGAAATCCAAGACATAGATGATGCAGAAAAGGACGCGACTACATGGCTAGACAAACCTCTCCATGGGGTGTACAACCAGCAGATAGTGGATGTGGCACACATTACAAAATCCTACCAGTTGTTGGAAAATGCAGGACTGAAAGACAGCACTGAGGCACTAATCCTATTAGCACAGGAACAGCCACTCAGCACCAGATCGATGGAAGCGGGATCCTACCACACCAGACAGGACCAAAGATGCAGACTGTGCAAAGAGGCCTCTAAGACAACACAGCACAAAGTAGCCAGGTAAAATATGTTATCAGGGACAGCATGCACTGATAAGCCCAACTAAATTGCTGGGATTGTGTACCAAAATATCTGCACAGAATATGGGCCAGGATTTCCCCAAGTGAGTAGCTCATTTAGTAGACAGTTGGTTGTTAGAGTAGGACCTGCCAAAGATGGGGTACATTGACATTGTGGCAGGCTTATGCAATGTATGATCATATAATGTAACTAAACCCCCATTGTTTTTTGCCCAGATTAGGTGTTTTTAATAAAACTAGCAAAATCTGTCAGCACCAAAGTAGCTGTTTAGTAGATAAGGGAGTGCGCTGGATTTTCATCTTTACTATACTTATTGGCCCCCAGCAGCACACCATTTAAGCATGTTCAGGTGAGTGTAGCCAGCCCCTTGCTTGCCCATATATACATTTAGGAGGCTAGCCAGCTCCTTGCTTTTGCACTTCTCCCTGTCACAGGTGCCTCATCTCAGGACCCTATCTAGCCTTGTACTGCAGAGAACTCGAGATAGAAGGATTTCGCCAAGTGAGTAGCTCATTCAGTAGACAGTTGGTTGTTAGAGTAGGACCTGCCAAAGATGCAGTACATTGACGTTGTGGCAGGTGTGATAAAGTCAAGGCAGATAGGCCTATGATATTTAACCCCAGGGGAAGTATGTGTAGTATGTGTTATAAGCAACACAAACCACTGTTTAGTTATGGGCCCCTGGGGTGGAGCATTTGGAGAGCAGGGTGGGCCAATGCTCCACTCCTCAGTTTATACACAACCGGGAGAAATCAGGTCCAGGCAAGAGTTTTTTTGAACTGTCTCCAGCCCACTGCTCAGCTGCAGATAATCAGCTGTAGCAGTGGGAATAAACCCCAACTTGCTATGCGGGTAAAGGGGGGATTGCTGGCTTCCTCTCTGGAAGCAGGTTGGAGAGAGGCTGTTTTCTCCAGTGAGAGAGTCAAGGAGACTGAGCACTGGGAGTGCAAAAGGAAAGCAGTCAAGGCTGGCTTGGAGCACTGGGAGTGCGGAAAAGATAGATAATTTTGTTTATTTCTAGAAGGAATGGAAGCCACATGCTAACCGAGTGTGGAGTGCAGAGATCTGACAAAGGCACTAGGTTGGTGAACCCAAATATTATTTTGTTCTAGTTTAAACCCTGAGAGAGAGGGAGTCTGATGTTAGTTAGTGCTCAGACGAGCTAGGCTTTTGTTTATAGGGATTTGTGTTGTTGTTTTTTTCATTTGCTGCTGTAGCTGTGGTGGAGTTTAACAATAAAACTGCCTGGATTACATGAAAACCAAAGGACTGTGCCTGTTGTTTACCCTAGAGTACCGTGCTATCTGCAGACAAGGATCACATAGGCTTTTGCAATGTATGATAATGGAATGTAACTAAACTCCCATTATTTTTTGTCTAGACTAGGTGTTTTTAATAAAACTAGCAAAATCTGTCAGCACCAAAGTAGCTGTTTAGTAGATATGGGAGTGCGCTGAAATGTCACAATGTCGACACACACGCACATTTTGGGGTCAAAGGCCATGTACTATAGGGATGTGCATGGGAAAATATTCAGTTTGGTTCAGCATTCTGAAATTTGGGACTTTGGCATTTCGGTTCGGCACTTCTGAACTTTGGGTAAGGATAGGGTTAGTTTAGGAGTAGGGTTAGTGGTAGGTTTAGGGGTAGGGTTGGTTTAGGAGTAGGGTTAGGTTTAGAGGTAGGGTTAGGTTAGGGGTAGGGTTAGGAGTACGGTTAAGGTTAGGGTTAGGGTTACCCTACCCTACTCCACCACCAACCCTAACCCTACCCGAAACCTTAACCCTACCCCTAAACCTAAACCTAACCCTACATCCACACCAACCACTAACCTTACCCTAACCCTAACCTAACCCCTAACTCCAACCCTCTCCTGTTTTGCCACTTTTCAGAAATCAGAAGGACTTCGGCACTTCTGAAATTCGTCACTTCTGCCATTTGGTTCGGCATTCCAAAATTCGGCAATTCCGTTCCGTTTGGCATTCCAAAATTCAACACAGAAATTCGGAACAAAACTAATTGCACATGAGAAGATGGACAAATACAAAGGACTGAAAAAGGAGCTAGAAAGGAAGTGGAAACTGAAGGCAGTAGTAGTCTCAGTTATGATAGGTGCACTCAAGGCTGTAACCACCCAAGTTCCAGGAGTGGATTCATTAGACTCCAAGTGGGACATCTAAGATAGCAGTCCAGAAGAGTGCAGTTCAAGGAGCAGGTAAGATACTGCGCAGAACCCTCAGAATCCCAGGCCTCTGGTAATGGACCCGAGAATGAGGAATATATATATATATATATATATATATACAGGGAGTGCAGAATTATTAGGCAAATTAGTATTTTGACCACATCATCCTCTTTATGCATGTTGTCTTACTCCAAGCTGTATAGGCTCGAAAGCCTACTACCAATTAAGCATATTAGGTGATGTGCCTCTCTGTAATGAGAAGGGGTGTGGTCTAATGACATCAACACCCTATATCAGGTGTGCATAATTATTAGGCAACTTCCTTTCCTTTGGCAAAATGGGTCAAAAGAAGGACTTGACAGGCTCAGAAAAGTCAAAAATAGTGAGATATCTTGCAGAGGGATGCAGCACTCTTAAAATTGCAAAGCTTCTGAAGCGTGATCATCGAACAATCAAGCGTTTCATTCAAAATAGTCAACAGGGTCGCAAGAAGCGTGTGGAAAAACCAAGGCGCAAAATAACTGCCCATGAACTGAGAAAAGTCAAGCGTGCAGCTGCCACGATGCCACTTGCCACCAGTTTGGCCATATTTCAGAGCTGCAACATCACTGGAGTGCCCAAAAGCACAAGGTGTGCAATACTCAGAGACATGGCCAAGGTAAGAAAGGCTGAAAGACGACCACCACTGAACAAGACACACAAGCTGAAACGTCAAGACTGGGCCAAGAAATATCTCAAGACTGATTTTTCTAAGGTTTTATGGACTGATGAAATGAGAGTGAGTCTTGATGGGCCAGATGGATAGGCCCGTGGCTGGATTGGTAAAGGGCAGAGAGCTCCAGTCCGACTCAGACGCCAGCAAGGTGGAGGTGGAGTACTGGTTTGGGCTGGTATCATCAAAGATGAGCTTGTGGGGCCTTTTCGGGTTGAGGATGGAGTCAAGCTCAACTCCCAGTCCTACTGCCAGTTCCTGGAAGACACCTTCTTCAAGCAGTGGTACAGGAAGAAGTCTGCATCCTTCAAGAAAAACATGATTTTCATGCAGGACAATGCTCCATCACACGCGTCCAAGTACTCCACAGCGTGGCTGGCAAGAAAGGGTATAAAAGAAGAAAATCTAATGACATGGCCTCCTTGTTCACCTGATCTGAACCCCATTGAGAACCTGTGGTCCATCATCAAATGTGAGATTTACAAGGAGGGAAAACAGTACACCTCTCTGAACAGTGTCTGGGAGGCTGTGGTTGCTGCTGCACGCAATGTTGATGGTGAACAGATCAAAACACTGACAGAATCCATGGATGGCAGGCTTTTGAGTGTCCTTGCAAAGAAAGGTGGCTATATTGGTCACTGATTTGTTTTTGTTTTGTTTTTGAATGTCAGAAATGTATATTTGTGAATGTTGAGATGTTATATTGGTTTCACTGGTAATAATAAATAATTGAAATGGGTATATATTTGTTTTTTGTTAAGTTGCCTAATAATTATGCACAGTAATAGTCACCTGCACACACAGATATCCCCTAACATAGCTATAACTAAAAACAAACTAAAAACTACTTCCAAAAATATTCAGCTTTGATATTAATGAGTTTTTTGGGTTCATTGAGAACATGGTTGTTGTTCAATAATAAAATTAATCCTCAAAAATACAACTTGCCTAATAATTCTGCACTCCCTGTATATATATGTCTTGCACACTGCCCAAATATATAGAAAAATAGTCAACAATGACCACGGTGTTGCTCAGCGCAGGATATGTAGTAGATGTATGAATGAGAGCACTCGTTGGATTTTTCAAACAGTGTATTGAAACCAAAACAAAGGATCAACGTTTCGACCAACCAGTCTTTATCAAGATATCTTCATAAAGACCGGTTGGTCGAAATGTTGATCCTTTGTTATGGTTTCAAAACACAGCTGGAGTGCTCTCATTCATTCATGTACTCCATATATATATATATATATATATATATATATATATCCCTGATAATTTGAGATAAGCACACAGATTCAGATGCAATGTAACTTTATTCATTATTAAGCCGTAAAGCAGGTTTTCAGTCTTTATCATTCCTTCTGCTGTCTGAAATGCTTTGTTTTGCCTTACATTACAATCTGCTAAACAGTAAGAGAGTTACCACTACTGGAAAAATAGGGGATGAGTAAAGCCCTTATTTTGAGCAACAGAGTGTGAGGTGCATATTTTTTGCTGGGTGTGGTTCATTCACTTTTTTGGTTTTTTTGTAAACTGAATGTAAGTTGACGCACTACAGAATTGCTACGTTTTATGTTTTACATGGAGAAATAGATATTATACCATGTTTCAAATTCAGCAGGATGTCACAAGAGGATGAGGAAGTACATCACTCATTCCCACTGCATTAAAAAAAAATAAATAATAATAATTAGGAAAACAAAAATGTAATAAATAAAATCTCTCTCTCTCAAAAGTTAGTTAATAACTGGTTGGGGGGCCACGGAGACAGAGAGATAGTGTTCCTTTAACAGAATGTTGTAGATGTTCTATGTTTCCTTGATACAGTCATTAACACCATGAATTAAGTGTTGTGGGTGATATTCAATGGCATTGCAATATATGAGAGAGGACAGTGTTTGCCTTTTTTTTAAAATTTTTTTTTTTTAGTAGCTCGGAAGGATC
>OW240920.1:56763179-56774595 GCA_933207985.1 Pelobates cultripes | reverse complement strand
ACTTAGTCTCTGCAGCTGAAATAAGGCTGAAAAAAGCGGCTGAAAAAAAGACTAAGTCCCATCGCCGAATGGGACTTAGTCTCTGCAGCTGAAATAATTTCCCATTTACTGAACCAAGTGGGAAATAGCAAGGCAGGCACAAAGGGTTTGCACCAGGTCTGGGGACACAAGGGACACCGTCTTAAAGGGGCCGTGTCCCCAACAAGTCTGGGGACACGGCCTTAAAGGGGCAGTGTCCCAATCTTCCTGATGTCCCAAAAAGGTGTTTAAAGGGCCAGCACCAGTCACATAAAGAGTCCATAAGCCCCAATATGCCCACGACAGTCTTAAAGGGCCATACACACCAAATAAAAGTGCATACATTTTCACAATCTCCCAGGGGCCATAGTCATGCGGGAGGAGGCTGGCAAAGAGGCTTCTCACAACCCAGGGAAACAGGGCAATTTGCCATTTAAAGGGCCCGTTACAAATAGCAGTTTGTAACAAGGTGTCAATCCATATCTGCCAAGTGACCCGATGTGGAGAACAGTCCCTATTCTATCTGTGTCGAGGTGTGTATCAGGGATCATAGGACAGGTGTCAATCCATATCATTATTGACCTATGTAGGGGGACCAGTCTCTATTCTGCTCTGTGTCCGTGTGCATCAGGAGCTCTGAGGACAGGTGTCAATCCATATGTCAAGGTGTCAACATGTCATATGTCAGGTGTCAATCCATATTGATTGTGATTTAGGAATGTTAGGTGATTTCTGCCCTTTATGGATTAAAACCAGACTCTGTATCAACTGTGTAATTTTCCATGGGAGTTTTGCCATGGATCCCCCTCCGGCATGCCACAGTCCAGGTGTTAGTCCCCTTGAAACAACTTTTCCATCCCTATTGTGGCCAGAAAGAGTCCCTGTGTGTTTTAAAATTCGCCTCCCCATTGAAGTCAATGGCGTTTCGGGCGGTTCGCCGGTTCGCGAACATTTGCGGAAGTTCGCGTTCGCCGTTCGCGAACCGAAAATTTCGGGTTCGCGACATCACTAGTCATTAACATTCAGACAGAGTTATTTAATCAAATGTGTTTACAATTTTAAGCCCAAACAGCCGAACTAGAAAGATAACTGACTTGGAGAAATGATCCATTTCAATATTTTGCCCTAAAATAAACAATGTATTTTAAATTCACATTGAATTCTTGACATTTAAAACTTTAACGAATAATTCAAGATTTTCCTAGTCTTGACGTCAGAAAATATAGATTTTATTAAAGACAGGAGGCTCGTATTATGCATTAACTTTCTTTACTTAACTCCAGCAGCAAAGACATTTTTTTCAATAAAGTTTAGTGATTAAAAGACAAAAAAAGTTACTGAAATGGAACACTTGGTAGCCAATCAGCATCCGGCATAGTCTATATACTGAATGATCTTCAATATTCTTCCTCTTTCGAGCTGCAAATCTAGAAGAAGTATCTAGTAGAGTGAACTCCAAGGATAAGAACGACGAAACTCCAAACAGGATTAAGCTGAAACATAAAGAAAAGGGTGGGTTAATGGGAGGGATAATACTCGCCTCCTGTCTTTAATAAAATCTATATTTTCTGACGTCAAGACTAGGAAAATCTTGAATTTTACAACAAGACAGGAGGCTCATATTATTCATGTTAAAAGCTAAATAATCATAGAAATATATATCAAATACATTGTTAAGATATTACAATATTATATTTGAAACATGCATGCTAGGTCTAAAGTAAAACTGTTTAAATGTAGATTCTGAAGACCAATCTTTTTTTAAGTCCGATAAAGAGCCTCCTACTTGAAACACTTTAGTAGTCATAGCTCCTCTTCAAGAGTGAGCTCCAAACACTGAAATATCAATACCTGCCATAGACACAGTTTGTCTTACCCATCTGGCTAAAGATGTAGAGGAGACAGGCAGAAAAGGTTTTACGAAAAGAGATTAGCAATTGAGAAAAATTTGAATTTCTTATAGATGAGGTTTTAAGCTTATATGTTTGAAGACAATTGACAACACATTGAAGAGGATGGTAAGAAAAAGAGGATAGAGCACTGAGTGGAGATTAGTTTTGGTACGTCTTAACAATAGAAAAATTAACACCATCAGCAGTATATTGTCTATTATTTAAGTCTAAAGCCTTAACTTCAGAAACTCTTTTAAATGAAATGAGGCATAGTAATGTGGTAAGCAATTTTAATGATAATGAGTCATTGTCACCCCACGATTCTATTAACTGAAGTACCAGAGTAACATCCCAAGTAGATATTAAGGGCATGAAGGACGCTTAAATCTGATACCCCTCATAAGTCTGCAGACTAAAGGATGTTTGCCCAAATGGAAAAATTCAATAGGGTTGTGATTTGCTGAGATAGCTGATTGATAGACATTAATGGTGTGATAAGCCTTGCCTGAGTCAAACGAGGCTAACAAAAAATTTAGAATGTTTGCTAAATCTGAATGTACGGGATCCACAGCCCGTTCCATGCACCAATTAAGCCAAATTTTCCAGGCTGATCTGTAATTTGCATGGGTACCTGGTGCCCACGCTTTTGAGAGAATGTCTCTAGTTGAGTTTGAAAATTCACTACGAGATTCGTATAACCCGAAATGAGAGATGCTTTTAAAGGGAGTTGGCCTGATAGTACTAGAGGATAAAGATTTCCCTCCGGATCGCGAAGAGCATCCCGACACATCTGTATGAGTCGTGGGTAGTCTATAAGCATGCTGAGAAGCTGAGGGAACCATGGTTGTGATGGCCAGAGAGGAGTTATTACCACTAGGGTTGATTTCTGAGACCATGCTTTCAGAAGTACCCGGGATATCATCGCAAATGGGGAAAATGCATAATTGACTCCGTCTTTCCAGCATTGGAGGAATGCATCCTGATCTGCTGCCTCTGGATCTGGATGTCAACTAAAAATGTATCTAATTGGCGATTGAGTCGTGATGCAAAGAGGTCGTATTGAAATAGACCCCACAGGGAAAGTAGTCGTTGGAAGATGTTGGGATCCAATATACAGTCGCTGTAATCCACTAGGAAACAGGATTCTATAATGAGATCTTGGAATGAAGTGAAAATGGCTTTCCCATTCTGAATTTGCTCATGATCTAACCACTATAATAGTTCTGTTCTTGTCTCTGGAGTAAGGAGATCTCATCTGAATAAAGGAGACTGTTGGGTAGATGTTCCCTTTTTAATCTTTGACGAGCCCGATAATGATAATGTCTTTAATAAAGGTTTCTCCGAATAGGAGACGTTCAGCCGTTGGTCCAGGTTCACAAGTGGCTAAATTCGACAACTGAGGATCAATTTGTATTTAAATAGACCTGCGGCTTTCGCTGGTCAGAGCTGAGTTAGCATTCCCCAAAAAGCATACAATGCGTTGGGACCAACCTCTCAAAATATCAATGCCGGGAGGAATTCCAGAAGCTGCAGCTTGTTCTAAAGTCTCAAACATTTTTGCCACAGGACCAGATATGTCCATTAATTTATCTTGACAAGATTTTAGTGATGTGTCAAGTCCTTTACTTGGGTTCTTCCCTGATTTTATTAAAAATTGCAAAATAGTGGGATCTAGATCAGGGGTCTGTGCGACTTTCTTAGATAAAGTTGGTCTAGGGCATTCAGCTCTTAGCTTATTTCTAGCCGCTTGGTCAAGGGGTTTCCTCAATGAGCATTCAAGATATTTAGCTACATGAGCCATAGGGACCCATTCGGCTGACCTAGGGTGCTTAATATGGTCTGGGTCAAATAATGGTTTCCCATTAACATCCATTATAATATTATTTTCATCAGATTTAAAGAGAAGCTCAGGTGCCTCTGAAACAGATGAATAAGTTGAGGCAGAATCAGATTCAGATTTTTCATCTTCTGAGTTTGAAGATGAGTCATCATTCGAGGAGGTTTTATAGCAGTCATATTTGCTCCTGTGATTGCACTCTCAGTTTTGCGTGAGACACACATTTTGTTCTGATCTTGGTCCTTCCCCATCTTATGTGACTTAGAACAGCCAGGGGATTCTAAAGGACCATCAAAGCCGTGTTTGCGTTTTGGGTGGCCTTCCCAGACCTCCTGAATCCCTGAGCTAAATTCCGTTCTAACTCCACACGTGACCAGAACTGGTCTGAAGAAGTATTAATTAAGTGAGTCTTATCAATAGGTTTTGAATTGCTTATGACCTGCACTTGTTTCTTGCTTTGAAGACATTGCAGTATAAATTGCAGATGAAATTGATTTGTGAACGGATAAGTCTACAATATTTTGTAAAGAATCCTCAGTGAGGATTTCATAGTCATGTATAGCACCAGGGTTTGGTGACTGAGAAGGAGTTTGTCTAATTTCTTTAGAATTCATCGTTTAATATTGCAACAAATTGTAATTTGTAATTACTATAGTAAATAGTAAAATAATGTTGCTATTACTAAAATCCTGACAGGAAAATTACTAAATCCTGACAGGAAAGTCATATAATTTCAAATTTATAATAATTACCAACAAAGAGCAACAAAGTTGTGGAGAAACGCTATGCTGAGGTAAAGTGGGCGGGAAAGTTAGCTGAGAACCAACCAACTGGAATTTCCACCCATAATAACGTCATCAATCTATGAGGGACTAACTGAAATCGTGAATGCAGCGATTCGCATGAAAAACTGTCGAAATAAACTGGACAGTGAAATACACGCTCGTACACAAAACATGCGAACGCGAGTATAATAAACTAATACAAAAAGACGAATGGCTGCGATTCGCGAGAAAACTACCGAACACAAGTCATTCGAAATAACTAAAAAGTAACAATTTGTATGAAAACTACCAAACGTGGACGAACCGCGAATTCACTTCAGAAGAAAAGGCGCGAATGCCAGTCTGTATGAACCAAATATATATATTAAACAAAAAATTATGAGAAAAATATATAAAATTACTTCAGAAAACATACAACATAAAGGAATAAATATATATATACAAATATATTTAACCAAACCAGAAGGTATTCATATAGAAAACAGTAGCATAAGTGAATATATGTAGCATAAGTGAAGATATATGATACTTATCTCTACTGGAGCAGCAAAGAAAGAAGAAAAATATTGGGGATCATTCACTATATAGACTATGCCGGATGCTAATTGGCTACCGAGTGCTCCATTTCAGTTACTCTGTTTTTTTGTTTTGTATTCACTAAACTTTATTGAAAAAATGTCTTTGCTGCTGGAGTTAAGTAAACAAAGTTAATGCATAATACGAACCTCCTGTCTTGCTATAAAATCCTGTCTTGGTTTATTCACTAAATGGTTGGATGTCAAGAACAGACCAGGAAAAACTCAATTTTTAACTGCACAAATAGCTCATGCAATCATTCCCTAAAATGTTACTTGCTGAGATTTCAAAGTGAGTTTGAAATTTTAATTCAACATTGCTGGAAAAAGTCATCCATGTTTCGACTTTGACTGTTAGCAGTTTAACTATTGTGGCTTACATTTTGAAATTCACTTTTAATTCACTTTGAATTCTTAGCCATTTGTGCTTTAGTAAATAACTGTTAATTGTTGATTATTATTTTTCTCAAATTCAGCTATTTTGGCCTCAAACTGCAGGTTAATGACCCGAACAATTTTCAAACCCTGTGTTTCTATATTCACAAAACTTGAGAATTCTATTACCATAAACGTACATGCATTAAATATATTTAATTTGTTTAATATTAGATATTGTAAATAGTGAATGTCCACACATTTACAAATTCATCTGGGATTATTTATTTTTATTTTTTTGCAATTTTTTTGTGTGATTAAAACTGTTGCTAATTTGGATTTTGGGCATATGTAACTGTACCTTTAAATTGTTAAGGGGGCAAAAAGGGAAGGTCATGCTGTTCTTATCTCTAAGAAGATTTCTGTGTTTCCAAAAGAGTTCACACAAAAGTTTGCCAGAACCAGATGTTTTAGATGTAAATAAAATAACGCCATTAAGTGCTGGGAACCAGCAAACAAAAAGAACGACACTTTTTAATATAAATCTAGAAAACAGGGCCCAGATGCTTGCACTAAAAAGAAGCATATGAAAATATTTTACTTAGAAAAATAAAGTGAAATGAAGTCTTTCCTCTGTTTGAAGCATAAACATTGGGTCACTTAAGGGTCGTAAAGTGCTAACTGGAAAGACCCAAGAACTGGTTTCACACCAAGTTAAAGGTCAGACCTGTAATCCACTTCTCTGTGAAATGTATACAAATGCCATTCTTTTGCTGGAGTGTAATTAAAGAGTTCCTCTGATGGATTCATTATGTTTATTTTTGCATCTACATGTACACCAAACATACAAGTCAGAATGACAATGAAGAAATCCACGTCGGTTATATTATGATCTCACATGTGAAACGGATTACAAAACAAGTTGGGAATACGATTTCCACCACTCCCTGTCCCCCATGCCAAACAAGATCAAGTTACAAAAACAGCAAATCACACTCAGGCAAAAACAGATTGCAAGTTCTAAATGGTTTGTTTTATATTCTCTGATGCACCTTGGAAAAAATGTATATTGATCTAACAATCCTAAATCAAAACTCACATATCGTGGTCATAAAAATGCCAACTAAGTCAAAGCATTCTGATTGATAGTTTTATACGCTCCTGCAGTTCTTTTTGTTACAGAGGAGATTAGCCCAGAACCTTCGTGTCTGTCTGTCCTTCCACATCCTATGTCTGTATGTCTGTTAAAAAAACATGAAATTCTAATATTTTACAATGATGGGGCAATCATTGTTTATATTGATTATATTTCTTACCTGTTCTGTTTTTAATTTATACTTGTGTTGTGTATTAATATTATTTTGTATTTTCGATATATTATACCCTATTGTAACGATGCAGTGTTGGTGGGCCCAGGACATACTTGAAAAACAAGAGAAATCTCAATGTATCCCTTCTGGTAAAATATTTTATAAATAAATACATTGTTATAGCTATGTATTCCTTTGACTGTGAATGGAGATTGTACTATACCAGTGATGGCGAACCTTTTCGAGCCCGAGTGCCCAAACCACAATACATGACAACTTTTTTTTTCCTTAAAGTGCCAACACGGCAATTTAACCTGAATACTGAGGTTTAAGTTTAGAAAAAACAACTCGTATTGTTGTATGAACTAATTAACAACTTTTGTTTTAAAAAAAAAAACAACAGAGAGTTCAATGATACAAATTTTAAATAATGATATAAATAGATAAAATTAAGCTTATATTTATTAGTATCTCCAACAAATGCAATACACACACACAGACTGCTGAATACACAAACACACAGTCCGCTGCATACACACACTTGCAGTCTGCTGAATACACACACACACAGTCCGCTGAATACACACACACACAGTCCGCTGAATACACACACTGCTGAGCACACACACACACAGACTGCTGAATACACACGCACACACAGACTGCTGAATGCACACACATACTGCATTGATGGGTGCAGTGTATGTGTTTGTGTGTGGGGTGCTGTGTGTGTGTGGGGGGGGGTGCTGTGTGTGTGGGGGGGGTGCTGTGTGTGTGTGTGGGGTACTGTGTGTGGGAAGGGGTGGGGGGGTAGAGGTGTTTTTTTAAAAAGTATGCTAAATCGGTATCCCCCCCGCTCTCTTCTTCTTACCATTAATGAAGGAGGTGGGGACACAGCTATCCCCGGTGGTCCGGTGGTGGTAAGTACTGATTGTGGGTCGAGAGGTAGGGGGAGGGATTTGTGAAGCTGCACCCCTGTTCTCACACGCGATGCTGTGTGGAACGTTGCCATGGTAACGTGCGGCAACGCTCCACACAGATTGCTCACGGGAGGACAGGGGAGCTGCTTCACAGACCCCTTCCCCTGCCTTTCGACCCGGAAGCAGAGTAGACGCCTGACGTTTTGGGCAGGCAGGTGCTTATTCTGCATTGATGGCGAACCTATGGCAACAAACGGATCCCGTGAGAGTGAACTCTAGCCTGCAGGAGTAGAGTTCACTCACCACTGGACCACCAGGGATGATGTGCGAGTGCGAGTGCGAGGGCCGGTACCCCCCCCCTCCCAGGTACCAGCGTGCCGGTCCCCCCTCCCAGGCAAAAGTTAAGAAGGGAGGGGGGGATATTATAACTGCTTAATTTTATTTTTATTTTTTACCCCCCCCCACACACACACACACAATCCCTTCTAACATTCATCCACAGCACTCTCACACACAGCACCCTCACACCCATCACACAGACAGCACCCTTACACACAGCACCCTCACACACATCATAAACAGCACCCTCACACACAGCACCCACACACACATCACACACATCACACATAGCACTCTCACCCATCACACATAGCACTCTCACACACATCACACACATCACAATACGCACACTTTCTCACACATCACACATAGCACTCTCACACACATCACACAGCACTCTCACACACAGCACTCTCACACACATCACACATAGCACTCTCACACACATCACACACAGCACTTTCTACACACAGCACTCTCACACACATCACACACACAGCACTCTCACACCCATCACACATAGCACTCTCACACCCATCACACACACAGCACTCTCAATAATCTATCACACACAGCACTCTCACACACATCACACATAGCACTCTCACACCCATCACACATAGCACTCTCACACACATCACACACATCACACACAGCACTTTCACACACATCACACATAGCACTCTCACACACATCACACACAGCACTCTCACACACAGCACTCTCACACACATCACACACAGCACTCTCACACACATCACACACAGCACTCTCACACACAGCACTCTACACATCACACAGCACTCTCACACCCATCACACACAGCACTCCTCACACACAGCACTCTCACACCCATCACACATAAAGTAGCACTCTCACACACACAGCGCCTCACACCCATCACACATAGCGCTCTCACACCCATCACACACAGCACTCTCACACCCTTCACACACAACACTCTCACACCCATCACACATAGCGCTCTCACACCCATCACACATAGCGCTCTCACACCCATCACACACAGCGCTCTCACACCCATCACACACAGCACTCTCACACGTATCACACACATCACTCTCACACCCATCACACACAGCACTCTCACACACAGCACTCTCACACCCATCACACATAGCACTCTCACACCCATCACACACAGCACCCTCACACCCATCACACACAGCATTCTCACACCCATCACACACACAGCACCCTTACACACAGCACCCTCACACACATCATAAACAGCACCCTCACACACAGCACCCACACACACATCACACACAGCCCCCACACATCACACACAGCACCATTCAAACAGAGCATCCATCACACACACATACTGCACCCTTCACACACACACTAGATCCCTCACAGACACCCACTGCACCCCTCACACATACACACTGCACCAAACACATTTCCGAACATATTTATATTATATATAAGTGTGTATATATATATATATATATATATATATACACACACACTACAGCACCCCTCATACACATACTGCACTCCTAAACACATTACGTGCCAGATACACACTAGATCCCTTACCCAACTCTGTATCATATACACACACTAGATCCCTATATACACTCTGAATCCTTATATAGACACACTCACTAGATCTCCTACACATTCTGGGTCCTTCAAACACACACTAGACTCCTGTATACACACACACTGCACCACCTACACACACACATACTACATTCCTAAAATACACACTCTGGATCCCTTATAAACACACTAGATTCATTGTAAACAAACACATTCTACACCCCTAAACACACACTAGATCCCTTACCCAACTCTGGATCATATACACACACTAGATCCCTACATACACTCTGAATCCTTATATACACACACTCACTAGATCTCCTACACATTCTGGGTCCTTCAAACACACACTAGACTCCTGTATACACACACTGCACCACCTACACACACATACTACATTCCTAAAATACACACTCTGGATCCCTTATAAACACACTAGATTCATTGTAAACAAACACATACTACACCCCTAAACACACCCTCTCTACAACCCCAACAAACACTACATCACCTATATACACACACACACACACTATAGCCCGTATGCACACACTTATTACAACCCTTGTACACACATTCTCTACAGCCCCTAGCCACATATGCATTACATTACACCAAAAACACAACACGACTAAAACCGACCTTATTACTCAATACCACACCACAATCAGCTCACTCTACACACACGCAATCCCACAAGCAGGCTCCAAACACATGCACAATACTCTTTCCTGGCCCTTTTGTCTCCTGGTATCCTTTTATAGAGACACCAGAGACAGGTTGCAAGGAAACACAGTGCAAGCATGTTATTAAATTTGCTTGCACTGTGCAGAACAAATTCAGGGCTTTTTTCTCATGCTAGAGCTCTTCAGTAGAGCTCTGCGCATGGTCTGCCCTGGAAGAACATTGAACCAAGAGCATTGAGCTCACTTTTAGTGGTGATGACGATACACACCGTCTCTGCCCCGCCCCCTTCTAAGTGGGCCGCTGTGATAAAAAAATGCCTGGGACGAATTTTTCTCCCAGTCCGGCCCTTAATCAACGTAGCTCCACCTTTGTTCTTGGCAAGTTGTCACTTGCTGGACCTATTACCAGTTTCAGGTAATCCATTACCAAATCATAATTAGAATGTACTTCACAATATTTAAGAGGACACTTAAATGTAAACATTTTTTATTTAGTATAATATTTTCACATTTGCGGAAAGCGAAGAAGGTCAGGTTTTAATAGTTGAAAGGGATACGATAGTGCCAGGAATACATTCCTGGAACTGTTGCTCCCCATGCCATCCACCTTCCTTGTGCCCCTTCCTTCTCGATGAATAAAGGATTAAAAAACCCTTTATTTACTTACCTTATCCCAGTGCCGATGTCCCTCAGCACTGGGTCAATTCTTCACCCCCTACTCCATCCCTCGACGAGCGGGCTCTAATGCGCATGCGCGGCAAATGCAAAACTCTCCATAGGAAAGCATTGAATCAATGCTTTCCTAAGGGTAAAAATCTGACGCTGGACGTCCTCATGCAGAGTGTTCGATCCAGGAAGTCTGGTAGACAGCCACTGGAGGCAGACTTAGTGCTGCAATGTCAACATTGCAGTTTCTCTAGAACTGAAATGTTTAACATTGCAGCACTAAGTGCAAAAGGGACACTGCACCCAGACCACTTCAATGAGCTGAAGTGGTCTGGGTGCCAATAGTGTCCCTTTAAGATAGAACTGAATTTAATAGTTTTGGATAATCTTTACAAAAGATTTTATATGTTTGGATAAAGTTTTAAAATATTTTTTTCA
>OW240920.1:56734908-56763079 GCA_933207985.1 Pelobates cultripes | reverse complement strand
AAATATTAAATTATCAAAAATATATCAAATGTCGGACAATATCTATATATCAAAACATATCAAAATATTAACATATTTAATCATTTTTAAAGTGTATCTAAAAAATATTAAATTATTTGAAAATGTTATCTAAAAATATTAAATTGCACCTTATGCTGTGTTTTGACGTAAAGATCAACAGGCGTATATATATATATTAAATTAAGTTTGGATTTTCAATGATTCAGATATTTTTGTGGGGAATCTTTGTTTCTTTCAGTTCGAGATTTAAAAAAAAAAAAATTTAAATGCAGAACACAATACGCAGAAATAGACAAATCATGCAAGTAATATAACATAGATATTTCTGTGAATATCATTCAGCATGCTAGATTATATAAAAGCAATTCAAAGCAAAGGCACTACTTGCCATATTATATGAACTGTAAGCTCGTTTGAGCAAAGTCCTCTTTTTCCTATTGTTCCTGTACGTTTTTGCAATTGCCTCATTTACTGTTAAATCTCCCCCTCCTATAATATTGTTGGCACTATATAACTGCTGCCAATAATACTAATAAAAATTTAATCCTTGGACAAATAGAGTATGAAAACAGAAACATCTCAGTCCAGTAAATACTAATATGTCACCGTTAGAGAACCGGAAGTTAATCAAGCCGATAAAAAGTGTTAAGGTCTTAGTCTTCATTGAGTCTTCATAATAACTGTGTAACAATTAGAATTAGGGAAAATGTAGTGCAACAAGAGCTAGGGAATTGTTCACTCCTATTTAAATAGTTTTAAAGGGACACTTCAAGCACCATTACTCCGCCACCTTAGTAGCTATGGTGTCATGAATGCCCTTCGACAGTAATCAGTCAAACAGTTTAAGAATAGTTTGAGAATTTAATTAAGGCTGCTGGGTTTCTGTTGTTGCCTTTACTGGAGCATCAGCTGAGCTCTCTCAGTGAACGAGTTTGGCCCTGTACCGCGGTGCTAAGCTGAATGGAGCTAACAGGAACAGGAACCGTAGGTAAGTTGTCAAGCTGTTCTTAAACAGTTTGACTACTTACTGTAAAAAGGAACAATGGCGCTCCTGGTATTCTAAACACGCCAGAGGATTGTAGTGGTTATGGTGCTTGGAGCATTCCTTTCAGTAACTATTCTTGTGGCTAGATATATATATATTTCAAATATAACATTTCGTTTCCCACTTGAGGCTTACAAAATAATAAATGATGCTGCATTCTTCCTTTCAGCATGGGGAATTTGGGACAACCTCTTATTAATGAATTGCAACCATTTCTGTGAACAGATACAAAGTGAGTCTGTGACATATCTGATGTTGTAAGCTCCATTTACAAATTAAATGATGCATTAAAGAGAGGGAATTTTTACCTATCAATCAAACGTTCGGTGCTATTTAGTCAGTCATTTTTTTCAAATGTCTCTGCCATCATTTACAAATATATACGGCGTATAAAGCTCATACAGAAACAGCTACAAATTATCTTCTGAGTGTATTCGTTTTTGAAAGTTATAATTATTTTTTATTTTATTTATGACCTATTTTATTTACATAGGTTTTAACTCTGCTTTTTTATTTTGGTTCTCTCAAACAAAGCATTTACCTAGAAATAAGCAAGAGGTTCCTCCATGCCAGAATCCGCTTGTGCTAAATTTGCGGCTCTGTAGAACAAAACTGGGTTGGGATCTCTCGACCAGCTCCTATTATTGGGTGAAGTATTCATTCAGTTGCTAGTCTTGCCTTTTTACCTGCTCAAAGGAATGTAAACTTACCTTGTTCTGAGCAAGTCTTTTAGAAGTAAGTCAGTTGCGAGAGCTGTATAAAAGTAGAACATTTTCAGGAGTATCACCATTTTAAATACATAAACGCGTCCTATGAGAGATGGTAAATGGAACAATGGACATGAGCAAATCTAACTATATCTGTAGAGATCTTTTCTGCATTGGCTAATAATTACCCCTAAATATTTAAACTTCTTATAGTGAGCTTTAAAGTGGAATGAAAATGCCATTTTTAAAAAATTCATCATTGAGTGAAATACAAAGACTTTCAGGGTTATTCACTGAAGTCTGAGTGGACATTGTTCACACTATTTAGGAATATCTGGATTTTGCAATTCAGACACTGAACATTCAGTCTGGATTTAAGACGGACCAGACAGCTGAAACATGGACCCAAATGCTTCAAATCCAGGGCTAGACGCTTGAAATCTGGGCCCATATATTAGAAAATTCAAACTATTTGCCCGTTGGCAGAATAACCCAGTTGATCTTCAAATAAAATGAATATTCTTTTTGAACAATATTGAGACTCCCTTATGTTTTGGTGCAGAAGCAGGGAATGTCTTTGTAAATTGAGCCCCATAAGTATGCAGTGATAATATCCTTAGTGAAGTTCGAGATCTGCATTCATCTTTGACCCAAAAAAATAGGGATAATCTAAAAGATAGTGACCCAAATATACTTAAAATATAATACGTGCCCTGTGTATTACAGAGAAGATTGACATTGGACCCATGGGGTTGTCTGTTATCCAGACCCACAGAGGGACTTAACCGACATGAGCAGAAATGACTTAATATGAAATATCTGGCAGCACGAAGGGCATTGTCTCAAAAATGGACTAGCCCAGACCTGCCTAGCATGACCTTAGTACACGCAAAAATCAGAGATAATTATATTACGGACAAGTTAACGGCCCAAGTCCGAAACACCATTCCCACCTTTACCAAAGTCTGGGAACTATGGGAGCAATATGAGGAGTCCGCACCAGATGCATAAATAATGCCCATCCACACATGTACCTCCACCCAAGAGCAAGCCTACTACCACCATTAAGAGAATACAAGATTTACCCTCTCCGAATCACTGAGCCATTCAGTTTAATTTTTTGTTTATTTGATTTTTTTCTTAACATTGTAAGCCTTATGGTAATTGATAACCACGCTAATGCTCTTTATACCATCAGAAAAACTGACAGAATGACGCTACGGGTGCCCTGATCACTGTCATATCTGCAAGCCACACCAACAAGTCTGTAAAATATGCAAAATACAAAAATTGTTATACCTATGGTAAATGGCTTCTGCGTAAGCCATGACACATGCAAATGCACTATTCTTCTGTCAATGCAAAAATAAAGTGTTTAAAAAAAAATATATATATATATATATATATATATATATATTTAATACATGCAAAAAATATTTTGGACTTACCTTTTGAAGTCTTGAATTAAGATCTTCTTTCTTCAGCCTCCAGAATATCGCGAAAAATCCTGTCTGGTATAGATTCCTTCCACGTAATAGAAATAATAATTATCCCAAGGCACACCAAGGTTTTGCACATAAGAAAAGCGTTTATTCATGCATAAAGAGTACATCAAAATATCTTGACAGAAGTGCATAGTATAGTGCATAACCAATTTATAGCACCAAAACCACAGTAATAATAAAGTGCTAAATGCAAACACCCATTAAAAAGGTATACTGACCAAGAGCAGGAGAAATTAAAACCCCAACGTTTAGGCTATGAAGCCTTCCTCTGGGGGACCTCTCACTGACTGATCTACATTCCCACTTATATAACCTATAGATTTAGACTAATAAACCTAAAAGCGATCAGCTGGATAAAGGGAGGTACTTGCTATTCATATAATGTTGTGTGAAATCCTCTGCAGAATACCGGGAGATACTTCCAGGTATCGATGAAATCATGACGCACGTGCATCCAATTACATCATTACGAAGAGATCACTCTTTGGCCATTCCTGGCATTATTTGGGTCCACAGTACTAAGATGGTTAAGTTAACTGTTGTACCTAGCCTAGAAAGACTTTATTCTTAGTCTCACTAGGCACAACATTATGTTGCAGACAACTGCCATTTTAATAGTCATAGCCAATGATCTATCTCTAATTATGTGCTGGGGTCCAAAGACTCCAGCATTTATTTCTTCATTAAATTACTTTCAGTGGCACTCCACTGCCCTCCACTACGGTACTAAAAATGTTAATGTGACTGGTGTAGCTAGCCTAAGGAGTCTGTATGAATAGACTCACTATGTGTAGCATTTATGTCGCACCATTAATGCCAATTGACTGCAACGCCAATTTAAACATCATCTGGCTCAAGTGAATCGATCCATTTGTGATTTACAGATTGGGGTCCTGACTTTTTGTGGAGAGTTTATTTGTATACTGAAAATGAGGCCATGTTATTGGGCTCACCGTGTGATGTCAAGTTATGGAACTCTTTATATCTGAATTTGTAAATGTTCCAAAATGTGCTTTACTGTAGTTGCAACATGTATGGTAACTATAATTTACCTTTAAACAGCATGTTAACATCCCAGAAACCAGATGGCTCAAAATATCTGAGCATTATAGTTTAGCTGTGTACAAACCCCCTGATTCCAATTAGGGAAAGAATTTTACAAAAAAGAATGGTTAGATCATTAATCTAACAAACACAGGGGATTGCTTCTCCAATAAATCACAAACAGAACTACCACAAAGGTATAGATCTGGTTTTATATGTCTGCATGTGGCCATGATATATTGGACTAATGTTGATTTTTATACTACACATTCACTGGCTTATTTTTCTTTTTTAGATATTCCACCTTTAATCAGTGTTATACATCATTTTTCCAGCATCTTGGGTCAGTCAGTTAAGTATATTTATAGTGCTATTTAAATAAATGTATCCTCTTTAGATACTACTCTACTGTCCTCCATCGGAAACTCAGAAAGCAAATGTATTTTTGCATCGGGCAATTCTGTCTCTTTTCCGTGACCCCCCCGCACCCCTTTTATTACTCTCCTCTTCTTTTTACTTTTCAAAAAGCACAAGGATGAAAGTTTTGATAAAAGTGTCCCTTCTATATCTAATTTCCCACATTCTGTTTAAAATAGGCTAGTAATTTTCATTCAAACCAGACACATAATAACTCACTTCTTTCAATTTCAACAACTCTATCTAGATACTTCTTCATTACCTCAGGAGCAGATAGGGGACAGTAATTACTGTTTTATTTGATTAAACGACTGTCGGTACTAATAGACATTATATCTTATGGAATCCAAAGGATTCTTCTACATGTGTTTGAGACCAGTTTGTAATGTAATCCCAAAGTCTAGAATTCAAAATGTTTAGAACTAATGATAAAGTGGCCAAGGAAGGATCAGTATCCTGCACAGAGTCACCAAGTTGGCATTAGTTTAAAGCAACAGCTGCCACCTCTGAAGAACTTCCAACAGCATACAAGTTATCAGACACCAACCCCGGCAAACCAAAGAGATCGGAGCTCCACCTATGACTCAAAGACCACTCATGACTCTCAGCACCATGATACAACATAATGATATCTTCTGAATAGGTGCTGGCAATGATGTGGCATTCTCAGCTGGTCCTCTCAGGATCAGATGGGTTTTGATCCTATGATGTGGAATGTAGGAAATGTAATTACAAAAAAAATAAGAGTGTGGAACAGAGAAAAGGATACCAGTCCGTTCTTAGCTCAACATAACAATAGTACTTGAAAGAATGCAAAAAAACAAACAAACAAAAAATCTAATAAAGAAGGGGAAACTAGGAATTAACATTACAATCCAAACGGTCTGAAGACTAAATCATTAAATCTGCAAAGCTGTGATCATTTTATCTTTTAGCCATTCAAAACAGATAACTTTATTTGGGCCAGTAGACAATCCATACAATCATTAACTAGAATGCAGGAGGTGTTACTTGTTTATGCAAGGAGATGTCATTTGATTAAATTATTTTCTCAAAATGCTTCAAACTTCCTGGGATCCTGTCAAGGGAGTTTTGTGAACCATCTTTTTACTAAAGAGATATGAGATAAATACAGCAACATACATAAATAGTCTTTGAATAATGTGGGAGGTGCAGGCGGACAGGAAGATGAGCTTCGCCACAGCATTCATTATGGACTGTAACGGCGCAAGTTGGAAGCACGTAAGAGAAGCGGATTACAGTAGTCAAGGTGAGAAAGGACAGTGGAATGGACCAGCACCTTCCCTTGGAGGAACACAGGTCAGAATTTCAGTTTTGGTCAAGTTGAGTTTAAGGAAGTGGGCAGCCATCCAGTTAGAAATAGCAGAGAGGCAGTCAGATACACTAGTCAAGAGGGACGGGGAGAGATCAGGAGAGGACAGGTAGATTTGCGTGTCATCTGCATAGAAATGATAATAAGACACATGTTAAAGCTCAGTATTATGTAAAGATGTGTGCCTGTCAAGGTAGTTTTTGATGCACTGCAACTCCAAATGGATATGTAAAATAAAGTAACATATTTAATGTTTTCCGAAATATTGGCCTAATGGTGTTTTATTCATAATAAACACTATGATATGTGCATGTATTTCTCGTTATTCCAGAGTTTTACTGTAAGGCCTAACTCTTCAGATATAATACAGCATTCTCTTGTGAAAAGCAGGACCCATAACTGGAACACAGGTAGTATCACTGGATCCGGTGTCCTCTAAAGTTGATTTGACTTTCCTGGTTCACACTAAAGTAATACTGTTATTCAGATGTAGATACTGCTTGGATTAAAGGAATCTAGGCTCCAGGTGGCCAGGAGATCCACAATTTAATTTTTTTTATTTTGTTGTAACAATCACCTGGATTGGAAGGTACATGCTATAGTGGAGAGCTGGAGGTACCTCTGAACTAAAACTTCTGACATATTAATATTAGATGTTTGTGTTTACATACTCTAGTAGTCCAAGGATTACATTTTTACTATCATGTATTTTTTGTATAATCCCTTCTGCAGTACATAACCCAGTGACCAGTCTTGGTCCGCTCCACTTGTCCAGTTCTTGGGCATGCAACAAAAAAGTGAATACAAATACAAAAGCAAAAGTCCTGTACTCACTCCCATCACTCCTGGGAAGCAGCAATGACTACAGTACACATCAGCTAATACATATAGTAAAAACCAAATAAAAAAAAGTTACCTGTGCTATCTCCTTATTCCCTATCTATATTTAAACAAATTGAGGTCATTTGCAACAGAAAAGACCAACTTTTGGTCCGCTACTTGAACATCATCAAGGTCTGCCCACACTGGAACCATCATGAACACGTATATGAAATACTATGTGGGTAAGCATGAAATATACCCTAACCTACCCTAATAGTGTTAAAAATAATTTCCCCAGCCAAGCTATATATTTTATTTACATAGTTATCTATCTTTAGTATCTTTACAAGTTCATTTATTTAGCATATATAATATTCTGGTACTTACTTTAGTTACACATCGGTAATTTAGGATTATAAGTATTGTATATATATTGTTTTTGGTTTTATATATATATATATATATAAATATATATATGTGGTGTAGTTACCAGTTAGTTAGTGGATCTGTGGGACACAAGAGTTCTCTATACTAATTTTGCACTCTCGCGGCCACTGTACGCCCGATGACATCATTGTGTAAACACGTGATGGTGACGTCACGACGTTCCGCTAGGATGAATGGCGGGAACATCGGCCTTTATAACAGAAGGATTTTACTTTCTACACCAGGGCCATTTAAAGGATCTGCATGCCTCTATCCTGCCTTTATAGAAAAACTACTCATAGACATATGAACGAAGAGCTACATTGGAATCACTGAGCTCCTTTCCTGTTTTCTGTTCCTGTTTACTGAAGATTCTGCATCACATTGAAAATTCAATGAATCCACTGCATCACATTGAAAATCCATCAGGAGGCCTCCTTGATTCTCTATGGGTAAGATCTGACCAGATCCTATCACAGAACCTTTTTGCTTATATATTTATTATTTTTTCTATTTTTTCATTTTTGCAGATTGTGCTTTTTTGTTTTTCATTCATTTTCTTTATTTTTCATGGGATCTAGTAACACACTCCAGTTTGGGACAGGCTAATAGACTCCTAGACTATTCTTCAGGAACTTTTATGTCACAGATTACTGATATCTGTGTGCCCTCTATTTCTCCAAGGGTTTTGCTTCTTGCGAGGATCAGTGGCAGGCAGTATTGATTATATTATATTGTTGCCACTTTAGACTTTATGTATAGGTAGATTGTATTTATGGTGATTTGGCACTTATCACTTTAGGTTTTCTTTTGCACTTTAACTATGGTGGGCAAGTTATTAAACTGCAATGTATATTTATTATTGCATAGGATAGATTAATACTCTATTTAATATTACTATGTTGTGTCAATAAACTATCATTTAATAATCTTTTATCTAAATAAGAGTGCGGTATCCTTTGGAATTTTAAAAAAAACAACAAAGTTTCATACACCGAAGCACATGTTTCATGCTATGTCAACAAAATACTTTTAAGCAGGAATAAGAGGACTCCTATGCGAGCACCAACGCTTCCTCCATCCTTTAAGAATGTGCTAAATCTGAAAATCCTTCCTCAAAAACATAGATTATCTGATGCGGCAGAACAACCCTCCACCAACAATACGAAAGGGAGATTCAACATGGACAATAACCTTCCAGAATCCGTAAAGCAAACCTGCCCCTCCTCATTACCTACAATCAACAAACGCATATCGTGATATACGCTGCCCAAGTCCTGGGGAAAGTGAATCCCACCGCAGCCTTACCAATCCTGCAAAGTGATGTTCCACAAATAATCTGAACGGGGTGTCCGCACATGCAATGCCGATGGTGCTGACTCACAAAATTGATACCACTGTAGGCACAATAAAGAGTTGGCAATCGCATTATTAACCTCAGGAATATGACATGCTGAAACACAAACATTTAACTCAAAACAATGCAAAACCAAAAGGGGGAAAAAAGCACACATCTCCTTGCTCTAGTTAGTTTTTTCTCTCTCATCTTGCGTGTCTTTTACCTTTTATATTACATATTATACTATGTACAATTTATCTTTCTAGGTACCTTACATTTCTTCTATTATTTAAGATTGTATTCCATTTCAATCCAACGTATGCCCATTATACACTTCCACTAGCTCCAGACCAACAGGTCCACCTGGTGATGAGTACAAAATAAAACAATTCTTGAGTACTTACTGTTGCCAGGGGCAGCTGACGGCAAAATTCACACCCCATAGACATAACAAACAAATTGTCCAAAAAGTGACTAAAGACGTCACAGTTCACCTGCAAGGACCTGGCAACTTGTATCAATTTCAATACCAAGAAAAGAAAGACAAGTTGCCGGGCCCTTATCCTCCACCACAAGAATTCTTATATTCATTCATCACCTTATGAAAAGCCTGAAGCAATGTCACACAATTTAGGGTAACCATGGAACCCACAAACAAAAAATCATTAAATTAATGTAGTAAGGATGGAAGCCCAGCGACCTGTGCTATTATCGAATCCACAAAGGAATTAAACTTTTAAAAATACGAACATGAAATTGCATATCCCATCAGGAGACACATGTCATAAAAGAATTAATGCTGGAACGAGCAAACCAATAGGTGAAAACAAGCCAGATTAACCATCAAAAACAAAATGTGGACTGGATGTCTAATTTAGCAAGTAATGCACCAGGCCCCATGGCCCAAACCAACACCAATGCCATGTCAAACAAGGCATTAGAAACCCATCTGTCCTTTTGTGAAATACCGTTATTCACCGACCTCCCTTATTGATGAGACAAATGATAGAACAAATGATAAGACCCCTATGCTTTTTTAGGAACCAAACGGGGAAACTCTAAAATTTTAATAGAGGAGAAAGACAAAAGGGCCTGCCATCTGCCCTAACTCAACATCCTTAAACAATCATAGAGAATCTTCTCTTTGCCCAGCATGGAAGGTCAAATTAGGCACAAAAACAGGAACCTCATACAGATTAAATGGGATCAAGAAACCTACTGTAAAACCTTTCCACAAACATGAGGCATCCTTATGACATAGATTCCAATGGCGCCACATGGACGTACTTTGCAGGCTCACTGGTGTCTTCTTTCTTAGAAATGCTGTCCTTAAAGTCCGGATTTTCAAGCTGCCTGTCTTTTTTTAACACATTGCACCGCCTTCCTTCCTTCCCTTTCTCCTCCCTTCCTTACATGCCTCTTCCCTCACCTTTCTTCTCTCTTCCCTCATTCATCAATGTCTCTCTAACCTCCTTCCATATCCCTGCTACCATCCATGTCTTTTTTTCCACATCCCCTTCCATGCCTTTCTTCCAACCTTCCATGTGTCTCTCCCCCTTCCATTTTTGTCTCTCTTCCTCCTTCCAACCATGTCTATCTTCCCCGTTCCATGTTTCTCTTATCCCTTACATATCTCTCCACTCTTCCTTCCATGTGTCCTGGTTTTACAAGCTGCCTGCCTTTTTTTAAAAACATTACACCACCAGGTGAGCTTCCGCACAGTGTTAGCACTTGTGTTTAAAACAACAGCAGTCATACTCTCCCCCGCCATCCATGTCTTTCTTCCCCCCTTCCATCCATGTCTCTTTTCCATGTCCCTCTGCTCCCCCTTTCATGTACCCCGTTAAAGTGCTGTCAGCGGCCATGGTCCCAACTGGATGCATTGTGGGGCTGGCTCTGTCTCCACAGCTGAATTATGTACTGGTTCGGTAAACTTGTTGCATTTTAGAAAACTGGGTATATTTTTTTTAATTAATAAAAGTCCCAAGACAGGCAGAACAGAGATGACAGAGGTAAGTACACTAAACTGTGCACTGGCTGTTTCAAACAACCCTATCCGTTTAGACTCCTATACCTCCACTATAGGCGACAAAGTAACCCTTTAAAGTGGCACTGTCACACCCTAGTTACCTTGTCCCAATCACTTCAGCTTCTTTCCCTGTTCCCTACTTCGTGTGCCCCTTTTTTTAATTTCCAGCTATTTTTAACTAAAAACATAAGAAAAAAGTCTTATGAATTTCTCCTTCATCTGATTTTCTTTGACACAAGGAGGAGTTTAAGTAAGCTCTACTTCCTGTGTCTAAGAAAGTTTTCCATAATACCTTTCCCTCAATGTTCTTGTGTTGCCGCCTTTCGCCCTTTCCGAATGTCCTCTCATTTAGACTAGGGCGCTGGCGAATTAACTGAATTTCGCCCAAACCAAATGTCGACAGTTTGTCTATTCATTTTTGGATTAAAGTCCTTGACAAAGAGTTTTCTGGACAGTAAAATGTCTAACCAAACCCAGTACAGCAGGAGAGAACTGGTGTGGGGTGTGGGAGCGGATGGGTGCACATGGTAGTAGTCCTGAGATTTAAAGGGCAAATGGTGTGGTAGATGATGATAAGGTTTGGCTACCCACTGGGAAAGTCAAACATAATATTCTATAGTTTCAAACAAAGCAAAACAAAACAAGACCATTATTGATTGTTAAAGTACGTGTCCCACTTAACAGCTTTTAACAAGCTGACAGCCTGAATAAATGGTTGGCATCAATATGAAATTACCATAGCTTAAACTATAATTAGACATTCTCAATGTAAAGCTTGACAGCTTGAAATAATGTGTATTGCAGTGTCAACAATCAAATCAGTTGCTTTGCTTATCCAATAAACTATTTCCTCTTACTGCTCCAACGAAGAAGGATGGGAATAGGTAGAGCAAGGAGAGGTGAGGCCAAGGGTGTTTGCATGTGGTCTAGCATGGGCCTAAGTTTTCTTGAAAGGAAAGTGTATAACATTGAACATTACTGTCATCTAGAGTTGCGGACATAATCCCAATGTCTGACAATAAACTGTCCTATCATGATTCTACTGATGAAATCTGGTCATATCTTCCATTTAACTCAAATGGTGGATTTTATTTACTGTTGTGCATTGAGGACCTAAAAACGCTTTCTGGATTCTTCAGGAATATATTTATGTTGTTAGCTTTTCTGACAAAAATCATCCATGCTCACTCTATTCCTTTGTTGATTCATGGATATAAAATGTCATGCATGTTGGTGCTTTATAACATTAACTATAAAGGATAAAATCTCAAAAGTGAACAGATATACATATACAATAATGGAAGACGCGAACATTTAGCTATGCCATCTATTTTATCCCTATCACCACAAAAGACAATAAAATGCAGAGTGTAATGGGAAAACTGACCCTGGTAGGGTCGTTAGCTGGTTTTTCCTAGGCCTATATTATAATAGAATGTTCTAGCATTCTTTTTCTTTCACCTCCTCTTTGACTTCTTCCCTGATGTCCGAGGTCAGTGATGGTGTGGGACAACCTTTCAGCCCACCACTTGGAAGGCTGAAAGGAAGACAATCCATGGAAACATTCAGTATTTGTAGCAGATGTTACCTTATTCTATGTAACTTCGAAGTCTTCTGACATCCAAAATAATATCACTTTCGTTTCTGGAAGATCCTTTATTAATTGGGCTTCACAATCAATTTACAATGTCAGATTGCCAAATGGCAATATTTTCTCCAATTTCCAGAAAAACAAAGATATTTTTATAAGGCTTTTTTATTATTTAAATGGTGAAATTAGGCTTTTGTTGTGTCAATATCTGCCCCACTGTGTGATGCCCCCCACTGAGGGTGCTAATCCTTTCTCTCCCTCCCTACTCTAGGCAGCTGAATACAGGCAAATTTCCAGAATATTTCTTCTCATCTCTGCCCCCTGCTTTGGCCATGGGTTGCAGCAATCTGCTTTCCAGTTTAGAGATTTAACCTCTTTGTAGCTAGAAGGAAAACTCTAAAACAATAATTTGCTCTAAAGGGCAAGCCATATATGGATAATATATTTATAGGAATCTAATCATATACTTGGCTATTTACAGGCTTACTGAAAAGCTGTGTTCTAAATAATATAAAACCAAACAGATTAAGCACAGGAGCAGAATGATACTATATTTTAAAAAGGATCCCTGCTCCAAGGAGCTTACGCTCCAAAGGTCAAGGGACTGAAAAGGATAACAATCATTATATCACAAGGACCTCTGGTGACAAAAGGATTAATCCACTGCATTGCTTGTCAAGGACACTGACATTAATGAATAGCAATCTTGCCTTTTATACGTGTTATTTTGTATCTCCAAACAGAATCCTCTAAGAGCAGAACCAGTTCCTCTTGCATCTTTCCATAGAATTGTCGTAACTATCCATTTACTTATCATCCACATCGGAAATTGATATAGTTGTAAGGTCAGTTTGGTTTCAGTGAGGGAATATGAAATGAGACCGAGGTTCTAATGAATGACTATCTGGAGCATTTGAATACAAGAATATCATGATAAAAGAATGTTTGTTTGATTTTTTTTTTTAAACAGCTTTCCCCTCTTCACTTCAGTTTGTAGACCCCAGGAGTGCCCCTTAGTATAGCTTTGTAGTCACACAAGCAAGCAATTCTGAAGGGCAAACCAATGAGCTATTCATGGAGTTACACGCATGGAAAAATAAATAACTTTATCAGCCTGGAAGTACGTATGTTATGTTCCACATTATGAATTTACAACACATTGTTAATGCATTATAGATGTTATGTATTAAAAAGAAAGTAATCATTTATTTTGCAGCAAATCCCCAGGTTCTGTTTCTTCTCTATTAACATTTCTTTTTCTAGGCTCAGATTACTTGGAATGTTTTGTTCCTCCCTTGGTCATTTATGGGATAATAAAAGGAGCATGATGTCCAGTGGGATTCCTCTATGTACAATGGTCCCTACCTACCTCCCATGAGTGCATGACAATTATCATTTGGGTCAGCTACTACCATGTTGGCTCTTTTCCTGCCTGTTTTAGTAACAACTCAACATTCATTGATAAATTTGCTATTCAGTCAGCTACCACAAGGTAAAGATTAAGATTGCCATTGCTGTGCATGGATGTATTCCCATTACTGAACACTTTATAAACCATAACCACTAGAGCCCCCTGTTGAGGTTACAGTGCCAGGAGTGCGCTGCCCCTCTCATGGGATAAGTAGCCAAGACATTTGTGAACAGTTTGACAACTTACCTAAAGTCCACAGGGCATCATGTACAGCCTTTTGGGGAGCAAGAAACATTTCCGGGTAGCTTCCTAAGCTCTACTGAGCTAATCCCTGCAGTTCAACATACATGGGGTCCACCAAGTGTTAGTCAAGTCTTCTTGTGCTGCCAGGAGCTCTCTGCACTGAGCTACCCTGGTGGTGCACAACCGACACTCACAGTTTATGAGCTGGCCCTTACACGGCAGGGCTTAGCTCAATGAAGCAAGCAGTTTCTCTCTTGACTGGAGCCACAGCCCAGAGGCCCTGAAGTAAGTAGTCCAACTGTTCTCAGTTTGACTACTTACCCTTGGACGATGCCAGGGCACTCATGCCACCATAACTACTACTGTGGTCCTGTAGTGTTTATAGTAATTGGAATGTACATTTAAATTATATATTTACAATGTATGATTTTCGTTCTTTATTCATTTTGGTACATGATTGTAGTGGAGTATCTTCGCTGAAAAGTCTTTCCCAAGTCCCGCAAAGTAGATAGTAATAATAGCTCTCACCCAAACATCAGCCAAGAGGGGATGAAGGGTGAAAATAGTGATTTTATTGAACAAAACAGAGGGTTATACACACAGACCCACATCATGGTGACTCCAGCAAAAACATAGGTACCTCTGTGTCTGGGATAGAATTGCAATACGCACATCTTAATTCAATTAACCCCAAAGTACACAGGAAATAATACAATTATCACATGAAAAACCTGCAACGCAACACATACTACTTAATTGAATTAACTACCAGGCACACAGGCGCTAATACAATTATCACATGGAAAAGATGCATTGCAACATACACTGCGTAACTGAATTAACTCCCAGATGCACAGGCGCTAATACAATTGTCGCTGTTTCTTCACATGGCTCCCCCTGGTACAGCAGTAATGGCCAGACCCCAGGTTGGCTTGGCGATATTCGGGAATAAAGGTCTTTAAGGCTCCTGTTTGCCAGGACAACCCATCTGCATTATGATTTTGCTTGACTGGCTGATATCGCATTGTAAAATTGTAGGGTTGTAGGTCCAGGCTCCACCACAACAGTCTGGGGTTGTCTCAGGCCACTCTATGCAACCAGATAAAGGGACTGTGGTCAATCATCAACATGAACGACCGACTGTACAGATACGACTGTAATTTTTTAAGAGCCCACACCAGAGCCAGACATTCTTTTTCTACGGTGGCATAGCTGACTTCCCTGGGCAACAATTTTCAGCTGAGGAATGCCACCAGGTGCTCCATCCTGTTATCCTTTAATATCTGGCTTAGTACTGCTCCCAAGGTAAAGCCATGGGGGCATCTGTATGGATGACAAATTGGTTGGTATAGTCAGGAGCAGCCAACACAGGAGCATTCATTAGGACTGGCTTTAAGTGTTGAAAGGCACCCTTGCACTCCAGGGACCACAGAGCCTGTTGGGAAAGATTGTTTTTGGTCAGATCCTTCAGGGGTTTGGCTTAAGTACTGTAGCCCAGCACAAACTTGTTTAGTAACCATCCGTCCCTTGGAAGGCCATAACCTGAGTTTTGGTAGTGGTTGTGGCCAATTAGCTACCACTTCTACTTTTGCAGATTTGGGGCGTTGTTTTCAGGACCCTACCCAATGGCCTATTTATGCACCTTGGCCATCCCATATGGCACTTGTCGGTTCGGAGGGTTGACCCTGCAGCATGGATCCTGTCTAACACCACCAAAATGTGCAACAGATGGTCTTTCCATGTGTGATTGTAGATGTAGATAGCTCTGTGCTGTACCTTTTCAGCACCTATGTTGCCCCTCTCCCTGCACCTTTGATCACCCTGTACAGTAACCTTCTGCTTACTTAAATGTTTCTGATTCTAACCCTCCTGATGTTGTCTCTTATACCCTGCTAGTATCAGGTCTTTCTTGAACTTTCTCTTGAAGTCTTGGGAGTGTCCCATATGGAGTCAGGGAAACAGATTGTACCTACTGTTCCTCCCAGTGTGAGGGGTGCATGATCATGGTAGCAGGGGTCGTAAATTGAGAAGTGAGGTGCCCAGGATAATTTCTGAGGAGCACCTCTGCAGGTAAGTCTTTCATGATGCCGACCTCCAGGTACTTGGCTCTAGTGCCCCAATTAATGTTTAGCCTGGTGGTCGGGATCCTGTGGATAGCCCTGCAGCTACTCTTATGGCTACTATCTGTCCAGTTTTCTCTAGGTCACTGACTCGGTATGGTTGAACCAGTGTTAGGGTGGCCCCGGTATCCATTAATCCTTTTCTGCCTCTTTGTCAATCAATTTGATCCCCAGCTGCTTGAACCAGGTCAACTTCGTGCAGGAGTGTCCATGCTCTTCAGGCTAGCCGGGGTGGGTCCTTTGCAAAAAGCTAGGGTTGCCCGAGGGATGAGCCGCTTGTAAACAGTGGTCTACAGCTCTTGGGGGGTTAGTTTGGGGTCTATTTGACCCTGCTCTGTTTCTAAGTGGGCAATTGTTTTTATTGTGCCTCACTTAATTGCATCCATAACAGAGGTGGATGTCTTTCATTGTGGGACCGTGTAGGGGTTAGTGTAGTTGGGGGTCTGCCAGATAGCAGTCGGAATTATCAGGGTGTTGATACTGGGTCGAGGGTGAACACAAGTTCCACTAGATTTGGGTTCTCCAGCGGTCATGAAACTCATCAGCCAGCCAAGCAGCTTCCTCCACCATGAGGGGCTTTCGATTTTGGACCCAATCTTGGACCTCCAGAGCTGTGTGATCGAAGAACTGCTCCACGATTATCAGCTACAGGGCATCCTCGATGGTCACTGCCAGGCATCTTTGCATCCAGTTCTGGGTTGTCTGCTGTATTCAGAAAGTCCACTCAGCATAGGAGTCTCTGCTTCCTTTTCGTAGCCCCATAAATTTTCCTCAGGATTTTCTGTGTACCTCGCAAATAGCTTTTCTTTAACTTTTTCATAGTTATACATGTCCGAGTTGGATACTGCTCTGTATGCCTCTGCTTTTGGACAGCTTGCTGCTGAGGATATCAGTGCAGTTTATTTTGTCCAGTCCTTCCTGAGCACATTGTCTTTTGAAGTCTTGGAGGTAGCTATCGATGTCCTCCTCTCCATTAAAGGTCACATAGTTCAGTTTCTTTGGGCCTCCTCTGGTTGATCCTGGTAGCGATGCTGCTGCTCCAACTGGTTCGCTGCTCTCTTGCTTTCAACGTTTTGGTTGCCTGTGCCAACACCTGGATTACCATCTCCTGCAATGGGTTGAGGCCCAATATGTTCAGCCTCCACCACACATCCTTTTGAAATTCCATTCCTCAGAGCTCCCTGTTGACTAGGTGCTGGGTCTGTTGTTCTCCATGAGCTTGGCGATGAGGGTGGCTTTTGATGTGTTTCTTGTTGCTCCCCCTCTGGCTTCCAGTAGATCCTTCAATGTTTTTTTCTTTAGTAGGTGGTACTGCTAATCCATCTCACTCATATACATATTTGCTCTATTCATATATTCTTTTGGAACAGGCTCATATAAACCTGTAGCTATGCGAAGCAATAAAAGAGCACTGATAGGATAAAAGGCTTTGTTGTCATGGCAGCAACTTGATAAAATCAAGTTTAAGAATCTTTTTTTTTAATTTTATTTGCTTAGTACAGTATGTAATGCACTTAATGTTTCTTTCTAGATGGAGTAGTACATTTACGCCTTTCTATTTTTCATTTGTATTTTTTCCCCCATCACTGATGAAGTGACAGTGAAGGAGCGAAATGCGTCAGCATTGATCCAGCACCCTCCCTTCCAGCCATAACGTCTACTTTAACTTTAATAATGGTGGTTTTATCCTTTTCCTGTGGATTAACGCCTTTTACCTGATGGAAGAGATCTGGCAGTTCACTCAAGCTCTGCAAATATATTTGCTATTTTTGGTACTTTGATCAACTTGTTATTATTGAATATTCTGTATAGCAGCTAATTTAAATCACAAGAATTAGGTGCAAATAAATAGTCATATTATATAGTTATTTGTTTGTATTACTCTTCCTTAAGAAACCTATAGCAAAATCCCTGTTAGGTTTTCCATGACACACGATCGATAGTAGAAATAGCCTTTCTAGGATTTCTGGGGGAAAAATATCATAAACCCTGATTCTGGGATTGCTGCTGCTATAGCAATAAGCTTATCTTTTTTTTTTTTGTTATACTGGTGGTAAATATTTTTTTTCAATAATAACAGTTTTTTTTCCTAGAACTTATTTTGTACGATATTATTATTTAAAAAAAATAAATTGCCAGACAAAAAATACCAAAAAAATTACTCCAGGCATGTCACCGTGATTCCTAATCATTGGCGTTTTATGTCAACCTCAAGATTAGAATTATGAAATCATTAATATTATATATGGTCAGTCTATTATGGGTTATATATTGGATTTACAGTTAAATAATATTATATTACTTATGTGAAAAACAGCAGAATGATGACAAAATAATTTGATCCTTTGAAATCGGAGATTTATACAAATTATTCTAAATAAGACTGATATTCCATGATTGCATAGGGGTTGCCGTATTGTCACAACAGCAAAGAATGTCATTGATCCTCAAGGGGTTAGAAAATAAAAGAGAGCTGGAGTTAAAATACGCCACACTGAAATACAATCTATAACATAATGCTTTACAAAACCTATCTGTTCTGTTGAACAAAAGTTCCAGATTTTGTTTCATGAAGCTTCTTAGTAGCAATAGAAACTCCGTGAAGAAAAAAAAGCTTTGGTTTACCCTCAGAAAATATTCCCCTTGAGGTTTATTGTCACTGGGGAGAGAAGGGTATTAATTAATAAATTAACTTTAAAGCAATTTGTTCCATGGAAAACATGTTACATGTAAAACAGGACAGACGATCTTGACTAGAGTTCTCTGTCCTGTAAATTTCAGACTGAGGAAATCGAATCTAAACATTTGGTATTTTCAAAAAACTTATTTTGTAGCTGCTGCCAGGGAAAAGAGCTGGCAAAAAATGAATCTAACGTCTGTTTTCAAAGCTCTTTTCATTCCGTTTTTCCATCATATCTGTGACATAAATCATAAACACATCAGACAAATTGTTTTTTTTTTTTAAACATCCTGCTCGAAATACTGTGATCTTCTGTTTGATTAAAAATAAAATAAAATGTGTATCAACTAAAGTGTGAAACCGCATTTTTTTTTCTTACACCATGCAAAACTTTGATGCTAGAACAATATTCTCTTGAAGCATCATGTAGTCCCATGTAATTTGTTTTACACTTATATGTGTTATATTTTAAATATTTTATGGAACCTGAAGTAAGCGAGTTCATTCGTATGGGGGTATATGTAAAGAGTGGTTCTGGGACAAAGTTCTGAAAGATGAGTGGTCTTCATGGAAACCAAAGGAATGTCCACAGTTAGAATATTGTCCCAGAATTACTTTTTATACACAAACCATCTCTATCTCTTTTAGAGGCAGAAGGCTAACATGTAATATTTTTTTAAATAATGCATCATGGTACTGTTGAGGTCAGAGTGAAAAGACACAGACATACTTAATCTTGTGAGTGTTCTGTAAGGCCGTCTAAAGTCAGGAATGATGTGGAGTTGCAAGAGGTCTACAATAATGACTGATGTCACATGATACAGTCATGGTTCTAAACATGGTTTACTGGGAATTTTGTGAATCACTTAGCTCCAAGTACCTAGCCTTTTTTCAAAACACCTCTAAACATTAGAGTAATATCCCTAGAAATGGGGAAGTCCTATTTAGCTCTCTGTGTCACTGGGGTCAGTTGAGCTGTGTTGAACAGAGCCCCTAAATTGTGGTCACCCTGAATCAGAATCTGGGCATAAGACTCACTGCATATCAAATCACTTCCTTATAGTCTAAAACAGTAATTTCCTATCAGTGTGCCATGGTGCTACATAAGTGTAGATAAGATCATAGTTCCCAATCAGGATGGGGTGGGCAACCTGCATCACTAGTGGTGCCGTAATGAACGAGCCCAAGCGGAAAAAGGGCAGTCCATTGATAGGCTGTCTGGTCAGTTCCACAAGCTTCAAACCATGGAGCACAGATGAAGCAGCCCACAACACAGGACAAGAGCATCTAATGATAGGCTCGCACTATGCTTGCATATCCAGGACACCAGGGAACTAAAGCGGGAAGGTGTGACCGAATCCTGAAAGCGGGACTGTTGGAAGGCCTGCTAAGTGTTCAACAAACACATTGATTTCAGGGCTGTATACAGTCTTTAAAATGTGATTTGTATGTGTCAGTGATAGCATTAGGAGTCCTGTCTGACAATTACTTACAACTAATGTCATTTTGGCTATAAATATGCATAACATTTTAGTTAACCTACACGGTTAAAAAGGTTTTCTCTTGTGGTCCAAAAAAGTTTAGGACCAGTTGATCTTCAACTTCTCTTTGTGCCCAGTTCCCTCCAATATTTTCACTGTACATTTGAAATAACGCAGATTTAGTAAATACTTGTCTAAAACGTGAAATGCATCCTTTCCTAAGTCACGATACATGGTTTATGTGCTCACACTTTACACTTTATGCATGTGGCCTATGCACTCACATGAAGGACTTTATGGTTTTGGTTGGTGTGTTGCAGTTGTGTTTTGTGTGTATGATAGATGTGATTGGTGGAATTGTGGTATTTATTAAGTTTCTTCTTTTTCACATGATAAAGGTATATTGCTAAGGATTGCATACTTTATTTGTAATAGATTGTATTAATTGTACGGTAGTTTGGTACACTTATTGCACAGGGTATGGTGGTTTCTATGGGATACATATTTTGCTTGAATTGGGGGACATAGGTTGTATTGCTGAATTTGTATAGTATTGGTGGCACTATTGTGTTAAACTTTTTATCAATGAAGAAGGAATTGTATTTCTTAAGTACTAGCGGGACTATGGTATTAGGTATAGATTGCTAAAGCTTACACTGAGAGTACATTTTTATACAGTATTTTTTTATATATATTGCTGCTGCATTTCTGTTCAGAGGCCAACTGTCTTTCACCGCCCTTCTATGTACATTGTACAGTGATAGTAAAGTTGAATCTGAATACAGTAAAATGGGCTACAATATGTAAAACTGCTTTTAAACCTAGCTTTAGGAGTGTGGCAGAACCGCTGCCTATTCGTGCATTTTCCCCTTTGTTTTATGCGTTTTCCCTGACTTTCATGCAGTATACCCTGTTTCCCCATTCAGGAGCGTTGATACGAACAAAACCCATTTTTCTCCTGAATGGGGACCACCCAGGGGCCCCATTAGCACGTTCCCAAAAATTAATCAGAGCTTTCACACTTGCACCATAAGTACGAAACCACAACGGTCGCACTTGCAACATAGTGTGAAACTGCAAGGGAAGTAATTAATGAGTGCTCCCCAGGGTGGCCACCATTTCGTATAGACAAATGCCAGCCAGGGGGAGCATTCATATCCTGAAAGGAGACGCTTCCCTTGCAGGTTTCAGCACAGTAACCTCGCGTACAGAGACTGGCCAGGGAATGTGCCGTTGTGCGGTTTCCTGAAGTTGGTGAGGACACTTTTGGGGCACTGGCTAATTTGGCAGCCTTTTCTGTGCCTGGGAGACAAAGGGATGATTTCTTTCCTGTGCTTTGGCTCCCAAGTACAGAGGCTCCTGGAAGGAAGACCCCCCTGTTGTCCTGGGCAGGAGACCCCTTGCCTGAGTGGTGGGCTTCCTAGACCTGGGAGTCATAGGGACAGCAACCCCTTTCCTGCGGTTTGGCTCCCAGGTGTAGAAGATCTTGGGATATAACCCCTGGGTGTTTGTGAAGTGGGCCCCTTGCATGGGGCTATGCATAAAAGCCAAGTGTGGCATAATAAAATGGTGTTGTACCTCCAGAGCTGTGTGTCATCCAGTTACTGAGGGAATGTCTGTCTGCCTGTTCTAAGGGTTCCTGAGGGGTTGAAGGAAGAATATAGCGGAGGTAACCGGTCGAGTTACCTGTGGTCTGTTACAAGGAGTCATACAAATTCCTTTCTTTTTTATGTTAAAAAAAAAAACCTTCTACATTAAGTACCATGTGACTGGTCATCTAGTACCAACTAAACAAATTAATAAAATCTGGTTAATGGGTCTGCAAGGTTCATGTTTGCAAGAGTAGACTCATCAGTGAAGCCTTCAAAACAACCATGATACCTTTATTTGCTGTCTCAAAAGCATCTTCTACCAAAGTAATGTGAAGTCCAAACTTGAAGTAGATTCCAAAGTTCTAAAAAAGTGAATGAGATTTTACCTGTTATCCTCTAAGCAATTTTAACCTGGAAATATAGATGGTGTTTTTTTTATTATTACCATATGATTCTTTCCACATCATGGGTTATAGATCCAGCGGACACATATGCCAGGAAGCCACAATAAAGACATGAAACTGATGCATAAATAAACCTTTCCAAGAAGGCAAACATCTTTATTGCTTTAAATCGGTGGTTCATAAGAAGAGTTGAGATCCTAAATCAGATCTCCTTGCTATTTTAGTGGACCCCTGAATAGCCCATCGTATTAAATGAGCAGGCAGTGCTGTACTCCTATTGGAGGTTAGCTGTGAGAACTGATTTTTTACTTTGCAGTGTAATAACTAAAGGAACACAGTACCAATGTCACGACTGCTAGTGTGGTCCAACACGCAGAAACTATGTAAACATATACATAGAAAATGAAAAGGAAATAAAAGGACAGAACGTAAACGGGGTCCTTACAATGGCCGGACTAATACGTTAGAGACAGAGAATGGTCAAAGGGAAAGCCGAAGTCAAGGAATCCAGAAATACACAAATACCGTTTAACAAGCCAAGTCAGGGAGATCGGAAATCGGAATAACAAGGAATAGCCAAGGTCAAAATACCAGAAAATCTGAATCACAAGGATAAATGCACTCTCTGGAACCAGGAACAGGAAACCATGACAGGGCAAGGTACTGGGGTGAATCAGGGATTTAAATATCCCTCTCTAGGCTCTGATTGGTCGTGACATTATGCGCACGTTCGTATAATTTTGGGGGGCGGAGCTATCGATGGACCCGACCGCATGGTTGGCACCATCTTTAATTTGCTGGGGCAATGTTGAGGAGCGGTTTCCGGCTCGCCGCCGAGCAGCTAAGCTCAGCAGGTTGACTCGGTCGTGCCGGTCAGATATGGACGCACATCGTGGCGAGCCGGGAGCCGTGACTGTACCCCCCACTCGAAGACTGCTCACCGGGCGGGAAGGAGCCGGCTTGTGAGGAAAACGGTTGTGAAACGACCGGACAAGATGGGGAACATGAACCCGTTCAGCAGGAACCCAACTCCGTTCTTCCGGGCCATATCCCTTCAAGTCAACTAGATAAGACAGAACCAACTCTAGAGATCTTGGAGTCCAATATAGATCGGACTTCGTACTCCTCTTGATCACCTACTACCAAGGGCGGAGGAGGAACAACCATTTTTGTGGATCGATTGCAAGTAAGGGGCTTAAGCAATGATACATGAAATTAATTGGCCATTCTCATGTGTGCAGGGAGTGCCAATGAATTAGTCACAGGGTTTATACGACGGAGAACACGAAAGGGACCTATGTATCGAGGAGCTAGTTTCATGGAAGGAACCTTGAGTTTGATATGACGTGTGGATAACCAAACCCTGTCCCCTACTTGATAGACAGGATTGGCACCCCTTCTCTTGTCAGCTTGGATTTTAGCACGTTTTGAGGCATTCTGTAGTGCTGAATGAACAGAATCCCAAGTGTCCTGAATAGAAGTCAAACAGGCCTTCAAAGCAGGAATATCGGTGCCTGAAAATACAGAAGGTAACACAGTGGGGTGCTAACCCTGATTAACAAAAAATGGACTATGATTAGAGGAGTCATGAGTCGCATTATTTCTGGCAAATTCAGCCATGGGCAAGAGTTCATACCAGTTGGACTGATTGGCATTGATAAAGCAACGTAAATATGTTTCTAAAGACTCATTTGCCCTCTCTGCAGCACCATTAGTTTGAGGATGGTATGCAGAGGAAAATTAAAGTTCTACACCCACTTGTTTACAGAAGGCACGCCAGAACCTAGATATAAATTGGGTACCTCTGTCAGAAACAATGTTTTTTGGTACTCCATGTAATCGAAAGATCTCCTTCATGAATATTTGGACAAGATGTTGAGCGGATGGCAATTTTTTGAAAGGTATAAAATGTGCCATCTTGGAGAATCTATCTACAACCATGAGGATGGTGTTATTTCAATTTGAACTGGGAATATCCACAATGAAGTCCATGGCTAAATGGCTCCATGGAGCTGTAATAAACCAGGGGGAGATTTGTTGGATGCTTTAGAAACAGCACATATTTGACATGTCCCCACATAATCTTTAATGTCGCCTCTAAGTGTAGGTCACCAAAACTTCCTGGAGATAGCAGAGAGAGTTTTATGTACTCCAGGATGACCTGCTGTCGGATTATCATGAAATAACACCAGTACTTTTTTCCTTAATGATGATGTGACGTACAGTTTGTCCTGAGATTTCTCTAAGGGTGCCTGAGTTTGATCTGCTATTATGGCACAGAAAAGTGGAGAAGACACTTCGGAAACCGTAGTAGCAATAAGACATTCTGGAGGTACAATCGGGTTCAGGAACCTCATCTGTCTCAAACTGTCTAGACAACGCATCTTCCTTGGTATTCTTGGTCCAGGGCCTGTATGTAATAACAAAATAGAAATGGGAGAGGAATAATGACCATCTAGCCTGTCGGGAGGACAATCTCTTAGCGTCCCCAATATAAGTGAAATTCTTGTGATCGGTGAAAATCAAAAGTGGCTTTTTGGAACCTTCTAAGAGATGTCTCCATTTTTTAAGGGCAAGTACAATGGCCAGTAATTCCCTATTCCCAACGTCATAATTTTTCTCTGTCGGAGTTAGTTTTCGAGAGGAAAAACCCACAGGGATGTAATGGCGCATCAAGGTATGCTAAAGGGAAGAAGCTGGGAACAAAGGATCTAAAGAAAAGGGGAAATAGGAGGGACACAACCGTACAGGACAGATAGAGACATAAACAACATGACTAATGACAAAAGTAGAGAGAGAGATGTATGTGGAAGAATATGGGAACACCAAAGGAAGAGGAAGTTTTGGGGAATGTCTTGTGGTTTTAGGGGGGCTGATGTCACGATGGGAGGGATATGTTGAACACTGTGTTTATTATGTTTCACTCAATTTACTCCTGTGGGAGTAAAGAAAGAGTTAAATACACAATATGAGCCCCGTGTCTTCAAATAAAATTAAAAGATTAAGAAATTCTGCTCTATATAACGCGACATGCCAATTTGACGTTTTTTTATATGAGTGTAAATGTAATAGTGAATTTACTGAATTTTTTACCTCTTACATTTTCTGTGTTTGAAAAATTTAAAAAAACCTTAGAGACATTCTGGCGAACTGTTGATTTCAGGAATTTTTAAGAGAGTGCTGTAAATTATATTGTTGGTTTTTAAATTAGGTTTTCAATCCACCACAATTCCCTTTGCTTTAGATGCAAAATTAAATGCTCCGTTTAAGGTACATTTGCTGAAGCCAATTACCGCTGAGCACTAAAGTGATAATATAAATCAAATAGTAGCAAAAATGGCAATAATTTTACTGGAAATATGAAACAGGAAGCTCCCACAGATACATAGTGTATCAATGTTATAACTCCCCTGGGACAACATGTAATATGTGATATGTCACTTATTCATCATAGGGTATAATGCCACGTATCTACTGTACCTGTATGTCTACGTATGTTTTGTTAGAATTAATTGTTTGTCTTGGTTTACCTAATGTACAGCGCTATGATATATGTTGGCGCTATGCATATATTTGTAGTTATGCCACACTAGTAAAACTGGTAACTCAAAGGGGGCTAATGTGTTCTCCAATTATTTATATGGGCAAGTTTAGCTATTACCAGATTTTACCATTAATATGAAATAAATTCATTATAATACGAGCCTCCGCATCGTGTAATAAAAATCCTTTTTTAAGTCCCACACAAGATCCTTGTAGTTTTATCTCTTCAAAATGTTCAGGATGAATCACCTGATATGTTGACATTTTTTTTTCCAGCTCTGATAATTGCTGCGAAACAATTACTGTGTAGTATTCGTGTGCGTTGAATATGTTTTGTTAGAATTGTTTACCTTGTTTATCAATTGTACAGCGCCGTTAAATATATTGGCACTATATAAATCATTGTAATTGTATTGTCTTAATTTTATCTTATCATCTAGAGATTACAATATATTTTTTTAAATGACCAGAGTGAGTGTCATGATGTATAGCACCACTTATTATTTGTGTTTTAAGGCTGCTACACTATAGAACAGAATATTATTAATATGCATAAAGTGCTAACAGATTCCGCAGTGCTGTACAATGGGTAAATGTGTTCCTGGAAAAGACAGTGCTATACAATGGAAGAAACATAGAAAAACAAAATGTGACAGCAGATAAGAACCATCCAGTCCATCTAGTCTGCCCAATTTTCTAATACTCTTATTAGTCTCTGGCCTTGTCTTATATCTAGAATAGCCTTTTGCCTATCCCACACACACTTAAAGTGCCAGGAAACTCCCTTTCCTGGCACTATAGGGTCTTTAGGTCCTTCCCCACTCTCAGGGTCCCACTTCCACTGGGGTGAAGGGGGCTGAAGGGGATAAACACTTACCTCCCTCACCAGGCCCGGACTGGCCATCGGGCACACCGGGCAAATGCCCGGTGGGCCGCGATGGCCGTGGGGCCGAGGCCGGCAGGGGAGATCACAGAATCTCCCCTGCCAGCCCGTGCAGGGCCAGCGCTACCCGAGCGCCGGCCCCGCTGTGTGCCTCCGTGGGCCGGTAGGGAGATCAAATATCTCCCTCACCGGCCCAGAGGCATGGAAATGGGAGGGAGGGAGGAGAGAGGACCCGGCGGAGCTCTAACAAGCAGCTCTGCCGGGTCCTCTCGCGGGATTCTGAGCATTGCCACGGCAACGCTCAGATCTCGCGAGAGTGAACTCTAACCTGCAGGTTAGAGTTCACTCTCACCACTGGGCCACCAGGGAAGGATGGCAGAACGGCTCCCCTCCCTCCATGGCAGAACGGATCTATATATTTTTTTTTTATTAGTAAAAAAAATTATTTAAATTTAAATAAAAAAATTAATTCACTCACACACATAGCACCCCCCGACACAGCCCCCAGACACAGCCCCCAGACACAGCACCCCCCAGACACGCCCCCCAGACACAGCCCCCAGACACAGCCCCCCAGACAAAGCCCCAGACGCAGCACCCCCAGACACACACAGCACCCCCAGACACACACAGCACCCCAGACACACAAGCGCGCAGACACACACAGCGCGCAGACTGCACCCACAGAAACACACTGCACCCAGACACACACACCCCCAGACACACACAGCACCCAGACACACACAGCACACCCAGACACACACACCCCCAGACGCACGGCCCCAGACACACACAGCGCACCCAGACACACTGCACCCACAGAAACACACTGCGCACCCAGACACACACAGCACCCCCAGACACACACAGCACCCAGACACACACAGACACACAAAGCGCACCCAGCACCAGACACACACAGCCCCAGACACAGCACAGCAGCACCCAGACACACACGCACCCAGACACACACAGCACCCCCAGACACACACGCACCCAAAAACACACAGGCACCCAGACACACAAAGCGCACCCAAAAACACAAAGCGCACCCAGACACACACAGCGCACCCAGACACACACTGCACCCCCAGACACACCACTGCACCCACAGACACACACTGCACCCAGACACACACAGCACCCCCAGATACACACAGCACCCAGACACACACAGCACCCCCAGACACACACAGCACACCCAGACACACACAGCACACCCAGACTCACACAGCGCACCCAGACTCACACAGCGCACCCAGACACACACAGCGCACCCAGACACACACAGCACCCCCCAGAAACACACAGCACACACATATATATATATATAAAATAACCCTCAGTGAGTTAACAGACAAAGAAAATTAGAAACCTAGAATGTGACAGCAGATAAAAACACCCTCACACACAGCACCCCTTTTACATACACACACAGCACCCAGACACAGCACCCCCTGACACAGCCCCCAGACACAGCACCCCCAGACACAGCCCCCAGACACAGCACCCCCAGACACAGCACCCAGACACAG